>JAHWFO010045454.1:336170-393193 GCA_023313115.1 Rhysida immarginata | reverse complement strand
AAATAAATAAATAAATAAATAAATAAATAAATAAATAAATAAATAAATAAATAAAACAGGTTTCTTCTAAGCCGTTAGAAGCTTTGAGAAAGAATTTTCAAACTCTTCAGAAGCAAGAACAAAAGTTGACACAAAATCGTTCCTCCTCGCGCTTCATATAAGTTTCATAAGCTCCTATGAATATGAAAAATGCGAATTGCAAAGTGAAACCGAAAGCTTATGAAACTTTAATGAGAGAAAACATGAATCCTTTATTCTTTAAAAAAATTCCCATTAGAAATTCCCTGCACAATTGTCTTTATCCCAGCGTAAATAACTTAGAGCTATTGATATTTTGAGGTGAACTAGGGGCAATGCAGTATTTTTAAAACTTGTAATGAATACTCATAATAAATTATGAATACGTTTATTCATACGACAAACTATTCAAATCCGTTCATAAATAAATTTTAACTCCATTAATATAGTATTCCGTTATTCATGAAATTATCATCAGAACTAGAAATAATTTAAACCAGGAAAAATTTTGTATATACAGATATCTAGACCGATACAGACTGCAAAGCGTCCATTAGCTGCTTAAGAGTGAAAGATAGTGGGGGATCCATGGAGCGAACCTCCAAAGGCATTCATTCCATAGGCCGATTGCAGGTGGTTAATGGTTCGCCTTTCTTTGCTTTAAAATTATTCATTATTGGAATCATTCAAATATATATAACAATCCATTTTTATGCAGCTTTTTTTTTATAGAAACCAGTAGCCGGTTTTAATAATACTTGTTTTGTTAATGCTTCTCTTTATGTTTCTCATTGATGCGCCAATGACAGGATTATTAATTAATTATCTCTTGTTTAAATTTGGCTAAGAAAAAATTTTAGAAACATAAAAGTTTAAAGGGAAAAACAACGTAAACAGAAACTCAAAATGCAAAAAAATATCATATAAGATATAAGGTGAAGATAAACACTTATATCACTTGGTCGATGAAACGCCTCTGTACATGAAATATTTATAGATCAATTGGTTGTGATGAAGTGACCTGTCACCGACTAATCTAAGTCTGGGGAATTGGGGAACAAGAGAAGTATTTGGTCTTGCTCCTCGAACTATTCCATGAACAATTCTGGCCTTTTGACGCATCGCCTTGTCCTATTGGTACATCCAATGTGCTCCAGAGAAGATAGTCATCATGTATGAGTGTAGCTGACCACACAGATGGATAAATAATCTAATCGTAAGGATGAGTGACTTTCAGGGGTATTAGTGGATTCAGATAAAACCAAAAAAACAGACCAGAAATAAGCCACCGCCAGCTTTTTACTTCCTTGTACGAAGTGAAGGAAGTATTGTAATCGCGAAAAATTTCGGTTTTCAGATTTCAACGGAAATATACATTCTAACCATCCCTGAATCCATTTTGAGGTAGTTCGGCGTGACTTCTATTTGAACGTGTGTGTCTGTGTGCATGTGTGTTTGTGTGTGTGTTTGTGTGTGTGTGCACGTGTGTGTCGCATTTCTCAAAAACGATTAGCCATAGAATGTTGAAATTTTGTATTTAGGACTATTGTAAGATCTAGTTGTGCACCTCCCATTTTGATTGCAATCGGCTGGGCCAAACGTGTATTTGTGGTGTCCACCACAGATTTCCTTTCTTGTCTATGGAGTTTTGTTTGTGTGGCGCAGTTTGTGAAGTCAGATTTTGAAGAACTATATTTCAAGTACAAAAACGGCTGTCAAAATTTGTTTCAACAACTGGAGTTTTTAGACAACAAAGACAGAGAAGGAAATACGTGTCTCAAGAACAATAATGAGAAATATTTCTCAAAAAAAGCATTCAATAAAGCTTCATACAAGGGAGCACCGTGGTTCCAATATCGGTTCGCCGACAAATACGACAAATACAGTCCATCCACTCAATGTAGCAGAAACCGTTCATGAAATGCCCAATTCCTTTACGGCAAAGCAAATTGTAGCAGTTCCTGCTGGTGCACCTGTTAGCAAGGTTCGGAGCTTCATCGCAACAAGGTTCGTTATTCCCTTGTTCTTATCTACACAAATCTTCCAGCTCCTCTGGTTCAGCTCCCCAATTGGACGGAGAGTTGCTCAAATAAAGTGTGTCGGTCAGCCTGCACACATCTTTGTAGTCGACGTTGGCCTTTTCACATTAATGACGCGTGAAAAGACCAAAGTCTTGAAACTAAGTCCCAAAGACGAAAGGATAGATTTATGGGCCTATATTTAATAGCCTGCTCAAAATTAGAGTCTCTCTTTATTGAAAATATTCTGATGGAGTAGTAAGAGTAGTTAATATACCCCATTTTGATAGAAGGGTGTAAGTTAAATACGTAAGGATTAGAAATCCTGTATTGGCGTATTAATGCCCATGAATTATGATAGACATAACCATTGGACCCTGCGAGTATTGAAAAGTGCTGCACACTAGTAATCGGCAATTCTAGTTCTGACAATGGGAAACTAAGGGTCTTTCAGAGTCTGGAAAAAGACTCCTTGTGAAGGGCCTCTTGCTGGAACCACGATTTCAAAAACTGGTAAGCTGACTGGAGAGACATCTAAAGAGTTCGTTCCATGGAAAAATAATCCACCGTACTGTCAGTCTAAGAGATATAGTTTTTTCATGTTGTGTAATCGCAAATGGTTTCGTATGCCCAGTTAGGGACAAACTTTAATCATAGTAGTACCAACGATTGATATGTGTGCAAGAAAGCAAGTGAAACAAGGAAAAAAGGCTATTAAGTAAAATTAAACTCAAAAAACAAGTACAGCTTAAAAATAATACATACTAAAAGTGCCTATGCGCTTTTGCCGCCATTCCAGTCTTGTTAAGGCGTCGTTTTCATTCATTTGCATCTGGATTCCTCAGAGAAAGAGGAGAGAGAAACGCTTCGCGCTAATTGCGACTAAAAGTTGAGCGAGGAGAAAGAGCGCAGGCTACGGCGAGAGGCAAATACATTTGGGAGAAGGATTAAAGGCCATTCATTATTCCCTTACTCTTGCCTCCATTTGCAACAAGATAATGGACTAAAGTGAGGGATCATTTTGACTCTACAGCAGCCATTTAAGCCTTTTTTTATTCAATATACATATAAATAAATGCATTCATCACTCCGGGGTAAAACAAACGAATGAAGAAGCGGTTTCGGCTTCAATTTGCTTAACTTTTTCCCTTCCCTTTCCACTCGTAATTAGAATGGCGGTAAAGTGATTTACATAAATATTCATGCACAGAGTGGGGCTGCTGATCCTCATTAAAGCAAGACCATGGATATATGAGCGTTCCTTTAATTTTAATAATTCTCAGAGAGGCACAGAAAATTTAAAGCATGCGATTACACATCTACTTTAACCCCACAGTCCATTAACACAAGTTACCACAATAATGTCTTTTGCCATGACTAATGTCAACGACGAGATTAAAATTGAAAAGACAATAAATTAAAAACACGTGTGTCACATTTATAAATCAGCTTTTATCAGATTTCATTCAAAATTTAGTGGGAGGTCATGCGATTCAAGCGTGTGCTTTAAGAAGGACTTTGATGAGTCTAATCACAGAACTTCAACATGGGGGGAAAAGAACGAGCTAACTAATTCGAAAAGGGACTCAGCGAGCTGGAACCACGACTGAAACAACAAAGCAGATCAATGGATTCTCGAAAGGCGTGATGACCAGAATATTCATTGATTGATACACAGTCTTTGTCTAAAAGGGTTCACTGTGGCTTAAAGACAATCAATCATTAAGAGATCTCAAGCTCTAGTGGTACTATCATGCCATGTGCTTTTCTGCCTTAAACCCCAAGAGATGATTGATACCTGTTGGAACAAAACATCCGACAAGATTCATTTCCAGAAAATCTGAAAGAACCCAAGGAATGTCTGGTTAAACGCTTGGTCTTCCATAGACTAACAAGTGCGACACTTTTTTGACATTATACGTAAGCTGCAATTCGGGCTAAAGGGTGTCCAATGAAATATTAACTAAACGTTTCTAATTCATTGGCCACCGTGTATGTGATTGAACTCATCAAGTCTTTTAAGGAAGACTGGAAGAAACTTCTCTACCAAGACAGAGTGGAAAGTCTTTCTTGGAGAGCACAGGCCGTAACAGAATCAAAGGGAGGTTTCAACGTATTTTTCGTCAAATCAAAGTTGCAGTTCGAAGTAAAGGTGTGTCTGCGCTTACTGGGTTATACAGTAAAATCGGATTTTATTTCTTTATCACGGCCACCGGCTCTATATTGCAACTTTTTTAATTCTCGTAAATAAGGAATGCACCCCTGAAACCGACGTCTGCTATTGCAATCCCATTGAACATTTGTGGGACGTCATCGAACGATCTGTCAGGTCGTCACCAACACAACTGGTAAATGCAGCATCGTTATGGTGTGCAGTGGAGGCGGCATGGCTTGCAGTGCCTGTGGATGTATTCCGGGGACTGGTAGACTCTCTTCCACGACGGGTCGCCGCCGTTATCCGGGCCACAGGGGGCCCAACACGTTATTAGGCCCCCCTCTGTGACATGTGATCATAATGTCTCGCACCCCAGGTTAAGAACTTCTGGGTTAAGGTGACTGGCATGCATAATTATTGATACCAACCACAATCCTGTATCCACCGTAAACAATCACGATCTTGTATTTGCCTTGACAAGTCAACAGGTATGCTACTATCTGGGCCCAAAAAAGCTGCGTGCCATATTCCCGTATATCATGATAAAGGTCAGAATAAATGCGGAAAGTTGACTCCATAATAGTTCCCATAATGCTCCAGTTTAAGACTTCCATTAATCTTGTTAAGAGATAAAATACTAAGAACAACAAATAGGGAGAATGATTCTTCTATGCTTGCTTATTTAGTATGCAAGACTCGCAAGAAATTTAGAGAAGAACACACTAAAGGGCGAGTTGTCGGTTAATTATTTTTCATGAATGCATGCGACATCGAGGGTTCAAATCCTGGATATATTATCATCAGACAATATTCATCTCCAAAAAATAACGACACATCAGGTGTAAGCTCCCTTTTATGAATCGCTATTTCTCAACTGTTATTTACACTATCCTGGATTAACCGAAATCCTTAGACGAAGCAATGTTTACTCGAAGAACCATTAAAAGAGAAAAATGGAGATCCTTCTCCTTCAAAATAACCGACGCGCATTATTTTTCAAAAGGGTCGTAAGCCCCATGCTATTTCATGAAATTCGGTTAATTAATTCTCATTAAGGGCGAGACGACATAAAGAACGACGAGTTTCAATCTCTAAAACTTGAAAGATAACGTCAACTTTTTTTTTCCATGATTCTCGAACTGTTTGTGCAAGAGCTTATCCAATCGAGCATCATGACGACATAAACAGAAACCCCCTCCGACAGAAAATTAATTAGGTTTTGAAAATGAGTCTCGCCTGCATCCTCTTAATGGAATATTCGAAACTGAAATCGTTATCGTCCTGAACGTCATGCAAGCCGACAACTTCATCGTCTCTCTAATGACGGAACATCATTTTTGCGCGTATTTACATTTTTAAAATTTTGGTTAAGTGGGTTCTACAAGTCCAAAAAAAACAACGAAAAGAATTAGAAAAAAATATTTTATTGGACCCCCGCTGACCCCTGAATTGCATTGCTTATGCGGAATAGTATAAACTCAATAAGCTATTGAAAAGCACTTAGTAGATTTGTCAGAAGAGGATCTTGCTGACGGCTATGTCGTTCCACCTTTCTCTATGGAGATCTGAGCTCTGGGCAATATTGCAAGACGAACCTGGTAGCAAGGGGATACATACTAAAGGTGCCATCTCCCATACAAGCAGCGAGTGTTGATGAAATCTCCTTCAACCCAAAATACTATAAAATGTTCGTACGCGTCACCAATGAACTCGAATGGTAAGTGGTAGCTTTTCCTTTAATAGACAAAGACTGTGGATCATTTTTTCTTATGGTTGAATACTTTAGATTAGTGCTACTTTAGATATCACATCATTCGAGAATCTAATCAGCTGCCTGGTTATTTCAATCGCGGCTCCAGCTAGAGGAGCACCAAAACGAGTCTCTTTTAAAAATCCTTTGCCGCCATGCTGAAGAAGGTCTATGATTAGACTCGTTCAACTCTTTCTTAAATAACCATATCTCAAATCACATGACTTCATCACTATTTTGCATAAAACGGATTACAACTGATATTTTCTCACGTGTTTCTAGTTTATTGACCTCTGTGACATACCGAAATATTACTTAACAATTCTTAGATTCAGATGTCACTTTTTTTCGGGCTCACACAGTAGCATTTAAGTAGCCTACAACCATGCCAACGGAAACAAAAAAAAACGTAATTTCAAACAGCGTGATTACTCTGTCCGTGATTACAGCCTATTATTCTTCTTCAGAACGAAGGATATACGTATTTTCATCGTCTCGGATTGCCATAGCAACGAACGTCTTCCGCCTCTCCAGTTGCGCATCCTGCCAACAGTTAAGATTGCGTCACAAGCCGCCAACCGTTAGAAGAGAAGGTTTCGCCCAGTCACGGTTCACTTCCTTCCGTTGCGGAAAATTAGTTCTATTGTCTAAACCACTAAAGAAAACGAAAAGGAGGAGAGGAAAGGAAGGGGTACCACGAACGAGATGTAGAAAGCAAACGTCAAGATAATTTCCCTCTCAACCCCCCGCCGCACTCGTCTTTTCCGTCTCGAGATCTTCCCACGCAAAAGAAAACAACCAAGAGGCAAAAACGAAGCAGACAAAACGCAAGGGCACAATCAGTAAATATGCAAGAAAATGTATACTAAAAACACGTCAACTTTCTGCAAATATACCTAAAGTCAATGAAAAGTAAGTAGTTCCTATGTTCACATGAAGTGAATCAGGACTTCGTTTATCCTGATGGACTTTCATACGAGGGACAGTCAAAGAAAAACGACCGAGAGCCTGCACTAGCCCTAATCAAGAGTGATGTGCGCGCAATGATCTGCAGCAGCGCGATTGTTATTGACCAAGGCGGCAATGAACGCTCGAAGTGCACAAAATGAAAGCTTCCAATCACAACAAGGACCAGGCATGCGCTTTTTTACGGCGGAAAAGCAGTCAGTAGCCAAAATTCACCGCCGAATAAGTTTCGTTATTTCGAGAAATATCTGAGTTAATCAAAATTAAAGTATGGTCTGCACGATTTCGTTTCGAAGAAGTTTTGCACGCAACCAAGTGCAGGCAAACTCAAGCTTCCCGTTTTCCGCCGTCAGCTACACGACAACCCAATTCTGCACATCTGTGATGTCATATCAAGAACAAACAACCGGGCTTTATGTCCCGCTTCTCCATAACAACGCATGACCACTCAAGGCACGAAGAATATCATGAAAATCATCAGGCTTCAGGTGGAAGGTTTCAAAACATCCACAATACAATCTCGACTTCTGTCCATGCGATTTCACCATTATGGACCACTGAAATCCAGCGACTTGTGGATCAGTAGGAGAAGTGTGTCGCTGGTGGCGGGGATACTAATAGTTGGAAGTTATGTCTTTTACTTGTCCTCAATTCCTCATCGATCGTGAATGCCCCTCGTACAGCAAGCAGAAACTCATCATATATAAGAGTGGATAAAAAGTATGACAACCGGAATACTTTTGAATAGGCTTTTTATTTGAAAAAGAAACATCTTTGCCAACCCTCTGCCACAACTGTGGAAGGCGCTGTATCCCAATAGCGCGTACACCTCTGAAGATTCCGAAGCGATTGTCTTATGGCATGCATAATGGCGGCTTTGTGTTGTAATGGTGACTCCTCCCATTGTCGTGATAGGGGTCGTTTCCAGAAAGTAAAGTGATGCCGCTTTCTTCTTAAAAGTGGACGAAGGTGGTGCTGCAAGATACGACAGTAGTACGCAGCATCGTCTGTCTCCCTTAGTGGGACAGTATTGTGCAGTATTTCACTGAATAATATACAACTGTTACCACTCACTGCACTAGAACTCATCTGACCTTTCGTTCTCGACTCCACAAAGCCCAAGATCATGTGACTCACTTGACTGATCTTTTTATCTTTGCTTGTAAAAGCTTTGATGTATCCTATCCCGTGTGGAGTCTACTGAATCTTTCCTCGTAAAAACAAGTGATATCTGCTATTTTAGGCAATATCACAGTTTATCTCAAATTCTAATCACTTTACTGACATTTACGACTTCTCCAAACTTATTCATCTCCGCACGGATGAACACATCCGCAACCCCGATAAGCCTATCTCACTTCATATAAAACGGCTCTATAAACTCAGTTCAAAAAAATGCCTCTAATAATCCTCTCATTTAAGGGATTCTACATCACTTCACTTTATGAATCCAAATGCAGATTTGGCGCTTTTTTTTTTAACAATTTTATTTTTACTCTTCAGAAAAGCTCTCTTTATTAGTCATTTCCTCTCCTTTAATTCCGAAAACTTTTACTGCTTCCCAGCAATTAAAAGGAAGTTTTTTCCTAATTCCTCCATACATTCTCTCCACTTTGCTAGCCAAACTCCATCTTGTGTTGAAAACTCGCTTCTGTCTTCATTGCTGTTGTTGTTGTTGCTTCTTTCATTAAAAAAAAAAAAATTAATCGCTTCTCCCTCTTTTGTCAACAATAACTTATTTGAATTTCTTTTTCTTTCTAACAATAAGAGTGTATGTGCTGCTCAGTTAAATCTTCATCAAAAAAAATTCAATTTTTAATTAAAAACACAAAACGAGTGACGAACGAAAAGTGTCTCCTTCATTTCAGGAGGGTTTCTGAAATCTCCATCAGAGCCAGCCACTCGAGTTTCTAAACTAGGGAATAGCCGAGTGAGTCTCTTTCCATCCATGGATCCTTCTCTTGGAATGTCGGGAATGCTACGAGTCTCCTTCTTCCCGTCATCCCTCTCTACCCTCAATTCGCTACCCCCACCACTTCTCTTCCTCTTTCTCCGTAATAAAGTGTTTTTCAACATTGCCTTTCCCTCTCTTTTATTTTCTTTCAGAAGGACACTGAAAAATGCTTCTTGTTCTCCTTGTTGTTGTTGCTGCTGCAGAGTTACTTTTTTTTCCTCCTTTTTTTTTTTTTTAATTTTCTTTAACAAAATGCCCTTCTCAACTCGAAACTATAAGTGGGCCTTCTACACCCCCGCACCTTAGTATAAACGGCGTTATCTCTTGAATTATTATTATTATTATTCAAACTCAATAAGTAAGCGGTTTCTTACTATTATCTTTCAATATATATAAAGAAGGATGTTTGTGGGTCTGTTTGTTTGTTTCTTTGTTTGTTTGTGGGTTTGTTTGTTTCTTATGCAAATCTACAGTTTTATTCCGATCTTGATGAAATTTTGCATACTTGACCTTCAAAGCATGAGGAAGGTCACTGTCTACCTCAGATTTCGGAAAAATAATAATTATTGATAAAAAAAATCGATATTCATGGTTATGGCAGGGCATATTAATGAGAAATATCTCATGACCAACAATGCAAATAAAAGTTTGTGCAATATAGAATTCAATGTATAGAATTCCTGTTATTCAGGCTTTTCTTAGAAAAGAATTCTTAGTACTAACAATTTCTTGAAAATCTTTAAAAATGATCAGTAACTGGAGATAATGAGTTAGAAAATTCCGCAGCCCGGAATCGAACCAGGAACCTTTGGCTCGGACCGCCAACGCGCTAACCAATTGCGCCACTGCGGCCATGAAAGCGAACCGCTATTTACATGACCTTAGGGCTTGGTTAGAGCAGTTACCTAGTTCGCCGGCTGGGACTATCTTTCCTAAGGCGTAAATTCTTAAAGAATAAATCATTAGAATAAATCCAATCATTAGAACCTATCAGAGAGACGCGTTTCGGTCTTAGACCATTCTCTGTCAGAATACAGTAAGAACTTGCCAGTTTATATACTTAAAAGATTCTCCTTGTTTAGCGCGCATTAGAGGACCAGGAAGACTGAGAATGGTCGAAGACCGAAGAACGTCTCTAATAAATTCATACTGTTGCTAAGTAGAACCTTTCTCCTTATTTATATTTGTGCAACATGGACCCAACTTATTCGTGTGATAAAATATTTATACTTTTTGTTAATTAAAACGTTTTGTTGAATCTCAGAGATCCGAGTGTTTAAGTTCACATTGCGAAAAATAAAGTGTGATTTTCCAGGTTAGAATATTATTATAGTACAAATTTTTTATGGGCACTGTGTATTAAAGCTCAATTTGATTCTTTTGTGCTTTTAAGCTTAAATGTTGATGCTAGTAGAAAGTTGTGCTCATTAACATTTAGCAAAGGAGACACTATAAAAAGTAAATTTTACAGCGTCATAATAGCACTTAATTTTACATAAAAGCATATAAAATTAAATTTTTATTTCGACTCTAACAAGCAAAAAAAATTTACACTCTCTTTTTATGTCTCCCACTCTCCGCAGTTTATCATTAAAACAAATTCACGCGGAGACCACAAAACAAAATAATATCCTCTCCCAAAAGCGCGCATTTCAAAAAAAAATAAAAAAATAAATAAGAAACATGAAAAAATTAAGTAATATAAACAGTCCCTTACGGGAGAAGAACGACACCCAAACACTTCCTAATAAACCCACGTCCCCAGTAATTTTTTACAATTTTATTTTTATTTTCCGCTTTCCCCGCCACTTTGCTTTCCTTCCTTCCTTTAATCATTACACGTCGACGAGGCGACTTTTCATCAGCGGGGAACCCAAAAGAGAAACACAAGAGCCAGGAACACAGAACTGGGCGTGATTATCCCTCAATTACTCGTGAGAGGGAACAATGTGGGGGATTAATAAGAAAGAAAGAAAGAAAAAAATGAAAGCCCCTTTTTCCACAACCCCCACTGTTCTTTGTTTGCCACCTGGCGAGTAAATATCTCTCTAGCATCTTGTGCTTCCCTTCTACTGAAACTCGTTTCGTCTATTAACCCAGCTTCCGGAGAAAGAATGAAAGAATGCTGAAGAGAAACGCAGAAGTACGATGCAAAAGAAACAGCCTTACTATTAAAAAAAACGTTAAAAAATAAAATGAAATTTTGATAATAACGTATTGACATTTATTTCAGATATGAAACATATCTTCTAAGCTTCCCAGTACTGTAATATTAATTAAGTGAAATTTCATGCATTTCCAACGACGGGTGCAACTGCTGAATTATTGGTTCATAATGGCCACTGCAATTGACGCCTCGGTTGAATACTACTGGATCGCCGCTTCAATACTGGATCGGTTGGTGTTAGAAACTCCATGCAGTAATTGAGAGGTACAGTGGTGGCAAAAAGTTTGAGAACACTTTGATTCTAGAAAATAATTTAATTAATTATGAATTTGTTCATATAATAGAATAGTCCACATGTTTCTGAGCATTGTCTGCAAAATGTATGTTCAACTACGAAAAAGTAAGCAAGAAATTAAAGGAAAGGCGCATTATGCTATTAGAGGGTTAGGAAATAAGTTTGAGACCAGAATGGAAAAGTCCATGCAAATGAACATACTCTGAATAATTTTATCTTTTTTTGCGTATGTGGAAACTACCTTAGCATTTGCAAATTGCATTTATCAAGATGGGTTCGGGAAAACAGCTCACTGATCACCAAAAAGGTCAAATTGATGCTTTCAGACAATGCGGAAAGTCTGAGCGAGAAATTGCTAGATTAATTGGAAAATCAAAAATTGTAGTCCATAATTATCTAGCAAATCCACATCTGTATGACACAAAACAGAGATCTGGCCGGCCAAAAAAGTTCAGTTCCAGAACTGAAAGGCAAATCTTGAGAATGGCTACTTCTATAGGTGCCTCTTCCACCATCATTACTCGTTCACTTCGTTTGTCTGTTCATCCACGGACGTTAGAAATGTGTTATCATCATCAGAAAACTACAAATTCATCAAAATGAAAGCACGGCCGAAGTTGATAGCAAAACACAAAGAAGCCGGATTCAAATTTGCCAAGCAGTACATTGGTGATAATCAACTGTGGAACCATATCGCATTTAGTGATGAAAAGAAATTTTAATTTAGACAGGCCAGACGATATCCAATACTATTGGCATGATTTGCGACAACAACCACAACTACACTCACGACGTACTCAAGGCGGGGGATCTCTGATGATTTGGTCTTCTTTCACACAACAAGCAAAATCACAGCTAGCATTTGTTAGTCCACGAAGTAAATCGACTGACTATCAAGACATCTTGGGTAACTTCCTCCTTCCTCTTCGTGACCAGTTAAATGATTCTCAGTTCGTATTTCAACAGGACAATGCACCAATACACAAATCAGCAACAACTTTGGACTGGTTAAAATCCAACAACATTGCAGTGTTAAACTGGCCTGGCTGCAGTCCATATCTTAACCCAATAGAAAATCTGTGGGGTGACATGATTCGACTGGTTTATGCTGGAGGAAAACAATATGAAAGTGTATCCGATCTGAAACAATTAGCATGGGACCAAATAAGTCCCGAAAAGCTTGAAGAACTGGTGAAATCAATGACAAACAGGCTTATCGAAGTAATTTCTAATAGGGGAGGTCAAACGAAGTACTAAATGCAATGGAAACCCAAATAAAAATTGTTTTCAAAGGAAAAATCATCCTGGTCTCAAACTTTTTCCTGACGTTCTAATAGCAAAATGTGTCTTTCTGTTAATTTTTCTTGACTTTTTGTTAGATGGACGCTAGTTTTTTGTATAAAATAATTCATTTATGTTAAAATATTCTACTGTATAAATTATTATAATCAAGTAAATGTTTTTCCAGAAATACAACGTGGTCCCAAACTTTTTTCTGCCACTGGACCTGACATCTAACCGATACTCTGTGAGGAGCAGGTTGATCAGACACGTAGTTTTCTATATATCCACAATACATGATAACCAAAATAAAAAACAATATTTGAATATAAAAAATGCCTTAATTGGTGTATTGAAAATCAGGTAGCCTTGGATGTTCATGGTTCCGACAATCATAAGCAGAGGGCCAAAACTAAATATAAAATATAAGAACCAGTCCATAAAAGCACCATAATGATATCATTGTCGGGACCTCGCGCTCTAGAAGAAGCAGTTTTTCTCCCTTCCGACATCTAAAACAAACCTGAAACGATTCTATCATTCTGCAACTACCCTGGTTCAACTGTATATGATATAAAGAACAACGTCAGCGAAACCTCCAAGCAGTAGGCCAAAGAAACGGGCTGAAGTCGTCCAGTGCGAATGCGTCGATGTAATCAGAAGTCTTCAGTTGAAACAAGCGCTACAAGAGCTCCAAAATGCCACCAGTGCAATCAACATTTGCCGAAACTAAGGCCCTAACTATCCATGGCTCCAAAGCCCCACATCGACAGAATCAAATCGACGTTTACCAACCGTATGTAGCCCATGAAACAATGGAAGCCTGTCTTAAGGCGGGATGAATCTCGGCATAAACTCTGGCAAACAGATTGTCGATTTTGAGAATGCGGATGCCCGGAGAACTTCTGGAGCTTACCTTGACAATTTGGACGATTCTTGTAACAGTATGATAGTGCTCCTTATCACAAAGTTATGGTGTGTGCAGGAATGGTTTGAAGAAACAGGTGTTGAAGACCTGGACTGTGTCTATGTAAGTACCTCTGCTGGATGAACTGTGTACAGTATTATCAGTTCTACTTACTAAGCTGTTTCATTTAATTTATCCAATAGAACATAAATTTAAAAACAATCCTTAAGAGATGAGGCTTACATTCTTTAATCAATTATTCCTAGTCCTCTAAGCAGCCAACCATTACATATGTAAATGCATTTAAAAGATATCCAATGTAAAGAATCGAACGCCGAACAAGCGCTGTCTTAAATTAAATAAACACGAAAGAAAGACAAACAGCAACCAAATTCAAAGGGACGCCAGGCAATAATAAACTGATGTCCAGTTGAAGGAGCGATTTTTGTTTCCGGAGACATATATTTATCGATCGGCCATGGAAAACGAGTGAGATTGAAAAGCATCCGCCTGTTCAACAAAAGATGAATCAATTTTTCATGAACAGTTATCATAAAAGATGGATGCCAAGTAAGAGAGGGGCTTTACTCTTGAAGTGTTTTCGACGAACAGGGAAGAGGTCTCCAAAGCTCTCGAATCGTAAAGTTTCCTCGAAACACATAAATGAATTCCAATTGTTATTAAATTTTTTTCTGCTACTATCCTAAAGTTTCTCGTTGTTCGATTTATTTATCTTTTATCACCCAGCTATCAGGAATGCATGTATTCGCTCTTTCTGCGCTACAATGAAAAGTAAACCCTAAAGATGCGAAATTTAGAGTATTCACTTGTGGTAAAAATAATCAACAGTCTGGCTAAAAGAGTAAGACTAGATTTTAGGGAGAAAAGGACATCTACTGTGTAACAATCCTGTTCACGATCCATATCCGGCAGAACCATAACAGATCCAAATCGACAAACTCATCTCTAAGAGATGTGAGTGCTTTGCAGAACTCGCGATGAACAGTAGCATTGTCGTCCATTGAGAAGCTGTCACATCCTTATCCGTGTGGATCGAGTTGGCGGGCAATAAAATTCAGGTAATCTATGGAACGCGCCCGACCTTTCAGAAATATCAAGAAAGTGTTCCAAACAAGAAAAGAAGCTCCATATCATGATTTCTGTAAAGAACAGGAAAGTTGTTAGTTTACGAACGTTGTGACTAGAAAGGTGAAGGTTAGCAGAATTACCATATACGTTGCTTATTTGTATGGTGGATGATCTTGTATGCCTTATCGAGACAACCTATGGTTATTAAATTATATCATGATATTGAGTTTCTTTTGCTTGTTAGGAGCAGGTCCCTGATATTCCTGGAAAGTCGGGTACATTCCATAGACTACCTGAACATTATTGCCCACCAAGTTTATCCACAGGAATAAGATGCGACTGCTTCTTAATGGACGACAATGATACTATTCATCGCGAATTAGTTGATTCAGCAGTAATTTAGCGAACAAGAAGATAACTTCGTCAATTACCAACCCGAAAGTCCAGATCTGCACCCCGTAAATATTATTTGGAACACAATGGAGGACATATCCAACAGTAAGATCTTCCAGCAAACTTGCTAAGAGAACTAAGGGAATGTTTAGTGAACTTCTTCCATTGACTTACAAATGTCTCAACTTCTTATTGACTGCTGGCCAAAGGGGGTCTAATATTAAACAGATATTTCTAATTCATTAGTCTGTGTTTATAGTAAAGGTTTTATAGTTTTTTTAGAGAGGCCACGTAATAGCAAGCTACTTAGAGGCCAAATCAATGTGTGACCTCTAAGTAACCCCTTCGGTGTCCCTATTTAATTCCTTTGTTTATTTAAAGCCCATCTGCAATCATTCATTACATTAACCTTTCCTTATTAATTCCAGCCGAACTGTAATGAAATTGTCGCAACTCGATTCGTAGAGAGATTTCGGAGACCCGAGGGGGTCTCGGGGTCATCGGGCAAAATGATTAATGAATAATCGCCGAACTAATCAGTCGAGAATCATTTGAATTCACATTTAATGAAGAACCACTTTTGAGAAAACTGAAGCATCCAAACGAACGAACTTTCTAAATGTATCTAATTTCAAATTGATTATAATCACATGAATATTGTGAGAATTGTATTAAAAAGAACCCTCAATTACGCATGCAAAAAAATCAATTTTAAATTTAAGACTTCATTACTTTTAAATCACATGCATGAGCGTGCATGGTCAGTGCGACCCAATTAAAATTCATTAATTCCAATTTCGGTTTAAAGTGAGAAGAAACGACTTTCGAGCAGACGAATCTTATGTGCTTAGTGGCCTTATTTACACGCACTAGTCAAAGCCGACTTTATAATAGAAACCCGCCCAATCGCAGAGAGTGAGGCGAAAATAGACTAGGATTACTTGTAGCTTGAATAGCACGTGGCTATGTGGAATATTTGTGTTTATTAGGCCACAAATAATAATTCATTCACGTTAATAATTTTTCATGTAAAAAATCTCTACTAGCAGTTATTTGAAAACAGGATTTATAACTTTGAGAAAGTCATTTACTGTTCTCTGTAATCAACCAACTGGTCCTAATCTAAGTGCAACTGATTCAAGTTAGTCAATTAGTTGATCATGGTATAATTCAATCGCTGAAGCTTCTTTATAAGAAATGGCTGCTTAGATCAATTTTTGGACAACTGGATTCTGGACAGAATGCTTCTCAGTTATGTCAAGGCACTTGCAGATGGTTGACAGAAGAACGGAAAGAAGTAATAGACCAGGAAACAGAAGACCAGGATGAAGAATGAATATGGTGCCCTTAATAAGACTGCGGCACTCTTCATCAGCTCCCAAGTGAAAAGGAACCAAATGTTCCTCTGAAACCAGTGCATGTGCTCGAAAAACATTTTGAAGATGTAATTTTCACTAGGAAGACATGGAAGTGCATAAAAAGTAACTTAAATTCGTTTATAAAAAAATAAACATATCTGTTTTCAATTATGTTGTTGATTTGTTATTTTTAATTAACCCTGTAAATAACGACCACCTGAGCTTAACGACCTCTTTTGCTTGGTCCCGTGGAAGATCGTTACAGACAGGGTTTACTATATTACTGTACTTGGATATATAGTGACTCTAATGATTCTAGTCTAGTCACGCCTCCAATAGCAAAACTGTGCTCGAAGCCGCTCCTATCTTTAACATTGAGAACCGATTGATTGGGTGGCTTCTACGAGTATTACACAGTGGGCTTTGCAGCAGTTGAGCAACTCGGCGTCAAAAGAACCAGAAGACTGCCAGACGCGTTTTCGTTAAGGACAGTCAGTACAGCGATCAATTGCGGATGAGGCTCCAAAGCATACGGTTGCTGATAAGTTATCTCTGCAGAAACTCCAACAATTTGCATTGCAGTATAGAAATTGGACCTCGTGGTTTTGGTAAAGAGTTGTTTTCGCCGATGAATCACAGTTCCTGCTCCATCGAGTGGATGGACAGTGTCGTGAAACCTCCGAAAAGATTCACTCTGTTGGAAGGGGGGAAAAAAGCTGCAAGTGGCAGTTATGGTGTGGGATATCTTTTCTTGGCATTGTCTGGGTACATTCTTACCCCTGAAATGTACTCCCAATCTGGAATGGTTGGAGGAGTACAATCAAGACTTCCAAATACTTCTCTAGCTCTTGGAGCAAACCTTTCAGCAGCTGTTAGACACACTGCAGTCTGCACGCCTCTAGACACTAGCGAAAACTTTCCAATATTAATTGCAAAAATGTTAATAACACTTTATAAGTCTCAGCGATCATAATTTTTCTGTGATCAACTTTCATCGCCTTTTAATGTAGCAATCAAAGAACCGGAATCTGTGCAATGCTGGCGGGAAAAAGAATTGCAACGAAAAAGAATTTTCGAATACATTTATTATACCAGAACAATTTAAAGAGTTCCATTTATCTTCATTTTTCCACTTTAGGGGGAAAAAATTTTTTTTTGAATAATTTGGTTTCTGGTGTTAGCACTGAAATGTTTCTTTATTTAAAAAGAGACAGCTGCATGAAAAAAAGATTTTTTTAAATGAACGCAAAAAAAAAAAACGAAACATGGATCAATCGTTTAATGTTTAACAAGAACCAAAAGGAAATCGTTCCGTTTACTTATTACTTGTTTGAATAAAGACGACGACGGGGAGAAGCCATTAACCAACGGCGAAATGGGATTTACAAATGGAATGATTAAAACCGGTCGCCACACAACATATACGGAACGCCCACGGCACTTTAAAAGGAATGGAGAAAACGATAAATTTCGCATTTTCATTCGCTATTCAGAGAGAAAGTGGAAAAATCAGAAACGAAACGAGAAACTAAAGCGAAAATGATTTCCCGTTAGCGCGAACCAGCATCCGCTCTCCGATCAGAAGTTGCACTAATAGAATTAAGCAAAACAAAACGACGCATACCCTTATCCTAGGAGAATTCTTTAGAAATTGATCAAATACCGGCATTCAAATTAGTCAGAATTTTTGTTGAGAAAATGACTGGCTTCTTAAATGTTCTGTCTCAGGGTTCAAAATGTTAACGACCAAAAGGGGGGGGGGTTCAGAAATGAAATACCAATTAAGAGAAACCAAATAGGAGATGCAGACTGATTATCGAACTGAATTAAGAGAAATGAGATAATATATAGGGTCAACTATCATGATGTTACGGTTTCCAAACCTATCTATAGCTTGGTTCCGCTATCTATGAAACCAAAATATTTGTCTTGTAAAAAACCATGAAATTCTTCATGAATATTATTACAAGGCTATAGTAAAGTAACATGTTTTTTGTAATATGTTCATTCATTTTGAAGATATAGTTCGTTGATAGTGTTATTTCGATCATTATTGATATCTTTCTAAATAGAATTCTAAATCATACAGGTTACTAATCCGATGATAGCAACGCCATCTCTTGAAGAGATACATAATAAACAATAATTTTATATATATTGAGTAAAAAAAAATTAGTAGTTTCCCATTTTTCCATTAATGGGAAATTTCAAATACAGGCAATCAAGTAGACCTCTAAGAATAGGTTTAGTTTCTCTTCCAAGGCAGATTGATACCAGCTTGAGCATGCGCGCTTTGTTTTTATTTCATAGTTAGTGGAACCAAACGATAGTCAAACAGTAGGAAGCATTAGAAAGTAACTTATAATACTCGCTGCCATGTGGCACATGAGATGACTCAGCCGCATTTTCATACACTTGGAAGATCATCTATAGATTTTCTATTCTGATTCACCTCTGACTTAGCCCACTTTGCAATACCACCAGTCACAACCATCACCCATCGAGAATCAGTCACGTATATGTCTGGTGTGCCACATGACAGCATTTTCCGTGAATACTATGACATGAAACAATATGGCAGAGAATCAAAGAATTACTGACTGAGTGGGATAACCAGAATTTCTACAGACGTTATGTTTCTCAGCATCAGGAAATTCCAATAATCTCTCAATAACCGGACTGGTTAGTAACAGGAGAACGTTTTCTTCCTCTTGTCTTAGGAAGGATGTTGAAGAATTTCCCAATCAAACCCCTGAAGAATATTCCTCACCAAGTTGGTCATGTAAGGACGGGCGTTTTCAGGAAGGATAGTGCTGTCCGATGGGCATTCGAGAGCATTTTGATTACAAAGTTTCTTCATAGCGGTTTGCATGGATTGCGGCCGGGGAAATCGGCATATGGTTTGTGATAATGGAGTTTCATAATCCAACAACAATAACCCAATAATACAAAATAGATACAAGAACTATCTAACAAGAGGCAAAAATCCAACAACAGTAGTCACAATACAAAACTGTTACAATACAACAATATTTCAAGTGAGGTACAATAAATGAGGCACAATCCAACAATGATGCAATACCGAAAAATGCACAATACAAAAAACAATCACCAATAACGCGAAAGAGATCCAATACAACAACGATCCAAGGGAGGCACCATAAAAAAACAATGCAAGAGGGTTAAAATAAAACTCCAGTCCAGAGGTACAATATTACAATAATCTAAGGCAAATACAATACAACAACAGTCCAACAACAGAGGTCAAATCAACAACAACCCAACAATAGAAGAAAGGTCAATACAACAACAATCTAACAATGGAAGAGAGGTCAAATCGGCAACAATAAGAGAGAGGTACAATACAACAACAATACCAGAGAGGTATAATACAAGAATAACCCAACAATAAAAGAGAGGTACAGTACAACAACAACAATCGCAGAGTCGTCTAATGAAGGTCCCTTCATCTTCATTAAGATTTATCATTAATTTTATAATAATAATAATTAATGGTTTTACATTAGAGAATACCTCGTTTGCTTTATTAAGATAACGACGCTAACTCGCAAATGGAAAAGGATTGAATCTTAAATCCAATTTCCAAATGCTAACGTCTCAACATCTGTTTGCCTCCCCGGTGCATAACGCTGTTAGAAAACTGTGCATGAACGATTCTCAGTCGCATTTTCTCTTAATCGGAATTCCGAGATCCTCGAATTAACGAACCTTCACTAACACGGAGATGGAGGGGGGCTGGGAAGGCGAAGGTGGAGAAAGGAAACACTGAACGAGATTCCGATGGTGGGCGGACAACAACACTCTCATAGAGCCAACTGACAATGGCAGAACCCGTCTTCTGCAAACACAGGGAGAAACTGCTGCTCAGGAGACATTTGGCGGTTTAAATGTAGATAGATTGAGGAGAGCGACAGAGATAAGAGACAAAGCTAAAACAGAGTGCAGGAGGGAGATTTTAATTTAATTAATTCAAAAGAGGTAATTAACCAGCACCGGGGAATTTATATAAAAATTTTCATCGAATCTTCTTGCAGGAATCTTTCTCGTCCTCTTATAAGGATGCCTTGAATAAAATTGATGGATAAACCGGAATGTCTCGAAAGGCAACTTCATATTACATGACGACCTTGGCCGCCATCTTGAAATTCAGCATGTTGGCTGGAAGCCAATTTTTTTTTTTCAAATCTAAAATGGATTTTGTGACATATCAAACAACACGAGAATTTTCTCAGAAATTCATTCCACTTGTCGGATTTCACCTACCTGTCATGGGTTAGAAGCTATGTTACTGAAAGCTTGTATGGTAATCTCATTGCAGATTGAAGAAAGCACTAACAAGTCAAGAGCAAACTGAGGTTTTTCTCACGTCATTTTCGAACATGGTGCCTTCCATGCGCTCAACTTTATTGTTTTTATTTCCAGGTTGAGATAGTTGAAAAAACGAGGAATTCGTCCTTATAAAAGGGCACTAGGATTTTCTGAAACCCTGAAGTCGTGGAAGCGGCTGAAAATAAAATCAAATTTTTCATTCATGATTTCGGAGACGGTGAGTGAAGCGAAGAATTCTGTCGCCAGTTTAAATCAGGTCAAAATACGCTAATTAAGACTCATTTGTCCTCGTTGTGACGTCAATAACTATTATATTGTTCCTAACCTTTTTTATCTAGGTTAATTAATCGGGTTTTCTTTATAAGTGGGTCCTTTTGCAAAGGATACCCACAGATGACCTGGAAATTAAATAACTGAGTTATTTCTGCCAGTGGACGAAAGGCATTAGTGACCATTATAGATATTTTATTGTAGACAGGTCTAAACCCCTGCATTCATTTCTTGATTAAAAATTTTGGGTTTTCAGTGTAAAATCCTTCTAAGAAGGACAGACACGACAGTCAGGCTATCCTTAAGGCAATTAAATCTACTACAATAAAGTCAAAACTGGTCTTAAAGTGCGGGCAACTTTTGTAAGACTGGGTAACCATAACAGTTTACTGTTATCCGGATTTCGTGTCCAGTGGCTACCACTTGTTCCAGGATCTAAAGGAGATCATCGGCAGCCTGCATTTCAGCGACGATGAACAAGTGAAAACTGCGTGACTTTCTTCACCGGCGGCAGATTCTATGAAGTGATCATGCGGAAGTACATTGAGCGCTATGACAAGTGCTTAAATAAACTTGGAAAGTGCGTGGAAAGTACGTGGAAAATTAGTTTAAAAGGAAAATGAAAGTACCTTTAGATCGTGGAAAAGATCTAAAGGTACAAAGAAAATATTATCTGGTAAAGAAAATATTTTGAAAATATACACTAATATAATTTTGTTTTTATTGCTAAACGGACCTTACTATACGAATAACCCTCGTATGTTGGTAACCCGGACAATCGAACACCAGCCCGGACACCCGAAAGTGCTTATTTTTCTCAACAGACTCCTGGCACTCTATTATAAACAGAAAGGGAGCATACATCAGGTTTTTGAATATTAAAATAGGATAAATCTAATCCCTGTTTTATTCCAAAAACCCAAGGTCCATCTATTCGAGTTCCATGGTTCCAATTGTTTTGGATCTCTGCATCTGTACATCCTCACACTGTACCTAATAATGAGTGAGTTCATAGGAAGGCCACGTGGTACTGCAAGAAAGAAGTGACTATTGTAGCACTCAATTCTTCTTCATCCACTACCTTTCCTTCCTTCCCTCATACACGGTCGCCATTTATTCATACTTTTCAAACCATTAAATTCTCCTCTATTTGATCTTACTACACATTCCTTACCATCCCTCTACCGTATTCCCCATCGTTTAGTCAGCTGTTCATGAAACAAAAAACAGAAACATGTACCTTAAATCCTAAACCTGTATTAAGAGATACCCCGCTATCTCCTCTTGTAGCTGTCACCTGCATAAAAAAGGTAGGGGGATGTACATGCCCATTTCCCCTCCATCTCCTCATTTCTCGGCAACTCCTCATTAGGAGCATCCGCAAATAGCATCATTAACGCCGCAGAACCGCCTCGGAAGGGCTGTCGACTGGAACTGGAGTCTATAAACAGCAGAGGGAAGAAACAGAAGACAGGATGGGGAGGTATGAGAAGTTTTTTTTTTAAAGGCGGTGTAAAATCAAAAATAAAATATCAGAAGAAAAAAAAACTAAAAAGGAAATCCTTCTGTCAGTTCCATATCCCTCACTCTCTCTCTCATCGTCGTCTTGCGGTTAGAAATGCCTATTTTAAAATAACAGTTTTAAACGTGGATATGTAATTGACATCAGCCTCCCCCTTTTTTTTTTTAAACTTCAACCCCCTCTTGATGAAGACGACCTGAAGAAACAAATGAAGAAAACAAAAATGAACCAATCAGCGTCGTCCCCAAGCAAACAGAACTTGACTACCGGTGTCACCTTTCGACGCCGGGCATAAAAATAGCTCCTGCGCACAAACAATATGAATTCTTTAAAACAAATAACTGGATAATAAATAGATGCAAAATTGGCGCGTTAATTTCCGCTGGTAATAGCTCCGAAATGAAACCCGATCGAAGACAACAAAATAAACGATCCTCAACACCAACTGTTTATCTCCAAAAGAATGCGCCGTTTGTGGCGTCTGGTCGTGTAATTGAAGTCGACGCCAACGAGTTCAGACGCCATTTCGATAACAAACGCATACATAAACACACATTCGAGATACGCATCACGCACGCACAGAATGGAGGGATACAGACAAGAGTGTCAAGCGATCATAAAACAAGGAAAAGCGGCTCGTTAAAATTATATAAAAGCTTTTAACCAATAAACAACGTATTATTCTTTATATAATTTCATTGATATCAATTTAATATTAATAAAATAAGTAATTATAAAATTTGATATTTATGCAGAGGTGCGGCTATCATGATTAACTAAAATATGCCAATCTCTTATTTCCATTTACAATGTTCCATCTTCTTTCCTTTTTCATCATTTCCGATCAAATGACATATCACATGGCCATATATTGCCATTTGAAATCGGTAAGAGTTCTAAATACCAGGTGACTGCTACCCCCACAACTCCGATCCCACTGGGACAATTTGACTCAAGCTTCATAAAAATATAGAACTTGCCTAGAGGAATCTGCATACCTAATTTCAATCCTACATTTTTTCTACGCTATATACATCAGATGGTCCCCTCTAACTCCCACTCCCGAACTCGCACGCCAGTGGACCGACCAGAACCAAACTCAAATAGTGAAGTAGGCCAAATTTCAAAACTTCTACGGCCAAAAATGTAGAAAATATGAAGGAACACACGGACGGATAGACGGACATGGTGAAACCGAAGTGACGTTTTGCCCTTCTTGAAGGCTTATTTTCTTCCTTTAGGCTTGGAGCAACAAAGGACGCATATAATAGACGAAAATATACCATGTGGTTAAATGTTACTGGCTACTCCTCCAAAACAACGTTACGTGTTTTTTGACATCAACGGATGCCACCTAATCGGTACACGAGATTTATCATATTCCAGACAGACATCGGCGCGCAATGAATTACGGGGTTTCTTTATTATCGATTTAATCCAGGAAGCAGATAGGTAAGCCTGACATAAACAATCGCAATGCCATTTTTCTCTAATTGGGTAATACAGATCTTCCAAAGCTGATCAGCAGAATCAATACGAAGCGAGGTTTAGAATGACAAAAACTGGACCATGGAACACGACGAATCTCGATGCTCACTCTGGTAATCAGATGGTCGATTTTGGGCTTGGCAGACACCTAGAGAACGCTTCATGCCTGATTGCATAGTGCGCATTAAGTCATGAATCATGTGTGGGAGAGGCAATGTCAAGATATGAAGCTTATTTTTAGTTTGAAGTGGGTCACCTTGTTCTAGAAATCATGACATCTGCAGCTTACATTGATATTTTGTACATTTCAAGACTTTCAACATGTTTACAATAGTTTGAGATTCAACAATTCTTACACCAGCATGACAAGGTTTCTTGTCACAAAATGAATTGACTTATCTCATGAGCGATTATGGTGAAGCATGGAAGAACACTGGAGCTGTATACCAAGATCTGCTGGAAAGTCTTCTTCAAAGAGTAGAAGACTTAATAAAAGGAAATGGGTTTCAACACCATAGTCATTTTTGTGAAATCATGGTTAAAGTATAAAAATACAAATGTTTGGAAACTTCTGATCACAGTTTTAGTTGTCAATACCATCAGATTGGTTATATCCCTGTTAGTAATCCCAAACCGCGTTCTCCAGATAACCCACACAAGGCTTTATATACAGGTCTGCCGACTGGATTTCTGGCTATCAAGAAGCAGACGAAGAATGAAGCTCCTGAGACGTGGCCAGGATAGTGTTTTACTTCACGATCATGCTCCTCGAACCACGATTGGATGCGAAGAACAGTATGGGTTGGTGCATTGATGTTCTGGAAGATTGTATCACCAATGGGAAGCAATGTCTGGATCAGGTTTGGCCGTAAAGAAAATACAGATCCTCTGAGCTATTACGTTTGACTTGATCTCCACACGTTCACACGACCCGAGATCCATTGCCGTCCATTGTTTGTGGTCGCTGCGCCATTGACAGCAAAGGTTTGGCTATAGCAGCCTTGCTATATGGATGTTGTCTTTGTGCAGTGCACGGTTTTCAGTGATACAGCGAACTTAAACTTGTATTCAATTCTATATTAGTTACTGGCGTCACCGTAATTTTATGCTTTCGGGTTCGATGAAGTGTTCGTCATCCAGCTTTGTCTTTCGACCACAGTTGTGTCTGTCTGCAGATGTTGTATCGGTCTTTGCGTACAACAAAGATGTGATCAGGGAAACTCCCTTTAAATCGACGACTCTGATCACTGACCAACAATCATTTCTTATCTATTAAGTCCGACATGTCTCAACAACAAAAGAGTTCTAATGTAAGTCCACAGTGATATAGGTGTGATTTATTAAGAAATGGAGCGTTACCTTTGATTGTGTGGGCTTCAGGAATAGTTAAAAAAAGAATTCTTGCTTATGTTCTCATTATTTTTGAACTATACACAGGTCTATTTCTTTTAATCAACTGAATATTCTCCATACTTCATTAAAACATCTGCCACCATTGCTTCCAATTTGCCTTCACGTATACGTTCGTTCTCATTTGGCAACTAAAAATACACACAATAAACACTCTCAAATGTGAATGGGGGAAACGTCAAATATATATATGACTTCCACGCGACATTTAGCTTGACTTACCATTCACGACACGATCATTACAGTTTAAATTGCGTTAGACTACCTTTTTAGCAGGAAGGGGGGAAAGACAGAATACATAAAAAAATGGCGTCAGTGACTTAAGGCGCCATTTAGGAAATAGAAAAAAATAATATGCGGAGAGAAGAAATATAAAATGTTAGGGGCACTGAAATATAATTTCTCTTCAAACGCAAAGGCCCCTTGTCTTAACGAAGAGAATTCCAAGGACGACCGACATTCCTTCCGTCTTTATGGGTCCTTCAAGAAGAAGAAGAAAAAAAATTCCTTTTAAGGGGAGGGGAAACTTCATTCCTCTTGATAGCGTTGTTCTCAGTGTAATCGGACATATATTACGAGGAAGGGACTCTCAGGAGGTCACAATAATAATCATAAAAAATATATATATCTACTGCTTCACGGGTCGTCCATGTTAAAGGGCTTGGAGTGTATTGACATCGGGAGGCCATTCAATTGCGCACGGGCGCCAACAATGGAGAAGTAGGAAAAAAAAAATCAATACGCACTCGTATACACATTCTCCAATATATAAGGTCTCTAAAAATATCGTGAATTTTTTATTAAGTATCCCCCCAATATTTTATTGTACGATCTCGGCGTCTTTTAAGCTATTCATTATTCATGGCTCTACATATTTATCTTTCCCTTAAAAGCCGCAATGTTTGCTTAGAGTAATGGAATTCTTGATATTAAAAAAACAAACGAGAAATTGGCAAATGATTACTTAAGAACATACAAGAACGCAATCCAAACCCCTAAGTTAGACCATGATAGCAAAATAAAATCATACAGTACAAATTACACACAGACACTTCCGAATTTTATCAGAATTTTATAAAACCCTTAATCCATTCTGCTTATTAGTAGCTTTAACCAAAATCAATGGAACGCGCGCAACAACCGATGCACAGTCAATGATCTCTTTCCATCCTAAAGACAAGGCATGACCATATGACGCGAAAAAAAAAATAAATAAGTAAACATGAATACCCTGGCACGCTTTAAGTAAGAGTCTTAGAATATCCACCCTACAGTCCCGACCTTTCCCCATGCGATTTTCATCTATTTGGCCCAATGAAAAAGAGCTTAATGGCGCGGCGCAATGGGTTAGTCGGAGAAAAATGTCGCTACTGGCGGGTACTTTTCACGAATGCGTTCTTTCCTTTGTCCGCAACTCCTCAGCAATAGTTTTCATTTGCCTGTTTCAAGAAAAATATGGCTAACCAAACTCATATAGGTGCAAGATGAGTCGTACAAAAGAGATCAAAGTGCTACTGCCATAAGATGTCAAGTCAGTACGGAAGATTTCTATAATTCTACAAACACCGCGTTCAAGTAAGGGTGTGTCTAAAATGTCCGGTCGTGAACAGCCTGTCCATAAAGTAACGACCGGTTACCTCGGTGAATAGAATCAAAATGGTGGATGAAAGTAGAAAATTAAAGTGTCCGAGTGCCCGATACGTAATAAATATATTTTAGAGAAAGAATATTGGCGAAATACATATTGGGCAGCATCAAGAAACAAGGAATGAATTCGAAAAAAAGGACGGGTGAAGAAAATGCATGTATGTACACAATTTTAAAACGTACTACTTGTAATTTAAATAATGACGAAACTTACTGCGACGCCATTTTGAAGCAGAATGCTCACGACCGCGCTTTCCATGAACGAACAAACGGAAGCAAAACGGCCGCCGAGTGATCGCCGATCGTACCACGTGATCTTTTGGCGACCGGTCAGACTTTTTAGACATGCCCTAAATAACATCATTCTCAAGTGAAAATCTGAAGAAGCAAAATCAGTGAAACCCAGTGGGAGGTTAATGAAATTGACACTGCCAAGTATCGAAAATCATCAATGACGGAAAATGAGGACCCCAGATTTGATCATAAGCTCCACATTAACAAAATCACTCCAAGTGACGTTTAAAATGGTGGAACATCGAAAGTAGACCATGGAACAACAGAAACGTGTTTTGTTGTTTTTGGTTTATGCAGCCTGTAGGCTGGTTCGCCCTTCTGACTATGGCCATCAGGAGATTTCTTGGGATAAGTGAATGCAGTGGTTTCCCCTTGCCTTCCGCATTTTTAACGACTGCTGTAAGATGGTAGCAGCAGCCGGAACCGACGGCTTTATGTGCTCTCCGAAACACGGGGGAAGGGAGGGGGGCGGTAAAGATCGCATTCACAGGTCACCCATCCAATGACTAGCCATGCTAGGCGAAGCTCAACTTCACAGAGCTGGCTTGCTCTGCGAAAATCCCCTAGACCACGGCCTCCCCATGGTTTATGGATCGAAAAATCTTAGTAAAGACACTGGTAATCAGATGGTCGTGTGTTAATCTAGAAGAATGCGTGGTAGTCACTGCGAAGATCGAAGCTGCAAGTTGCCAGCACCATGATATGGGGCTTTTTCATTGTTGGGATTGGGCCATTCCTATAACAAATGACCACAAAGCAAGGTGTATGTAGGAATCGTTTGAAGAGACAGATTGAAGAAACGGACTAACTTGCACAGAGTTTCAGATATCAGGTGTCCTAAAAAATTCTGACAGTTTTTAAAATGGAATAGCAAGCAAACGGTGACAGTTACAAAAGTAATTCTTGCAGGAGATTAATTGCGTTAAGTCAGGAATTTGTTTTGGTACATTTCCTTGTGTTAGTATCAAATTCTACCGACAGACAAAAATGCTATTTACGAGGATGCGCGAAGGCCAATTAGACAACGCGGTGGAAGTGGAGTGGCAAGTTTTTCAGTGGAGACGTGTACGCCAAATCCAGTATTACTGTAGGAAAGTGTGAAAATGGTGTATTCTTTGGAGGAAAGAATATTTATTGTATTGGAAGACCACCAATTGGTGAGAGTACAACAGCGACAAGAAGTTCCCAGTGCAGATTTAGTACTAACAGAAAAAAACCATTTGGTTACGTAGCATAATTGCACATGAGAAATGTTAATTTATTAATAAAAGATATAAAAAATAGGCTCGTCCTAACAAGAGTATCGATTGAGCCTGCTTCCGTTAACTCCATTAAGCTGCAATTCGGGAAGATTCGTCCTCAAAAAGAGTTTTGTTTTGATTGATTACGTTTCAGAGGGATTAACCATGAAAGACAACAAGAAAAAAATAATAATAAAAAAAAACCTAAAAGAAAAATCAATTTTTTAGAAAACACAATTGCTTCGTAAACAACAAGGAAAACGCTCGTTGGTTACACTCAACATCAGCGTCTCTAATCGCCAATAAATTCGACCAAATTCGATTTCCAGAATGTTTGGGTGCAGAAGGGTTGTTGTTATTAAGGAGACAAAATGAAATGATATAACGGGGGCACAAAAAATAATAATGGATGAAAAAAAACTGAAATTAAATGGGCTGTTGAGAAAATTGGAACAATCGCCATGAGGAAGGGGAGAAAAAAATATAAAAGAGCCATCAAGAGCAGCCGTGGGGTCATTTACGGTTTTAGATGAAAACTGGAGGATATAGAAAGAATGAAGGAAATAATAGGAAATAAGAGTTAAGACAGCAAATAAGCTGACGGGAAAAGAACCTTTTGTTAGAGGATGGGGATAACAAAGATGATATCCAATTGGGAAAAAAAAAAGGAGGAAGAGGTCATCAGAAAAAGGTTGCGGCCTCCACGTAATAGGTGTCTAGGCGAAATATCAAAAGTAATCTCGGGTTCAATTTCCTTTTGTGACACGAAACACAAGATAAACAGCCGACAAGGAGACACCGAGCATCGTTCATGCGCTCCTACATAACATGCAGCACCAAAGTTCTCCACCTTTGCGCATGCGGCGATTCTCGTTGTCACGGGCAGAGATACTTTTTCCATTCTTCTCACACTGCTTTTCGAGCCTGAAGAAGATACGACTAAAGAGTGCCTGCGCCTCAAGGACTCGTTTGCGGATGCGAGATATGAAAAAATGTGAACATGGAAAGCAAAAGGTTCTTCCTCGCCCTTTAAGATAAAGCTTAACAAGTTTTAAGAAAAACTCCCAAGCCCAATCTCAATTCCATTACGAGCTTGTACTCCCAGACCTAAGCACATGTCGAAATTTCTAGAACTCATTTTCCTAAACACATTGGTTCGAATTATCATGTCTTGTTATGTAGCAGTTGAAACCTACCCCCAAAAATGTATTCTCATGGGAAACCCCAAAATAGTGAAATTATGCAGCCTCTTTGCGTCATACGACTTCAAAAGAGACTACTACTACTACGCAGCCAGAAGTCAACCCATGGAAGGGGTGGGCCAATTTTTAATACACTATGTTCTTGTGAAATTGCAAGTGGCATAGAATATATCATTTAAATTTCAACAGGTATTGGGACAAGATCCTGGTAAAGGGTGTCACAAAAGTCCCTAATTTACATAAAACCATCAACCTGACATCAGTATTGTAACAGACTAGAATAGCGCAGCAGCTACCAGAGTTTGACAGATCGGATTGTGGGAATTCGACAGGTTGGATGGTGTTATCGGCAAATCGTGGCCCATATTGAATGTAATGTTTCTGTGTTAACTCATTATTGGCAGCAGTGGTATAAAGAAGGTACTCACACAAGTGGACTTAGTTCCGGACGCTCACGAATTACTGATCCACGACCGTCGGATTGTAAGGGAAGCAGTGAACATCCGCATGAGAGATAAGGACCACAGTAGAACGAACCATCTGCAACAGTTTACTTGCAGTAGGGCTGCAATCCTTTACCCAGACTACCACTCCTGCAAGAACACTTCTGTACGGTTGCAGTGGTGACGCGAAAGAGCTGACTGGCGTGCTGAATGGAGGTCTGTTGTCTTCAGTGATGAGAGCAAAAGTCCAACACCTGGGGTCGGGTGCCATCAGTTACAACTCGCGCTTATCCTTGGTGTTTGTGAACGGAACATTGAAAAGTACGTCCAGGAGATTGTTGGACCCGTTCTCCTGCCTTTCTTGCAATGACACAGCAATGTGATGTTCTACCTTACAAACTCTTCAACCAACATGTGGCTCGACTTCCCTGGCCAGCACGATCTCCAGACTTGAGCACGTTTGGGATATGATGGGATGTACTCATGGTTTGAGGCACAACAGCCGTTAACACTTACACAATTGCATCAACAATGCGCTATACGCTTGGAACAATGTATTCCAGGATGATATCCACCATCTGTACGACCGTATGAATCCAAGAGTCGAAGCCTGCATTCATGACATTCATGCTCGGGGTATATGGCATATTAAATTGTTCTACAGGATATCCCATAAGTTTCCATGCAAAGGAAAAAATGAACATGGAAAAAATCGTTATTTGGTTGGATAAGTCGGCGTGGTCCTGTGGAGTGGCCTGCCAGATATCATCCAACTTGATTTTTAAATCTGGGGACATTTGTAGGCCATGGTGTACATATTAAGATGAAAAATAAAAACCATAAATCATCTCAAGGAACGTATCACCAGCGCCATTACTCCACCTGTGCTGCTCTTCATCAGTGGTGGACACATTTCGAAATGGGGTGATATTGGAAATCTGCAATTTCTTGCCAAGTTTGATCCCGATCGGATAATTAGAAATGTTCATTTTTGAAGAGCCTTAATTTATGGACAATAATCTACTTAGCAGGTATCAAACCAACCTTGATTCTGAAACCTACTAAGCATTTACTGCCTTACCACTTCTTAATGTGTCCTCAACTTAGCTACAAACGCTACATCCTCCTTCCAATCATTTTACCATTCTCTTTAAACCCGTCGCTATTGCCTTCTTCTTATTCGTCCACGTTATCTCAATACTGGCAACAACTCTCTTGGGACGCGTTTAGATCTTAAAAAACACTTTCCTAGGGGGTAAAGGAAATAAAGTCATCCATCCTCTCTTTCTTCCTCTCGCTATCTAGAAGAGGAAATCCTATTTTTCGTCGAAAATAATAATAACATCCATTCGCACACACCCCCTAGCAGAAAACGAGGAGCAAATTTCCTGCAAAGAGAATCGAAAAAGGTCGCCGGGTGTCTGCAAGGCCTTCCCAGCGGAGTAATCGTCCTAACGAAAATACCGGGGCTGGCTCCTAGGCTCTCTTGGCGGGCGAAAATGAACTGAGATTAAGGAAAAAGAATACGAGGGGGTCCTTAATTCCGACTTAATTACTCCCTCCAGAGGGCGCTTCGCACTGATTCCCTTTAATGCGCCTCGTACCTGCAAGAGCTCATTATGGAGTTAAGTTCCATTCGCTTCAAAATTAAAATGTGGCCAACAGAAAATAAAACGGGTCTTGGAAGAGTGAGATATGCGGGGAAAGTCATTCGCTTTGTCAGGTTAGTTTGTTTGAAGGAAATGAGAGAGAGCGGTTCTTCTTCATCAACACCAGTCTCCCCCCCCCCCCCACCCCCTTCTCTCTATTGATCGCTATTAAGACATGAGATCTCTATTCAGGTAGCGAACAAATGCAAACAAGAACGAAAAACAAACAGTTCCCATTACCCCACAATTTCATCGACTTAACCTAGCCGCCATTTTCTTCTCATCTCTATAAATGAGAGTTCATTATGGCAACCATTTTATAAACCAAACTAAAATTTCTTTATTTGCAGGAAAATTGCGCTAATCAGTAAAGCTACCTTTACCAATTAGAAACGCTACTTGATTAAACAAGAGTGCGAAAAAGTTGGGCTATCATATGAGCTTGCTACTTTCATAAACAAGCCACTTGCGCGATGAATCTTCCGATACCCAGAATTCCAGTCATGATTCCCCATAAGTTCAATGAATATGACAGCATCATTCGCTTCTATAGACTTTCTCACTATAACTTGACCTTTTTGAGTTCTCATTCACCATGTAGTTTCTGATTGGCACTAGTAATCAATGATAGGGAGCATTCCTTTCAATCAACGAGGAGAGAGTTATTTATTTATTTATTTATTTATGTGTCAGCACATAAGAGGGAGTTTAATCTCTCTTTTGTTACAGCCAATATAGTAAGGCTTCAGTAGTTTTTTAAAGTGGCGGTAGGTCATTACGCAGGTTTGATCGTTGCAATCAACAACAATACAGCATATTTCAAGAGGAAGAACGTTCCAATACTGAATGGCGTTGTGGGGAAAGTGTTGGTCACGATATTTGGATGTTCACCCCCACATAGCCATTGGCGAATAAAAGATACAGGATGTTCCTCTCATCGAATGGCATTCAATAGTTCGCTACGAGACCAGTTCTTCTAATGATCTCGAGTGTAGGAATTTTATATACAAACTTTCGCTATAGAGTCATAGAAGCTGTTGATAGAACTTTATTGTATGCTACCGTGATTCGTTTTATGTTTACTTTTTTTGAACTACCCCAAAATATTACACTATAGTCAAGAATGAGGCAATACCTAAAAATCTCAATTGTATTTTGACTATGGCTGTTCTTAGAGGCTATAAAAACAGTTGTTTTTCCTTTATTAAGAGGTAGGCCTCTCTTGAATGTAGATAATTGATATCTTGTTACCGTGTGGTAACTTGCTGCCATCCTGTAAGCTGAATTTTAGAAGTCCAAAAAGTCCCATATAGCCCTCTATTTCCATAAATTAAATATGTGGACACATTTCTGATCTTAACCTGATCATTTACTTTAAAGAATGTAATTTCTAACAAGAAATTATAGGAAAGTAGCGGAAGCCCCGAGTTCATCTATTTTTTTATTCCTTCATCTGAACTTTTTAACCCCCCATTTTTATATCAAAAACTCTATCTTCTTTCCTTTCTCATCATTTTCGACCGAATGATATATCACACCCTATATGTTGCCATAAATTTCTTAAGACCAAGGGATTGCCACCCCCACAACTCCGACCCTATTGGGCCAATTTCGCCCAAACTTTACAGTAATGTTGACATTGCTTAGAAGAATCTGTATACCGAATTTCACTCCTTTATATGCATAAATACGCGTAGACCTTTTGGTCCCCTCTAATTTCCGCCCCCGAAACTTTGACTCCAGTGGGCCAATCAAAACCAAACTAAATACTGAAGGTGCACATGCCTATAGTAAGCTACATTCCGAATTTCAACCTTCTACCTCAAAAAATGCAGAAATTATGAAAGGGACGGGCGGACAGACAGACGGACATTGTGAAAAAAATAAGTCGCTCCATTCTTCCGCTACTTAATAATGATATACAATCATGTAAACAGACTCAAGTAACAGAGTTCTTTCCAGAAATAAATAAATAAAATGTAGGAAGGTGGGCTGAAAAGTAATGCCTACATGGCTGTAACTTTTTTATTTTTTAACCGATTTTCAAAATTCTTTTTTTATCTGATACTCACATTTCTCCTCTATGTAATGCACTATTCACTTTTCGACATAGTCCCCATGCCTTTCCACGCATTGTACCAACGCGTGACTAATCGGGTGAACCCGTCGGAGAGGAATTCCGGGGTTGTCGTCGACACGAGGATTGAATGGCAGCTTTGGATCCTCTTCTGCAGCACGATAACGCCACACATCAGAGGGGGTTGCAGCGCCTACAGTTCAAAGATGAAAAACTGCAGTTCAAAAATGAAAGACTTTGCACCTTGCGACTTTCACCACTTCCCAAAGAAGAAAGAGCACCTTAAGGGGCATGAGTTGCGTTCTGACGACGAGGTGAAACCTGCCTTTCGGTCTTGGTGTCGACAACAACCCCGGAATTCCCCTCCGACGGCTTCACCCGACTAGTCACGCGTTGGTACAATGCGTGGAAAGAGATGGGGACTATGTCGAAAAGTGAATAGTGCATTACATAGAGGAGAAATGAGAGCATCAGATACAAAAAAAAACTTTGAAAATCGGTTAAAAAAAAAAAGTTACAGCCATGGAGGCATTACTTTTCAGCCCACCCTCGTATAAAAAGATGCCTGTGTCTCAAGTTTATTTCGTAACACAACACTTTTGAGTTTTTCAGCGAATGGACAAACAATTTTTCAATCCCGGATAATACCTGCTTGGTTCAATGTTGGCGAAGTCTATAATGGTGCTGGACGCAGTAAACTGGATCAAACATGCATGGGAGATTATCAAGAAAGACACAATAATCAAGTGTTTTAAAAACTGCCATCTTGTAAATTCAGATACTAAGAAAGAAGCTTCTACTAAAAATTTGATTTACTCTACAGGGTATATCTAAACCCCTGTCACAAACTTCTGGTGGCGATTCCCCACAGCCGAGATGAAAACAAAAGTTCATATAAACATGGTTCGGTTGTAGCTTCTCCGCATGTCACCTGCCATCCACAGCAGAAAAACCAGCTGCTGAAACGTCAGTTTTAACTGAGGAAATCTCAAACGGTTCGTTATCCGAACCATGTTTATGTGAACTTTTGTTTTCATTTCCCTGTGGGGAATCACCACCATATACTTCCACATTGGTTTCCACTAAGGAAAACTTCAGCTTGCTCTAGTGAGCTAAAAAGAAGTAATCCCTAAATGGTAGCTAATGGGTTAAAAGCTCTCTTTTGACTACAAATATTTACTCAAGCAGCATGGTGCATATCGCAAATGTCTATTCTTAGAGTTAGCATTAGTTATAAAATGTGTACTTCTTACCTTCTTGGTCGATGAAGAAATGTCCCATCCCGTTGCCATCCCGAATGGAGTAGATGACCTTGCCATTGTGTCGGAAGGGCACCTCGTCTTCGTCGGTGGCGTTGACGTGCATGACGAACGTACCAACGGGCAAGTTCTCCTTAACAGATCCCTGGGCGACAAAATCGGCAAATCGCGGTGCGTGGAGGTTCTCATTGACGTCCATCACTTCGACAATAAGACTTGTCGTCGTGGACAAAGGAGGCGAACCTCGGTCCTTGGCAGTCACTGTCAAGTTGTACACCTGTCTCGCCTCGAAATCGAGCTGAGTATTCAGACGAACGGTTCCATACTCAGAGTCTATGGCAAACACACGTTCCTCATCTCCACTCGAGATGGAGTAGTCGACGCGTCCGCCACTGCCGAGGTCGGGGTCGGCGGCGGACAAGGCAATCACTACGGTTCCCCTGGGCACATCTTCGCGGATCCTCACGACGTATTGCGATAAGGGAAAATGTGGTGGGTTGTCGTTGACGTCGAGCACTTGAACTCGAACAATCGCTGTTGAAGTTAGAGGGCGGTCAATGGCGCCGTCTATGGCGCGGATCTTTAATTCGTAGGTGTCCTGTCTCTCGCGATCCAATTGGCTGTTGACGGTCACTGATCCTGTTATACGGTGAACAGCGAAGTCGTTTGTATCTGTAATCAAGAAGTAAGAGACAGCAGCGTTGATTCCTATATCCTTGTCGCTGGCTTGGACGCGAGCTATGAGAGTGTTGTTGGCTGCGTCTTCGGGGACTTTCACTAGGAAGCTGGACTTGGTAAAGATTGGTGGATTGTCATTGTCGTCGATGAGGTCGACGTCTAAGAGGCGTGACACTGATTCCTGAGGTTTACCCAGATCGTATACTGTAATGTTGAGCGAATAGCGAGGTCGTTTCTCGCGGTCCAGAGGACTAACGACGCGGAGTATGCCGTTGTGCATGTCTACCTGGAAGCAACTGTCGAGATCACCGCCCGAAATCACGTAGACGAGCTGCCCGTTGTAACCGCGATCCTTATCCGCAGCTTTGACGGCCAGTATGACGGAGCCTACGGGGGCGCTCTCGTTCACTGCCACCCGAGAGGGCATGCCTGCCTCGAATTCAGGTCTGTGACGATTCTGACCGTACCTGTTCGGCAAAGGTGGAGGAACGTCCTCTTTCTCGCGTTGGTTGTTATTCTTCTCAGCCATCTTCATGTTCTCTTTGAATTGCTGGATGATACCAGAGTCTTTGCACTCGAATTTTGAGTAGTTCCCTCCTATATGGCGCGACCCTGTGACTAATGTTATCTTGATAGGCAAAGTGTCGGCAAAGTTTTGCCCATCGGATGCCGTGACGTTCAGGTAGCGCTCTTTGCCGCGCACATCCTCTAGACTGCACGCCAGTCTAATGACGCCACTTTTGGGATCCAGTTCGAAGCATCGATCTTCATTCCCAGAAACTATCCTGTAAGATACTACATCGGAATCAAAATCGACGGCATACAGCGTCAGGATCTCCGTCCGGATCGGCGTCTTGCGCGACAAGTAGCCCGAGCAGTCAACTTTCTCGAACTGGGGCCGATTGTCGTTGACGTTCTGCACAATGATCCGCAGCGACATCTCCGTCTGGCGCCTGTAGGCCATCCCCCAGTCGGAGGCGCGGATCTTGAGCACGTATGTCCGACGCATGGTCTCATAGTCTATCACCTCCGTCGTCCGAATCTCTCCCGTGAAGTGGTCTATGCTGAACGGGGTTGGAGAGAGATTGGCAATGGTGTAGGACACATAGCCATTCTCTCCCTGATCGTTGTCTAAAGCCTTGGCCGTATAGACCAGGGAGTCAGCAGGCTCGTTCTCGTTGATAAGGACATCCTTGTAGGTCTTGATGAAGATTGGGTCCTCGTCGTTGTTGTCCAGAACGGTCACGGTCACCTTAGTGTTGTTGCTCTTGCGCATGCCTGTTGTCGCTTGATCCGTCGCCATCACAGTCAACACATACTCAGTTTGTTCTTCCGCATCCAGAGCCCCAGCAGTCAAAATCAGTCCAGTTATAGGGTGAATGACAAACGTGTTGTCGTCATTACCGTCCACAATCTTATAATTGACCTGGGCGTTCTGACCGGCATCGGTGTCATATGCCGTCACGCGGATCACAGGTGTGTTAATAGGCGCAATTTCTTCAATATCCGCTTCGTATTGGTTCTGTGTAAACTGGGGAGCGTGATCGTTCAGGTCGCTGACCCTCACCCATATGTCTTTAGTAGAGGAGCGAGGAGGAACGCCTCTGTCGGTGACATTCAACGTCAGGTTATACCCATAAGGGGCCACCTCCCGGTCGAGGTAGTTCAGTACGGCGATGTTATACTCGTTTGGTTGTTTTCCAGCCTGAACCCTGAAGTGTCCGTCTGGGTCTCCATCCACGATTTCAATATTTCTTACTTGTCCATGAACGCCCCGGTCGTCATCGACAACTTTGATGATTGCGTAAATGTCGACATTGCTGTCTTCGACGACAGACGGCAGGTGGCGCTCATAGATGATTGGGTCATGAAGATTCACTTGCCGAACAATTACGAAGACATGGCAGGTGATCGGAGCAAAAAAGTGGAGAGTTCTCTTAGGCCCTCTATCCTGAGCCTCGATCTTGAGTTCTTGTTCCCAGCCTTTGCTGATGAAAGTTAAAGGCCGAGTGAGCGAAATCTCTCCTGTAGTTGGGTGAACTGCAAAATGTTCATTCGGTTCCGCGAAACTGTAGTACACTTCCCCGTTGATCCCAATGTCCGCGTCGGTCGCGTTCACCTTGACGAAGTTCTTATGCAAGGGAAAGTCCTCCGGCACTTCCACCTTATAGACGAAAGGGTCGAAGATTGGATTGAGGTCGTTTTTGTCCAGCACCTGGATGCGAACCTCAGTCTTGGCCCTGAGACCAAGTTGCTGCAGCTGTCGACCTCGGCCCTTCGCAGTCGCCTTCACTTGCAGGTAGTAGAACTCCTTGCGCTCTCGGTTGACGGGATTCGGGTTCCCAGTGTGCGTCCGGATGAACAGGAAGCAGAAGTCGCCCACCGTCCGGCTCTCGGCTTTGAAGAACTTATCAACGTCCCCACCCACGATCTTATACTTGATCTGGAGTGTCGGGTCCGTCACGAAGATCCCCATCTTTTCATTGGGTGTGACGTATGTCATGCCGGCTGAGTTCTCCGGGATAGTGGCGTTGTAGGCGTGGCGCGTAAAACTGAGGCTATAGACGACACATATGGGGACCATGAACACGAACACGTGAAGAAGGGATGCCGACAATGGCCTCGACGCTCTTCCACGCCAACCCCACGACGTGGGTAAGACGATGACATCAGCCATCGTTTCCTTGCGGTCTCGGGCATTCACTCAGGTGTCAACTGGGCATCCACACACTACGAGAAAAGAAAGAAAACAAGAACACGTTAAAGTCTACCACTCAAACATAACACTAAGTACAACAATTTAGAATTAAAAGGGCAAAGTTAACAACTCCTGGGATCGAACCAGGAACCACTAGCATCAGTCACGTGGTTCCTGAAGCGAGACCAACAGTTTATTTTGTAAGCATATTCGTCTATCTCTATTTGTATCTTCTGTATGCATGTGTGTATGTCTATGTCTGTGTGTCTGTTGATCCACTTTAGTGGCAGTATGAAACGCTTGCATCATCACTTATTAGATTCGATTTCAAGATGTTGCTGACAAACTTCAGCAAGGACAAAGAGGCCCATTTTTAACCATGCATCCAGATTTTCCAATGGTCGACGACTTCCATGGTATAGAAGTCCCTTAGAACGAAGTCAGATGATTTTGATAAGTATATGTGTGATAAGTATAATGTTAACGTAAATTTCTTGTGAATCTACCTAAATATACAGTATCAGCGATTGGTTTCAGTGTATGGTCACCTCATATCTTCGTGTAGAGTCAAAATGCTTCTTGGTAGTAGGCTGCGAAGACTTACAAGAATTTTTGAAAAAAGTTCCAGCAATAACTGTAAACTCTTTAGAAAAGTCTTTCTTGAGTTGGTATTACCATGTTGGAAGGCCTGTAGAATCACGCGGACGACAGAATTGAAGAAGCTTGACCGCCTCTCTTATCTTGTAAGGGGCTAAATTCTTCAAAGATGCTGGAACAGACATCCACACCAGAAAAGACTTAGCTGAAGGATCAATCAAAGTGTCTGGTTGGTTGTGGATTCGCACAATACGGTACTCACAACAGAGGCATTATAAGCCATCGTGAGAAAGAACTCCTTGTGTTTGAGAGAAAGCCATTCCGGAACAACACAGTCATTAAACCCAATACTACTACAGTCATTAAGCTCGTGGAATGGTGCTTTTTGTCGTAGCATGTAACTATATATTCACACATGTTTACAAAATAATATAAACACCTTTGATTTTAGACGTTTAGTCGAATATCTAGAAAAATACTTGACGAATTTTCCTGAAACTTCAGGGGTGTAAAGAGCATGTTACAGCGAAGGTTTTGTCCCGAAAACAAATAGGGGACCATTAACAAACTGTACAAAAACGAGAATGATTTTACCGTCAAAGCGGATAAAAGGAGCACATTTTCGTTCTATAGCATAATAAATGGATACATGGATACATAGCCCCTTCACAAAACAGGGGCACATGAGAGGCCAGCGCTATGCGACAGACGAGGACGTGAAGAGAGCAGTGCGTCAGTGCCTTCGGATTTTCAAATTTCTACAACGGTGGGAAAAATGTGTCCAAAGGAATGGAGATTATGTTGAGAAGTAGACACAAGTTTATAGTTTGAAATGATGTATTCTGTGTATCGCAATTATTAACCTTTTTTATTTTTTTTAATGTTGCTCATTGTGTTCAGTATGCCCCTCGTATTCTACAAAACGTCTAAAATCAAAGGTGTTCATATTATATTGTCCAACCCCTATATGTCCACATCCTCCCAAAACAATAGTCGTCGTTGGTATAGCTTCTGGAACTATCTCTGAAAGGCATCAGCTCTAATTTACTTATAACGCACCCTGTATAGCAATTTCAAGTAATTTACGTATTTTATTAAAATCACAACAGAAAACATTTTAATTGCATCAGATAAGAAACGGGAGGAGGTTAGGAGAATTAGGTTTTTTTCCTTCTTTTATTTATAAAAGTTTAATTTCAATTTTCCCGTCCAGGCACTCTCCCCACCCACCTGTAATAAGAGAAACAATGTCGCCAGAACTTAAATCAATATTAACATTAAACCTTCCTGTTTCGAGGCAACATCCGAACAAAAGCACAGCTATTGAATTTCGAAGGAAATTCCATTTTAATTAATTTTTTTACTATTATTCAGGATCCGATGCAATGAATCTGTGTGCAAAAAAGCAATTAAAACTAGAAAATTAAATGTCATTTTTGTAAATTCATGTTGGCGACAGCTCTCTAAAACGTTTCTGCAGTCCGTGTTACACAATCACGTCTTGATTTTTTTTCTCCAAGTGAAGCAACAGTTTTAAATGTTAATCTAATTTTTAATATTGTTTATTTTAGAATAAATAAATAAATAAATAAATAAATACGCTGAGTCGCCAATTTTTTCAAGTTGATCTCAGAAAAATATTTGAGCTGAGAAAAGAATACTACGTGGAGGACGAACTTTGCTATTTTTCTCCGAATTCCAACCCAATTCCTTAGCCTTATTTGCATATATTCTCGGAAAGTGCAAATGGATATTAGGTAGAAGGAAGATGGATTGTGAGTCGTAAGAGACTTCAGTAAAAGGTTCGACGCCCACTCCCGATTGAACCACACGAAATCAATCGATTACCGATACTTAATCTTCGCGTGCGCCAAACTCTCCAACAAGGACGGATAAAGAGAGATAGCGAAATATTTCAAGGAGAAAAATGAAAGGAATCTCAATCGTCTTAAAATGTCGCAGTTTTCATTTACGTCACATTTTTTTTCCAATCCGCATTTATTCATTCATGCAGAACTTAATCCACACCTTCTCTTAAAATAAAAATTCTCAGTTCAACGAATTTCTCTACTATTAGAGAACCACCAACGTATTCGTGGAATCGATCCCAACAAATTTTGAATACTCCCTAGCGGAATCTGGTACATCTGTTACTTCAGAGTTGTTCACAGGAACAAATTTCTCATTCTTCCCAGAATGGTTACATATTATTCAAGTGATTTTACTAATGAATAAAACTGTCCTGACTCTGTGTCTATGGAGGCCACGTATCATCGTTCTGGAGTCTTTTAAAAAAAGTTCTTGCGTATTTTCAGTGATAATTTGCACTCCCAAACTTATAAAGACATTCAGTTTATTCATTAAACTAATCCCCCTCATAATAAATAACATGTTTCCAATTGCGGGAGGGGGGGGGGTCATGTGTACATCCCATATCAAAAAGTAACATTTATATTTTTACGAAAACATTGCAATAGGTGGTGGGAAAAGTGGATATATTTTTTGAACTTGTCGCCTTCCCCGATTGTTTAAACACACCGTGAATGTGCTGACACAAGATGGCGTCTTTGATCACATCGTCCACGCTGGAAGAACACAGAGCTGTAATTCGTTTCCTTCATGCGAAAGGTCGTCCACCCAAGGAAATTCACAGTGAATGCAGAAAGTGTACGGCAACGACTGCAAGGGAAGTGCGCCGGTGGCTGTACTAGCAGGAAACGGTCTTCTATGCGATGGGCATTCAAAAAGTTGCACCACGATGGTACAGATGCCTTAATCGCAATGGCTTATACGTAGAGAAATAACCAGAACATTAACGTGTACTCTGTATATTTTGTTTTTTCATGTCTGCCCCGGCACTTTCTTAAAAAAAATAAATAAGGTTACTTTTTGATTTTCCCTCGTAGTAGACATGCTTTGATGGTTTGACTTTGCTCTAAGACCTCAAAGTGTGCTACATTAACTGCTGTCTAGATAAAAGTCAGAGGTCAATGCGAGAATCCATTTTTCAACGCATGTAATGACTTGGTCCGGCGTTGGAGCAAGCTAAAGAAAGTGGTCAGGTGTTGCACTATATTCGAAGCCAAGTTTTTTTACTTTTTACTGCGATAAAGGAATTTATTTAAGACTCTTCTGAGGAATAAATCATGCAGAATAAAGCCATTTTTGTTACGGGGTTCAGGTGTATTCATTGCCAAAGACCAGCAAAAATTTTTTAAATGACCTGATACTAACGAAAACTCATTATTATATGAGTCTTTACTAGTCATCAGCCGTATAAGTTTTATGTTCATGACTTTTTCCGACTTTGAAATATATGAAGAATTTCGTTCGATGGGGCCCCAAAGTATGGGCCTGCGTCGTCCAACCATGCCGTATCGTGCGCATCTCCGTGCTCTGCTTCTACTTACTCGACTTCTGTGTCTTTGGAAGAACATTTCCGCAATCTAACGAAGTTGTCCAATCCATGGCAAAAGCAACTCTGCTTGATGAGTTCTTAGTATGTCCTATACGATAATCTACATCATTTCATACCGAGAGGGCTAGGGCGTAGGCTTTCTAGTTCTCGAGTCCGCCTGGCTGTGGGTTCGAATCCCGCCGTGGGCATGGATATGTGTGTTTGTCCCGGCCTGCGTATAGATATAACTTATGTAAAAGGCGCAAAATGACCTAAATAGTCGACGCCTTAATTTCTAGAACCCCCCCCCCCCCCATTTCATACATTTCCATATACAATTTCAATCGACGATAAATTTCGATTCCACTAGCATTTTGAGGGGATACGTATTCTAAGTTTTATACATTTATTTTAGATGATGTACTGATGATAGCTCTGAGAGACTTTAGTTTTTGGATCGTAATAGTAATATACCGTAATCGAAAAGGTACAGAAAAAGTTTACAAGCTACTGCATTAGAAGGCTAATGGATGCTAATTATATATAGGTGAGTGTGTTTACGCGTTTTAAGTTATTCCTTCAGTCGCAATCGATCCCTCTTTCGACCGCAAAAGGAACCTGTATCTGAATGCGATTAGGAGGATTGTCCCTTTGATCTCTTCGTCGAGTGCAACAGAATCAAGATAAAGGCTGCTTGGGAATAGAAAAGGAGGAAAGCGAACGAAGCATTTGGGTTTGCTTGACGCTTTACGCGCCTGGGCACCACCGGAAATGCGCCGGATTCTATTGGTGAAGAGACAATTTTGTCTCGTTTAAGTTTCCTAAAGGTGACTCTTAACCAAGAGGCCGGTTTTATGTAGCCAGACGCTACCTGACGGAATGTAATTGAACGCGCCTTGTGTTGCTGGGCGCTCGTACGTGCCTTGCTTGTTCGATGAAGTCGGAGGCATCGAGCCCGCGGCGTTCAGCCAACATGGGGTGGCGGAAGCGGAGTCGTAATCTCGTCGCTTTCGATTTTTTTCTTTTATTCTGTAGGGTTTAACGAGAACTAATCACTGTTCGGATTTTAAAAGAAAAGAGAATTGCAATTTTATTATTCTTAATCTGCCAGGAATTAATAAACTGAAAGGTTTTATTTCTTTAATGTTTTCCTTAAGCATTGCTTGCATGAATACCTCGTTATAACGGATTCCATTGGCTTAAAAGAGTATTCTGTCGTTACACAAATTCTTTTTTCGCCAATCGATAAATATGGATCATCGCATGGACGACTTCGAAAATGGTCGAAATTGGTTCAGTGGTACATGTTCTAATGACGCCATTATAGTACCAATGAAAATTTTCAATCCTAAGCTATGGCATGGAGTATATCAAACTCGTACGTGTCATAAGTAAATATATAAGAATAAAAGGATGGTCGAATATATGTAATTAATAAGTTGGTCGAAATTTGTTCAATGGTACCTGTTCTAATGTTTTCAAAGACGATTCAAAAATTTTGGAACAGTTTCAAACGGTTTGTCTGACTTCATCTAGTTTAGCATTTTGGTAGGTACTTGTCCATAGCATTCCTCAAAATACTCAGTTTGCGGTTCTTTAATATCTGTAAAATTTTCACCCTGAAGGTGTCAAAGCCCGTTTTAAAAGTTTAGAAACCTTTTCACAAAAGAACGGTAAAATATATGTGATATTTTTTTTTCTCACAAAACTGAACAAAGTTATAAGAAATGAAAGACATCATTATAGAGCAATATTTTCTCTTTAATGAGGCACAAAGATTAATATTTGGTAAAGATGAATATACTCCTTTAATTAAAATAGTAAAATTAAAATAAATAATAAAAAAAAAATGATAATTATAATATAATAAAATAATAAAAAAACAAGGAAAAAGTCACCAGAGTTAAAGTTTAAGTACGAAGAAACACAGAAGATGTACAGAAGAGACGAAGATCAGATGAAAACACAGAAGATATACTGAAGAGATGAAGATCAGATGAAACACAGAAGAAACACAGTAGAGACGAAGATACTGCGAAGAAACGTAACAGGAACAGATGAATGTTTGTGTTTCTTCGTACTTAAACTTTAACTCTGGTGACTTTTTCCTTGTTTTTTTATTATTTTATTATATTATAATTATCATTTTTTAATTATTTATTTTAATTTTACTATTTTAATTAAAGGAGTATATTCATCTTTATCAATATATAATTATCACTACTCCTACATTTATAATATAATTAATATTTGGTACAAATAATTTTGAATAATGTGCCATTGAAATGACCCTCTCACGTTTCAAAAGTTTAGAAACATCCACTAGGTGTTTCAGAAGTTTAGAAACACGAGCAGATCAACTGTAAAATTACAAACCAAAAATAAAATTTATGAACAAAAAATAGCAATAAATAAATGTTAACTATCTGAACTATGAAAAAAAAATTATTATTATCTAGTGGGATATCCTTTGAATCTAATGACTTCCCTGCATCTTGCTGGCATGCTCATCACTATTAATTCACAAAAGGAAGCGGGGATTTCTGCCCAGGAATGCCTCATAGCTGACTTCAGCTGCTCGAAGTTGACTGGCTTTTCTTCCCGAAGCTTCCTCATGTGCATCCGTAAATTCTCGATCGGATTTAAGTCCGTTTTTGCTGGCCTGTTCTCCACGAGTGGAACGAAGTTTTTCTGAAACCCTTCATTGACGAGCTTTATGACAGCTGGTATTGTCTTTCTGGAACACAAGTTTCATTTCTTCATCTGCTTCAAGATTTTCCAGAATCGGGATGAGAAAGTTTTCCAAAACTTGTTCATTAGCAGCTCCACTGATGATGCATATTTCCCGTACTCCAGTTGCTGTAAAGCATCCGCACATCACGGTCTTTTGAGGAAATTTCGCAGTTGAAGCAGTTTCCGTTGTATTCTTCTCCCTTGGAACGATAAACACTGAGACAAAGGGTGCTCTCGTCAGTCCATATTTTCAGTCATCAGGGATCGACCCTCATGTTATCTCGCACATCTAACTTATTCATTGCGTTATTTTCAATGAGTTAGCCAAATTCAGTTAATCTTCGCCAAGTAGTGATTTTTTTGGTATCTTCTGTTTCTGAACCAAAGCTGAGGCAAGCCTGCATTTTTTCACAACAGGTCTCAACTTTTTCAAGTCACATGTGTTGGTTTTTCGCGGCCTCCTAGTTCGATAATTTGCTCTCAAATAGTCCCATTCTCTTCTCTTTCACGTTTCAGGCACTTGAAACATCTGATTTTGAACGTAACAGTCGTTATATAATTTCGTAAATTGTCTTCCCTGATTCTTTAAGCCCAACAATAATTTTCTTCTCCTCTATGGTTAACTGTGTTGACTTACCCATTGTGGAATACTGTTTATTAAGTAAAAGTCTACCTTTATACAAATTCGTTAATTTTAATAGACGAATTAGGTAATGTTTCTAAACTTTTGAAACGAGAGGGGATCATTTCAATGTCACGATATTCAAACTCATTTGTACCAAATATTAATCTTTATGTCATATTAGAGAGAAAACATGAACTATAATAAGGAGTTTTGCATTTTTACATAATTTTGTCCGGTTTTGTGAAAAAAAAAATCACATGTGGTACACCATTTGGTTGTGAAAAAGTTTCTAAACTTTTGAAATGGGCTTGTAGAAAGTGCTTTATTGGAATAATGAAAAATGGTATAAAATTAGTAATATGGGGGAGAATCGAAAAGTAACAGGAATTTCATAACTTAATTTCAAACTTTCAGAGCGAACTAAATTGTATTTTGGAAACTCCATTACATGCTTCATTTTTCAACACACAATCGCCGCATTTGTTTATGCAGCGGCCCCAACATGCAACCAGTTTCTGTATACTCAAGTCCAGAAATTCGTCCGGCTGATTGCAAAGCCATATTCGGACAGTCGTTTTCACTTCATGGTTAGTCTGTAAACGCTGACCCCTAATGAACTTCTTTAGCGGACACTCGGTATTGTAAGGGGGGGTGGTTGTAGGATTTCAAATTACCAGTTTGAATCCAAACAAGAAAGCATGGTGTGGAAACAAACATCACCGGTGAGAAAAAAACTCAAGACCGCCAAAAGTACAGGTAAGGTACAACGGTGTTTTGAGCCAGGCATGGCGTTATCCTATATGATTGCCTCCCACAGGCTTTACAATCAATGAAGAAGAGAACAGTGCGACATGAAAACGATTGTCCGAAAGTAGCTTCGCAATGAGCCGAATCAATTAATTGACAAGGCTATACAAAAAACTGGTTACAAGTCGGGACCAATGCGACGATTTCTTGAAAAATGAAGCAATAAATAAAGTTTTCAAAATACAATTTGGTTCGCTCTGAATGTTTGAAATTAATTTACTCCTTTTACTTTCCGATTCTCCCTCGTTTGCCTGACCAAAAGAACCTGTAATAGAATGCGAATTCTTCTTTAATCGGACCCTTGTATGAGAATGATGCATATATTGAGGTTCAGGCTCAATAATTCAGCTGATACGATTGCTGACCTACTTGTTGGGAGTACATATCTATCTTTCTCCGAGTTGAATTGTAAATTTATAAAAATTTCTCCACTGAAAATTGTAGATTGCTACACGTGAAAATCGAACGTGAAATTCCAAAAAAATCAAATTCAACGAAAGCGCCGATCTAGCAGCCACACTGAGAGGAGATTTCCGTGTAGCTGGTTCTGTGAAGAAAAGGAGCTTAATGCAATCTATCATAATATTTATTCCACTTCCCCTTTCAACCTTTCACCAGTCTGTCTGTCTGTCATTCTTCTTTTGAAGTGATTGAGAACAATTTTTTTTGTGGGGGGAGGGGAAGATCGAAAGTTTTTTTCCACTCACACGTCGTCGTCTTACTCTTCAGGGAAAGAAGAAATTTACGATCGTCGTCTTATTCCGCTTGATCGAAAGGTTCTCTTTCTTGATTGTCAGTTATCGTAAAACACAGTGGAAAATTGAAAAGATGGAAGGAAACAGAATCGAGTTTGCCTTCCATCTGTCTCTTCTTTCGTTTTCCAGCGCTAACCAATAACTGAGAAATTCAGGTGTGACGTCGACATTTTTTTAAAATTTGTTCTTAACAGTCGGTTCTTTTGATTGCTTTCTCCTTCTCCTTTAGTCCACTTTCCATTGTATAGCCAGATTCATAACCGTAACTATTAACTCTTTCATTGTCAAATAAGTTTCGATTTATCTCAAAACGGACGCTAAAAATAGCACATTGTCATTGCTGTAATGTCAAAGGGGGATCCAATTAAGATAGAGTCAGAGAATGGCTTGAATGAGTTTGACTTCCTGGGAAGATAATTAGAAACGTCCACTGATTGATAATGTATCAGGTCATTTAAAAAGTCCTTGCGTATTTTCAGTGATCCATTTGCACTCGCATACCTTATTAAAACATTCAATTTACTCATCAAAATAATGCCTGTCACAATTAATACCATGTCTCCAAGGGATGAAAATAAAGTCCAAAACAATGAAATTACTGCTCCTTTAAGCGCTTCATAGTATGTTCCCCCGATAAACCCCCTCATGTTTGGAAAAAGGTGAAAATCACTAGGCGCCAAGACGAGACTGTAGGGGGGGGGGTTCAACTTGAAAACGTTGCAATTCTTGTTGTGTTGATGCAGCTGAATGAGGCCGAGCGTTGTCATCAGTCAAACAATCCCTGCAGACAACATCTCACGTCTCTTGTTTTGGATAGCGCTTTTTGAATATGCTTATCTATTTTTTGAAGGAGAACGCGTGTGATGCCACTCCATGGACTGGCGCTTGGATTCAGTCATTAGCGGCAGATGAGTAATCGAAAATGATAAACTTGTGTCTCGTTATACGTTAGGCTAAAAGCTCATGATCTATAACAGCGATGTGTGAGCCGACACGTTGTTATGATTGATACTGTAATTAGGCGAATAATGTTGCTAATAGTTTCGATTAAAACCATGAAGGGTATTAAATAGGATGGTGTACCTTGAGGTACTAGGGGATCCTAGCAGTAGGGGATTTTCTTTGCGATTTACCAATGCAGGTTGTTGTTGATGAAATTTCTAACGAGCACGTTAGAGCATTTAAAGTAGACCATGTGCTATAATGGTTTGATCTTGCTCTAAGCCCTCAAAGACTGTCCAGAAAACGGTAAATTTCTTTGGGTGTAGATCCTGCATTGGGATAGTTTGTAAGAGATTCCTTCCTGGTAGTGGGGATGAATATTATTGTAGAAGACCCGGTTATGATTCGGTCCACCAGTGGCTCTCTGTATTGACTTTGGAACAAGGAAGAACAAGGCTTCTGGCGTCAGACTTTATTCATTACTAAAAGGTCATAGGAAACCCATTATCCAATTTTTTTACTTTTCCTTGTATGCCAAGATAGTTATAAAACAGTTCCTCTGTCACAAAGTTGTCAGGTTAACTAATGATAAGTTTGGCGTGGATTAGCTTCAATTAGTGCCTTCAGTGCATTTGCATCAACAGCAGATGGTCGTCCAGAGAGGGGTTATATTCGAGGAATTCATCTCCATTCCAAAATTTAGAAAACCAAAACTGAGCTTTCCTTATTGAGAAGACATGTTGTTCATAAGCTTGACTTACATTTCGGCATGCTTTAGTTGCACTGTGACCCAGTTTGAATACGAAAAGCAAGACTACTCGAATTTTGATTTGAGTAGTTACCATTGTAGACTAATATATTGCTGTAGAAAATACTTTATTGAAGATCCTTCTGAAAAAAATAGGTGCGAGGATGTAAACCAGGCAGGGCAGTGTCATTTCTGCTAAGAGTTCAGGTTCTCTTCACTGTCAAAAACCAGGGTGCAAAAATACGCAAGAACTTTTGAAATGACCTGATGCCTTACTGTTATGCACAACCATGTTCGTAATAATGTCGTTGGGCAACAAATCATTGTTCCCATTTTTAATGAAGTCCCATAGATGGTTGCCTCAGCGATTTCATTAATTGTGATGCGGGAACGATTTTCATAGACAATGTTTCACTTTTTGGTTGTTTCCTTAGTCCTAACCGAAACTGAATCTTCAGAGGAATTCTTGCCCACAAGAACTTTACAACTTGAAGACTCTAGTACGACTCACAGTCGCAACTCCCTATATCTGGCGGACCAATCTGAAGAGTTTTAGCAGAATAACCTAATTTTTGACAAAACTTAATGTTTGTATGCTTCGACACCGTCTACTGTGCGGCTTCCATGTTATACAAGCACCACCGTATTACTGCAATGAAAACACGGATAGTGACCAAATAACAGGTTCGAGAAAAAGTGGAAACTCGCCTTGAGGAGCGTGGATGCTTAACGAATCGAAGATAGGAGGCAACACTAGTTCACAATAGAGATTGATTCAGCAAAACCACTAAGTGGTCATCTTTCAGTAAGCGTCGTTATCCAATTTTAGCGAGAGTATATACAGATAGGAAACGGACTTATTGGTTCCTGGTTGGCCACCTTCTCTAGGACCAATCCGACAATGGAGAATAAAACTAATTCCTGATTGTCCCTTATTTGCTTGTATACCCTCGCTAAAATGGATAACGACGCATTTTAAAAGATGACCACTATATTATAAACAAGTATTGCCTCCTACCTTCTAATCTAACCTATGTAGATTAGGTATCCAAACAACATCGAAAGCATTCCGCAGAACACTGCTAAAGCTGTAATTTTGAAGCCATCCATCAACTAGGGTCGGGCCCGACTTTTTTGCGTTGGAGTTCAATAGTGCGCAATAAACAAGGTTCAGCATAGCATCCTCTAGGCGGTTGTTAGTCCGACTTCGACCCCTGCCCTGAAGTAACACCTACCGCTTCATGTGTAAAGATGACGTGAAAACAGCTATAAAAAAGCCTAATGTGGATAGCTGCATTGATTCGAGAAGGTTTTTAGTTCTCACAAGCAGGCAAGATCGAGGAAGCAAGCAAGTAGGAGATACTGGCGTTGCGTATCCTCGAATCTGATACAATAACGCAGTAATATTGTAATAACTGAAAAAACTGATATTTAAATTATCTTACAATTAATTCAGGATGAACGACCTATATCAGTATAAAAGCTTAATAATTGCAGCGCTTTATTTACGGAAACCACAAACAACAACGACTTCATTTACACATGCATGCCAGTAAGCTCTCGCAAACCGGAAAGCTCCCGCAGGCAATTTTTGCTCCCTGCAACCTTTTAAAACGTCGCTTCCAAACAGATAAAACTTGATAACTCATTTCCAAACGTGTAACGAAAATTACTCGGGGTCAGGGGGGCAACGACGTTTCAATGATCATTTCACGGAGCGCGGAGGGCTCTCCAACAAAACTCGCACATTAAAAATCCGATTTACGACTCTACTTACCATTAAACGGCGATAAGACAAATCGACAGAACAACACACACAGTTTCATCTATAGCCCCATTCTCTCTATATTTGAACTCCAAAATCGCCCCATTTGCCCGCCTCCTTCTCACTTTTGACATATCATTGGAGGTCCTTAATCCCCCTGAAAGACTGAAAGAAGCCATCCGTCGTCGGGCTGTTAATTGGTAGCAAACCCAAGTAAATCTCCAAAGGGCTTAACACAGCCTTCCATTCTAATTAAAATGTTAAAGGATAATATCTTCAGCGGATCCTTTCTCCTTTAAGCCGCCATTTCAGGAATGAAAAGTCGTAAAATTTCCGACGATGGCGGGCTTAAATCATATTTGCTTCAATTACATTCGACGTCGAATGGGGCCACGAAAATTGTTTCAAGGGATATACGCGTAACACCTTAAAGCTTTCTATCATCGCAACAAACATGTCATAGCAGACATGTATCTACATAAAACACGAATAAACCGAAAATATCGGGAGGACCGGAAAGTAATGCAGTTTTTTTAAGGATCTTTATGGCGCAGTCTTGATGTGTTTTATGTACTTTCAAGTAAATTAAGTGTATGTACAAGTGAATTAACTATTCTCCTTTAACTGCTGTGGGCATTTTTGTCTTCTAGTTTGCAGAACAAAATGAGTGGAATAAAGCGCGATAAGAGACGTGTTCAACATTGCATGCTGTAAAGTAGAACTGAGACAAAGTACTCCAATAACTACAAAAAAAGGAAAATTTAAAACCAAGTACTACCAAGGACCATGCATAAATACATGTATACCTATTTGCCCTTTGTCGAGTTACTCCATAACGACGAATTCAAAATTGCCATGTGCTTGCGGCTCTGAAAACCTAGAAATATGTTCTTCGTGCATCTAATATAGTGGTGCGTATATCGCAATGGGTGTATCGCAATGAATCAAACTCGTGATAGGTAATACACAAGTTCCTTTAATATAATCATAATGTATATTAGGATAACCTCACTAGAAGCAAGCCTTGTTTCATAGTTCCAATCGAAATAACCGCTTAACTTTCGTTTGCTTTCAATTTCTGATCTTTTGTTCTAAACTATTACATAAAGAGCATATAAACTGCATCTACAACCATCATCATCCTCATCATCACCATCTACAACCATCTATTTACTGCAGGAAGAGTCTTTTCCAAATTTTCCACGCACAGAGAAAGAATGGTCAATTTGAAGGGAGATTTGGCCAATAAGCCTTCACGTGGGTTAAAGGCTGTTAGTAAGGACAAATTCGGCATCCATGCCACTGCGGGATTCGCACCGCGAGCTGATGATAAACCATGGCAAGCCTTGTCTTCCGTCGTCGTCGTATATCGCTCATCATGAGTACAATTTTTAAGTTCTCTTTTTGACCACTAGAGAACTTAAAAGCGGCCATCCGGCCAAAAAAAGAACTTATAAAAACTATGCATATGAAGAACGAATACAAAGACCATCAATCTTTTGGAAACGCTTGAAATCTCCAAAAGCCCCCCAAAATATGTTAATGAACTTCAACTGGATAAAGATACTGGATCTTGTTAATTAATTTTTGTTCACCAATCACGTGTACTGAACATCCTTGGCCTCGGATTGATTCTTTCATCAATCACAGGTACTGGGAATTCTCGGCCTCTAATGGTCCTTTTTATTGTGCATAACTCAGCATAAACGTTGGGTTTGTTGGAAATATGTTCAAGGGGTCATAGAATGCAAGCTGCCTATTATGGAGAATCATAAATAATGAGCTTGTGTGGATTATTCAATGAAGGGTGAGACTATGGAACTGTGCTTCAGTTTCACCTCAATACCAATACATCACACCGTTCGCTCGATGAGGAAAAACGATAGAAAATGAGGCACATCTGCATGGAGAACACGTTATCGGAGAAATTCAAAGTTGATTGGCGTAAGTGGGTTAGAATCAGTCACTAAGGATTCTGGGACTTGAGAGATGCTCACTCGTAGTTAATTGGCTGCGCATTCGGGTCGACTTCTGAAAATCTTAAAAATCGCTTGGAAAGTCGCTTAAAGGACGCGTGCGTGTCAAAGTCCCTAACTGGAAAACGAGTCCGGATGTCAGAAAGCCGATGAAAGTACGAAAACGCTGAAAAGTCGCTTAAAAGATGACAAATAGAAACTGGCATTAGAGGTTGATCTCGGGTTACCAACAACAGTGGATAATTAAATGATATTTCGATATACACATTTCCGACTGTATATTTTCTATCTCAAAATGCATGCACTCAGTTTATGGTCCTCTACCATCTGTAGAATTGTGATTATAAAGGTTTGAAACGCTCTGTATATGACGAAATAAATTCGTTCGATTGTTCGATATTTCTTCTCCTCAGTTCTTATCTTTTAAATAGCGAAATTGTTAACATTAGAAATTAAACTGAGTAAAATTCCATTCTTGAGTCAGGTTTTCACCTTTATCCATATGCAAATCCTGGTTTGCCGTTGTAATTTATTTTAAATTCAAAAAACCCAGAAAGAATTTTAAAGCGCAAAAATTTTTAACTTTTCGTTATCTTTCCCTCTCGTTTGCTTTTTTTTGGTTAAAAAAATATTTTATTCCTCTGTTCGTTCTGGATTCCTTTCAGTCTCTCGTCTCGTTTTATTTCATCTCCTTTAGCGAAAGTAACTTTTCACTTCCCAATTGCTTCCGGTTCTCCTATCAGTCTTTCTCAAGTCTCACAAAATTTCTTCCTTTCCTTCCAACACCCTTCTTCCACTCTTTCTTTGAATCACTTCAGGAAAAAGAACAAAAAAATGCAAAGAGAAAAAAAGGCGCCAAGGTGACACTTCCCAAGTGCAAACAACTCAGTCGTCAATCCTCCAGCTTCTCCTTCATCTCGTTTTCTTCTCCTTTCAATTTTATTTATTTCTCCTCCCTCCTCTGATTATTCTCTCTCTCTCTCTCTTTCTTTCTTTTTTAACTCCATGCATTATTTACATCTGTTGTTTGGAGCAAATATCATCACTTAGATTCTATCTCAGTTGGCGGCGGTCATAGCCGTAGAACGTGACGCCACTGCAGATTGCGCCCCTTCCACAAAAGACGAATGAAGAAACAAAAAGAAAGAAAAAAAGTAAAATGTTAAAAAAAAGGAAGTAAAAGATGGCGACCTAAGATAAAAGAAAAGAAAAAAAAGATGAAGAGTGTCTGGGTAAGGAAAGTAGGCTTGCCTCCCGAAAGAACCAATCCAGAAACATAAATTTTCCAGGCTGAATACCAATTGACGGCACACCTTCCCCTCCAACACCCGCAACCCAGGTGATGCTTTTGTTACTTCAATATTAGATCGTTATTTTACTCTAGTAAAAGAAGTCTTTCGCAGAAATATTTATTCAAAAATGAATAAAATTTACTAACAACATTAAGAAATTATCTCTTATCAGTTATAATAGCACGAAATAAGTGCATGCAATCCTCGTTAGTGCCAGCTATCGTCCTATTCAGCTCGGTTTCTACACTGGCTGAATCTCTGTTTGACAATGGAAGATAGGACTGCCATGAATAATATTGATGGACGAAAGCAACATCACAAAGGTTCGATATCCAGAGGATTCAACCGTTGGAAAATTGAACCAGTCTTTTTCTAACTAAGACGAGACCATGAACGAGGCTCGATTTTTAAACGACATGTTAGAACATATCCAACAGCAAGATCCTCTTCTAACAAATCTTGGTCTTCCAGTGGCTTACATGGGCTTCAACACTTTATAGACTCTATTACCCCGTTCACACTTGAACCGCATTTGTAGAAAACCCGCCTACTTTAGAGAAAGTTTGCATTCATACTTGAACGAGTTTTCTACAACTAAAACCAAGATGACGACTTTTCAGAAATAAAGCTTTGATCCTAACAAGATTTAAATAACTAAAAGCTCATCCTGTTGTTTGTTGTTGTCCTGTACATAAAATCTGAAAAGGACCATTCTTCCAATTCTTATTCAAACTTAAAATTGTAAATGAAAGTTCGACGACTTGACATCGGTGTGATGTCACAAGGCGCAGTCAAGCCCCTTGTCCTTCCCACAATTCCACTTCCACTGGTCCTCGAGAAAATTTGGCTGCCAACAAATGGCTAACATGGTCGGAGGCAGAGATGTAGGCCATCCATGATATTTGAAATCAAGAGAGTCTGCCGTTTAGAGGCTGCCAGACAATTTTATTTGCCCAATTTCCAGTATTAAACCATAGTCATATAATTTTGAGAAAATTCGTTCCAAGTCGGACCGATGCAAATCTGTTTGCTAACTTACTCTTCTATAATAATAGAAGTGTGAACTAGACATATTACTAGAGTAAAATAAATATAAAAAGACTGTGGTTAAACTGTGGTTACTTACTGCGCAATAGAAGAGAGGAGATCAGTCCACTTGTCCACAAGAAAAATATATTCTTCATATATGTAGTCTGGGGAGGCCGTGGTCTAGAGAACTTTCGCGGAGCATACCAGCTCTGTGAAGTTAAACATCCCTAGCACGACTAGTCATTGGGTGGGTGACCATCAGTGGCATGCGACCCCCCCCCCCCACGTGCTTCGGAGGGCACGCAAAGCCGTCGGTCCCGGCTGCTATACTGAAATGTATACAATACATATATGAAAATTTTTTTGTGTGTGGACAAGTGGACTGATCTCCTCTCTTCTATTGTGAACTAGGCATAAACCAACCCTCATACAAAAGTACTGTAAATCGGACCAAAGCGAGTCTAGTACTAAAAAGATGTGTATAGCTTTGTGAATGGTACTTATTGGGCCAACATACATCGAATTACTATTGCCTGTACAATGTATAGAATAGCATACACAATACGTAAATATACGGCATGAGGAGAGATCTTATGAGTGTGGTTTATAGGTAATAGGGGGAGGGTGAGGAATTCATTGCCGCACTCAAATTTGATCTTGACCCCCAGATTTAAAGTCATCCATTTGCTAACTCGAAAACTATTCAAGACAGAAAAATTTCCAACTGCTACCCTGTAGAGCAACAACACATTAGTCTAAAAACAATTTTTAATCACACCCTTCCCCTTGAAAGATTTTGAGAAAATGGGCGAGAAAGAGTCACTCAAGGTTAGGTTGAGCTAGCCAGGTTGGCTGAGGTTTCTAACACATTTAAATTGCAATGAAGCACACTCTTAAGTGACCATGTTACTAGACTTTTTGGACACCCTGTATATCCAGTGCTGTAGATTAACGAAACTACCGACTTTTGACGCGATTCGTCGGACATCACTAATAATTGAAATCGCAAGCGCTCTAGGAGCATATTCAGTGCCCTTTCTCAATGAATAAAGATTGGTTTCAAACAGCTACCAGTTATCCGACCGCCGGATTAATGAAATTTGAAATGGACAGTCTCTTATCCTTCTTAAGCAAAGAAGTACCAACTCCAGAATGTCCTCCTTATGATCCTATGCCCGTTGTTTATGTGCCAAGCGAAGAAATATAAAACTAATTGTTCTAATTTTCTTGATTGTCCAGAATGCAGAACAATAACAACAATGGTCTCTCCAATCTTCTTAATGCTGTCGTGTTGCACATTGTCATATTTTCAATGATATTAAAAACATCATTACTGAATTTGCGAAGTCGGTCGTTCTGTTGCCAATTTTTTTCGAATTTTTTGATTTTGACTTCAAATTCGGATAGAGCATGAAAAAGTAAGTCAAAGTTATAATAGGCCGCATGTCCTATCTATTCAGGTATATATGGAGGTTAAGTAACATTTTGGTCCTTCGAGCTGGGTGGCGGAACCACAATATTTAACTTTTACAATGACAGTAGAGGAAGCAAGAACTGGATATAGAAAAAGATAGAGGTGGCGTCGTTTAAGGCTAAGGTTTTTTTTTTCCTTCTATGCGCTGAATGTATAGACACATGCAAAATAATGCATTCTGGGAATTTCCTATAGATAATCTTACGATCTTGATTAATCATAGATTGATCTCTATTATTATTATAATAATAATTATTATTATTATTATTATTATTATTATTATTATTATTATTATTATTATTAT
>JAHWFO010045454.1:172469-336160 GCA_023313115.1 Rhysida immarginata | reverse complement strand
ATTATTATTATTATTATTATTATTATTATTATTATTATTATTATTATACATTATAAAACATCTGAAATGATTGCTATGCATATCGATGAACTTCTTAATCACTCTACAAAAAAAAAAATTTCTTAAATTACTAACTTAAAATAAACATCGTCAAAACGAACCTAATAACATCCAAAACGAATCAATCTACCTATCTCCCAAAAGAATCTCTAACTCCACGAGAGAGTAATTTATCGGGGGGTTTCTCTTCTCCAGGTAAGTCAGATAGATTACTCACAAGTTTCTTACTGCCAAAAAAGAAATAAAGCAAGCAAGCCGATAAACGATAGGCGAAAACGCCCGATACATTTCCAGTGGCGCCGCCGTTCTTCTCCCTTTTAATGACTTTATCTATTGACACTACAAGTCGTTTGCCCTTTATCAGTTTAGTTTATCACTGGCAACAAAAACGATCCCCCGCCTACCCATCATCAACGGCTATTTTCTCCCTGGGTCAGTCTCGGTCGTATACGTACGTACAGTCCTCATTAAGCTTAAAGCAGTTTCCATTAATAATGACTTGTCGACAATGAAAAGCGGTTGGCTCCATTTGGACGGGTGGAATTTCAGATTAATATGTATGTATAATGAATGTCACCACGTAGATAACGCACGTGAATAACAAATATTAAGTCATAGTTAAAAATCTCCAGATATCAATGACAACCCAATTTTTAATCTTAATCAAAAGTTTAGAAATTCTGTTATTGCTTGAGTAACTCGCGGACAACAACCACGTAATGCTCACTTTATTGCTTAATATGGAGTTTCTGTCTCTAAGGAGTTCTTATTGTTTGGCCCATTCCTCAGCAGCAAAATTGTTTTCTTTTCTTTAGCACTTGTTCTAATATGCCCAAACATTCTCAATTGGCCCTGAGATCCAGTTGATGCGTGGAATATGGTTCTAGTGCTTTCAAACCAATCCTTCACATTTCTCCTTGAAATGATCAAAATAAGGCACTACCACCTCCTTTTTGCACTGATCTATGGAATACAGAGTAGTTATAAATAAACTGACCATATTCAGACCCCCTCTAGAGCCCATAATCATCAGATTTTTATAAAACATGGTGTATATATATGAAATGGACCATGAAGAAAAGATTTCTGCAATAAAAAATCAATTCAAATTTTGACTACTGGGAGAAATTTTGGCGCCTGAAGAAGGACAGAGTTCCTCAATATATAAGAATTGCGACAACTCTGGCACCGATTCAGGCCGCCATGTTGTAGCCAATCATTTGTAGTCCGTTCATTCTTGTAGCCAGTCATTTGAGAGTTCTCTGGCGCCATTTTGTAACCAAACAGCTCTCATGTAAATAGTTGTCGCAACTCTTATATATTGAGCAACTCTAGGCAAACAATCTGTCGGAACCATTAAAATATATTCAATCACAGAGTATGTTCAAGATGTGGTCCATCAACATCAATCACGTTCAATTATAGCGTGAAGAATATCTCGAGGGAGTTTTAGCAACATGGCATTCAACATTCTATAAACACGAATCCTTCAGGAATCCCCACAACCACACATCACAGGTGAACGAGGCGGCCAGGCATCCCGAACAGTTCTGGATATTATACGATCCTTGTCAAAGTTAGCACGAAAGAGTTCCTTGACTTGTGGGGAGATGTCTTCAAGCATCGCCGTTCCTGTACAAGGACTTAAGCTTGACACAATTTCCTCTGTTGATCAAAATTTTATTTTTTATATTGCAGAAATCTCTTCCCCATAATCTCTAACATATGTATCAGGTTTTTATCAAAATCCGATGAGTACTAAGACGGTCTGAATAAGGTCAATTTATTATAGCCATGCTGTATTCTGATTAAATCCATGTTTTGGTCTAGTATTGCTATAAATTATTTTTTAAAGGATAAGACAACTACGTCATCAATACGCGATGATGTAGGTCTTACAAACGCGTCGGCTTATTAAACATGTACTGCTTATTTAGAAGTTGTCTTATCTTATAAAAACACATTCTGGTCTTTGTACAATTGAAGGCTTTTCCAGCTTTTTGTATAAATCACGCAAAATCTCAGTTTGTCAACCACATTATGCTTCTGCAATCTTCCAGTGTCAGTAATGTTACTGTTTGGATGTTTTGTTCCGTATGGATCTTACTTGTGCCACACACGGGCTTTACAACTGTATCCCAGGTAAACCTCAACGACGTGTTCGTTCTAAGATTGTTTAATAGGGTCCATTAAACGAATTTGCAAACGACTACTGGTTGATAATCGGCTCAAATGCTTCCAGTCCCGATTTATCATAATCGATATTTGTCCATTGTATCTCTGCTTAGAATGGTCGTATCCACTATAAATGGACGAAGAAACTTAAAAATCTGCGTAGTCGCGCATCGACAATTCTATTTACATTTTCATTAAAAAGAAAAATTGTTTTGGATAAGAATATCCAGCAGTCCACCATCCACGACTATGACAGCATCTGTTTAGCATACGATTAAATATTCAGAAACTAATTTTAAATTTAAATCGTACTTCCTTGTAAGTTACACCATTGGAAAGAGGAAACTCCAATTTCATTTACTTTGCTGACATCTGCAAAACTTTATCCTCCGAAGGGCCTGTTAAAACCGTGTTCCATGTTAAAGTTGCAATCACTTAAATGCTGTAAACCTAAAAACAAACAGGCACGGCATTGTACAAACATACCAGTTTCCTTTTCAGTTCGAAAATTGACGGGATTTAGAAGATAAAAAAAATACCTCGGGGGCTGTAAAAACCTAAACGATTGAACGTCCGTTTCAACTTATTTTCTTTTCACACGTGACAAAGGTCGTAAAATGTTCAAAGAACGTGGACCATAACCAAAACTGTATACGCTCACTTTGGCAAGACAAATAAACCGGACTTTTTTCACGAAAGGCCGCTTTCGGCAAATCCTATTTGTCTTATTGGAAAGGCACATGGAAGCAAATAACCACACTTGAGCGTCTGCTTTCCTCTGCTATCGGTTTTCGAGACGGGAAATCGGAAAAACCCTAAAAGCGAAACGGAATAAAAGGTGCTCGTGGATATCTAATGTGGAAGCTATTGCCTCCAAATGGTCAACTCATTCCATTGAGAAAATCCAGAAATAACAAATCCCGATTTTCAACCACGTGCACATTGTTGGTCAAAGATCAGAAATGAATCGAAGTTTAGTCTATGGAGACGACTGGCAGTATGCGAGTGGGCATTGTCACTTAATCTCTAATAAACCCCCACATCTTTAAAATATGGACTATCAACTTAAACAAGATCAGTAAATCTTAAAAGTGCAATTGATACACTCACACTTACATTGGAATAAACATGTATAAAAGAAGGAATTTCCATAGTAATTGGATAAATTGGTGAGCAGAAATTCGTTGCACAATGTGAGAAGTATAACGCTGGCCCGTCTGGTCTGAGACAAATTATTCTCCAACATGGCATGGCCAACTGATCAGAAAGTATTCTGAGTTATCTTGTCGATGATTCCAAGTGTCTGGCTAATTCGTCAATATTCTGGAATTCCAAATGCGCTCAACAGGAGAAAGAACTCGCGATTTGGCTACCCTAATGGAAAAGCGTGTCTTGTAGCTGCGCATTATCTTGATGAAAAGAAAGCTCCAAGTGCTACCAAAAGAACAGCAGCACAGCGGATTTTAGCGTGTCTTCAACGTATCAGGATGCTGTGAAGATCCCACAGAACTATCAAGGCAGTTGGCTTACGTACTTACCTTTCAAACCCGCTTATCCGTTAGGGTTGCGGGGGCAGCAGTCTATGGAGGATCTCCAGCGATCGCGATCTTCCGCCATTAGGCGCATGTCCTCTCTGGTAATACCCAAGCAACTCTAACCCAAATTCTCCATGTAGTCTAGCCACCTGGTTCTAGGCCGACCCCTTGGTCTCTTACCCACCGGCTTGGAAAATAACTGCCTTGGAAGACCAGTTTGCGGCATTCGTATCACGTGACCATACCAGCGCAACTGAGATCTCTCAATGCGGAGAAGTAGCGGCTCAACACTTAAAGACTCCCTTATAAGAGTTGGCTCTCAAACGAAATGGCAATCTAGACCGTAACTATTGGGATCCCGCACTATCCGGTTCATCTCCACACAGTCTCAAAGTTATTTGCATGTTACGCTTCGTCCATTTTTTGTTTCTGATAATGTTACTTTTATTGTAAAACCAATCGACAAAACTGGTCATTCTCACTTTCATTTCATTAATGTTTTCTTTTATGTATATCAATGAAAATGGCTTTATGGGAATCTTTCAGTTCGCGGAAAGTCATGTGACAAAGCTTGCTATCTTGATCCGCAGCCGACGAAAAAGATCGGTCTGGGCACTCAAGTCACCTGATCATAGAAGTCCAGCAAACGAAAAACACATGGCTTGTTGCCCACATTATCATGATTAGGTAACTTTAGAGTGCCCAGGCCTGAATTTTTCGTGAGCTGCGGATGGATCTCAATATCTACAAAATAAGGACGAACTATTTAAATAAGAAGCCCAATCATTAAAAAATTTGGCTTTCATTTTATTTGCTGTATTTTATTGTAGCTGATATGCATAGATATCAGGAAAGATGAAAAGGGAATTTGAATCAATAGCAATTCGTATTTACATCCTGAACTCCAACGTCGTATAAATTTGCGTAAATTTGTTATTCTGTTTGGTGTATGCGCTGAAATATTGCCAGGTTACTTTGCCAATCAATTCTTCATTTGGCCATATTGAGCTTTAATTCCGAAATAAAAAGAGCATGAATTACTACTGAGAATCTTATTCCATTCTCGTCATTCCTCGAAGTATAATATCTATCGGCATTTTTTAATTTGTCTCTTATTTGTCATGCCACTTACTCTAGCAATAACAGCCTAGCTATAATTTAGAGGAAAGGTCTAATGGCCTAGCAGCCATAAAAATAAAGAAGTCCTAATAGCAAACAGCTTTTCGGTATTAACACCAATTAGATATTGATAACAATACTGATAGAAACTCCATTCTTAGATCAAAATAGCCCCCTTTAAGCCCTTTGAAAGATTTCATCTACACCCTAAGTTCTAACATCCTAAAGGATGGCTTCAGCATTCTTAGTTTGATGTCAAAAACTGATAAAAATCTATCAAGACCATAAAAGCTGGCTTAATGACACGGTTCAACCGGATATATGCGATTCATATCGTTCATTATTCAGCTCAATTTTAGAAACGAGTCGTAAAAAAAAAGATTAAAAAAACGTGCCAAACAAACATGATTTCATCATGTCCACAAAGGTGTAATACGTTTAAGCAAGACTTACTCTGCACGAGATAACGCTTTTCCGGTATATGATATCATCTTCAAGACCAGATTCCAACTTAACGGAAATCTGTATTCGAAACTGGATCGAAATGCATAAATTAAAAAAAAAAAAAAAAAAACTCCAATGAAACGTTATTGTGAGGATGACTTAAAGAGAACTGCACGCATTATTGTTCTGGGAGGAAGGCCTGTAAGGCAAAGAGAAAAAATGAACGGAAGTACAGGGAATGGAATTGGCGGGAAAAGGTAAAGAGACACGTAGATCGACGGTAGCAACGAGGAAAACGTAAATTGGAGCAAATAAAGCGGAAACTGCAAGGCGTAAAGGCGGGGGTATGAAAGGAGGGTTATGGAAGGGGGCTTAAGGAACGAATCCCGTTGAAGTAAGGTTAACAAAGCGCAAGGAGGGAGGCATGAGCTTCATCCCTCCCACGCAATGATCTCCAGTTGAAACTTCATTGTAGTCAACGCTGTTTTTATTGCACCCGGAGCCAGCTTCCCAAGTCCCAGCTGCTCTCGTTCTTCCCTAACCATAAAAAATTACATAAAGTTCTTTTCTGGATAAAAGAAGGAAGGAGGGCAGGTCCCTGTAGTAGTGGTGAAAGGAGAGAGAAAGCACTGCAAACACAAGTAAAAAGGGAAAAAAGAAAGAAAAAGACATCCACAAAGGGATGGTATAAAAATAAAATATAAAAAAGGAAAGATGGGGGTCCGCCATCAAAATATCACGGGGGTCCTCGCTGCCAATCACGTAAAATGACTGAAGTTTACGGCAATGGCTTGCCTATCGTCAATCATTTATTCTATTTCCTATAGAGCTTTTGGTATTTATAGCTGCATACAATATACATCATAAATTTTCACTTGCTTCTTTATGGCCTTATAAAATATATAAAAAGGGCATTCATGTGTCACGAACATTAGAAAATTGTTATTCATACGTATATGGAAGAATCTAAATAAAGAAATACTGGAAATAATACTCCAACATAAGGTGAGTAATGTTGAGATAAAACCGCAAAGTGATAGTGGAAATACATAAGCTATGCTTCCAGCTTATATAATTATAGATGAAAATGGGACCATAAACTTTGCGATCTAGACCACGAATATCTAGTGAGTCACCTCTAACAACTATAGTTCGGGATAGGTTAACCTTGCAATGAAGAATCAAGTACGGGAAGCCATAAGGCTATCTTCATATCTTCATGAAATTTAGTCCCTAGCATTTTTTTAAATAAAATTATATAGTAAATATACACGATTAAAATTTTAACTAATTATTATTATTTACTCTTCGTATTTTAAAAACTTAACACATCAATTGTCAGGTCTTTTCATATTTTTTATTTAATAATGCATGTGTTTCCACCTTTTCGGAACTATTTCTTATCATGGCTGCTACGTCGTCGCTATTCAAGTCGCATGCCTTCAACAATGAAGCAATTAGTTGGAAATGTTTATTTAAGATTGCTGAACACTATCCAAATAATTCTACAGCAAGCAATTGTCCTGTTTCTAGAGTAAGTTTTTCTTATTACGTACTCCCATCTTCCTTAGTTACTCCGTGCATTGATACAAAAATCTCACTATATTTGTTTCTTCATTGCAAGGTTAACCTGTCCCGAGCTTTATAGACTACCGCGGACACTAGACTAATGAATATCACCGCGGATATCCTGTTTGCAGAATTTTTTACTTTTTGATTTTCATTTTAAGATGAATAAAAGTATTTAATACTTGATTATAAGTTCATAAGCTTTCTGATGGTTTAGAAAGCAAAAATTCAAAATCTATCATTGCACTTTGACTTGATGCTCTTTAGATACTTGAAGATAGAATCTCGAACACTGACAGAGCAAGGCTATGTTCAAGTCCAGAACGCTGAATTTTTCCTTTCGAACAAACGACATAGCTAATGTTTATGATAATCCAACCACCGTTGATCTCGTTGTTATGAAAATGATCTCAGTATTACTATTAAATGGCTTTCATTGGATGCCCTCACTCTGAATATACTTACCGTATTCTTTGATTAAACGCCGCGGCGTTTATTCTACTTTGTGGGGTGCTGTGATTTACGTCACATTCTTATTTTTTTTTAATTTATGGCTACTTTTAGTGAAATTTCTATTTGTTTTATTAATAAAACGGCTTTACACTTCCCTAAATAATAAAAATTTCTGAAAAAATAATAAATTGGCAATTTTTCCAAAAATAAAAGTTGCGATTAGGTTAGCCGCCGTCCCCGTTTTATCGCAGCCCTCAAAAAAACGCCCCAACTTTTATTAATGGAAAATTAATTACCAATTCATTATTTTTTAAAGGAAACTTTTAGTATTAAGTGGAAGATAAATTTATTAAGAAAACAAATAGAAATTTAAAACTATTTACCCATACATTTTTTTTTTCAAAAAAGTAAAATTAGAAAGTAAGAATGTGACTTAAATCACAATGAACGCATTTAACGCCGCCCTCAAATAATTGTTGCGCCCCAAGACGTTAAAGTGAAATAAACACCGCAGACATACGGTAATAATTATATTTTCTCATGAATTGTGTTCACATATTTTTTAAAGTTTTTATTTATATTATTGTCATTTTTATTAATTAGGCCTTACATCTCCTTGAAATATTATTATATTTACTGCTAAATTTGTTTTTTATTTAGGATTTTTTACAATTCCGATTTGTATTGTTGATTTAGGTAGCATTAAATGAATCACATTTACCACTGCTCATTTACAAAAGAAAAGAAAACACGGACTCCAGCCATTGTGACGTGATCCGAGTCCACCGCTGACGTCGTCCACTAAAACCTGCCACCTTTGCTGATGCGGCAGACATCTCTCCGATAATCCATTTCCTCCACAGCCGCGGCGATACGGTTGTGAAGTTCCTCAAGATTAGCAAGAAGTGGGGGCACATGACAGTATCCTTCACAAATTCCCACAAGAAAAATAACTCACATGGGGTAAAATCGGGCGAACATTATATTAACGCATTATCTACCCATGGGTGTATGTCCAATCTAACATCGTGGCAAATTTTCATTGAGGTATCCTCGCATTTCTTTGTGGCAATGAGCATAAGAAATGTAAAAATAATCAATGCCTAAATGATGATTTATAATTTCCATTTTAGGACAATTTCAAATTTAAAAGTCGGTTAGATGACAATCAACCTTAATTATCAATGTCTCTTAGTTTTATGTTATAATGACTAGGCCATATATTTTGTAGGGCAAAAGCTGTAGAGCAATGAACGTGCTATAATCCCTATAGTACTTTCAGTATATTAAATTTACTCCCGTCTCAGCGCTCGTAAAAAAAATCGCCAACGTTAATCAGGAAAGTAATATTTTTGGGAACCCTCACAATTTAAAGTTTCATTTTTTTAAGAATATCCTTTTCCATAAAACTTGAGGAGACTTTGAAAAAGTTCCCCGCTCACACAATTGCAAACAGATGTTAACGCCATGGCAACAACTTCTCGGTCCCTTTCATTCAACTTCTGAAGGATCAACTCGTAAAAAAAGATAAATATTTAGGGATTTACAAAAAAAAAAATGTAATGAATTCCATGTTAAGTAGATTATTTTCATGTAATTAGTAAAATATTTCAGAATACTGGACCATTCATAAAATTGAACAGATTTCAAATATTTATTTCAAACTATAAACGACAATAGCATTCCGCCGCATCACTTTAAAGCCCCTTTAAAGCAACACAGCAAAGCTGTTACTTGTTTATATGAAAATGGCAACGCCACAAAAACCCGTTTCGCATGCTGCAATTTGCAAAGTGTGAATGTATTCATATGCAACTATGTTATACGAATTGTTTTATACCTTCATAGAACTGCTTATGACGAGGCTGCTGTTTGTTGAATCAACAAAGGAATTCACTTTGCACATAACCAATGTATTCACACTTAAATTGCAGCAGGCAACAGACGTCTTCAACAGCGTCGCTTAACTATGAGGCATTGAATGGAACTACTAGGTAGATTTTCAAAACCTTCCTCTATGATATGCAGAAAGCATTTCGGTTTGAAATAAATATTTGATATCTGTTCCAGATTTTTGAATAGCTTTACATACGCCATCTCTAAAGTGCATAAATAAATTCAAATAAAAAAATTCTTAAAAATATTTTCCATTTCGATAGTTTCCAGTTACACTAATTTCACTTGTTATATAAAATAATTAATAAAATCCGACATTTCGACTTGTATCCTTTAAAAAGAGGTAACTTTTTGGAAAATATTTTCAAAAATAAATGCAAATTTATAAAATCAACAAATAGTGAGTTCTTCGTATTATTTCGATCAATGCAATCGGTAGAGACTTTACAATACAATAAATGGCGAAACTAGTCGAAAACTCTGTTCTCCCTTTATTGTATTATAAAGTCTCTACCAATTACAAAATTATAGTTAAATCAAACGTTTCGGCAGAATGTTTACTAGATTTCTCCCTCTTCAAATATATATCAATATAATCTAATATAGAGTTTAAAAAAAAACAAAAAACATTTCCCCCCCCCCCTCATCATGGAGTTAATTTACAGTTTAATTATTCATAAATGGCAAAAGAAATTTTCTTTCAATTCCTTTCGGTAAATTTTAATAAGATTCTTAAAGAGGAAAAATTCTCAAAATATTTCGTTTGATGTCGCTATTTTACCAAAATTTCCAAGAAAATAAACTTTAATAAAAACCTTCAACAAAGTGGGAAGTTTCATTTTTATCGAGAGAATCGTCAACAAATGCTAAAAATATTTAATTGGATTTTAATTAGAAAAGTCGCAACATAGCTTTTTTTTTTTTTTTTTGCCCTTTTTGAATATATCTACAGAAAAAAAAAGTTTGAAAACATTTTCATTTTTACTTTTTTTAATGTTATTACAAGCTAGAAACTTTAAAATTTACATTAAATTAACTTTACATTGTATTTAGAAAATTCATTAGATTTTAAATTTGACTTTTAACTCTGCCATGATTATTAGATGAAGTCGACTCTTCATCTAATAATCATGACTCTACTAAGAAGTTGAATTTGTTTGATACAAAGGTCGCTGATCATGACTGTATTCATGAACAAACACGATTATGATTTTTTTGTGTGGTTATTTTACAAATCTTCTCAGAGTAATCGATGCTTTAGCACTACATTAATGAAAATTTGTAGAATGCCCTTTGGCTGTGTTCATTATTGTAAGTATTGAATGAAAGTAGACTTGATGAGGTATCACGACTTGTGCCACGGTAGGTGTGAAATGTTATTCGTTAATTATGATATCCGGTTACTGGATTTAAAATTTAATCAGGTTGCTATTATTGGCAATGATTATTGCTTGGAATAAGCTTACTTATTTCTAAATCTTATATTTTTTTAATAAGGCGGCAGGGAATTGGCTTTTTAAGATGACTGTGTAATTTTAAGTAGCTTTGATTCTTTATTCATTATATTGATGAATGTAAAATCTTAAGAATTAATGTAATTAGTAGTAAAGACATTATTTTTAATTTTAATATATCAGTGAATTTTGGGGCTTATGGTATACAACTGACTGCGATGAATAGTCATTTATCAAAATAATTAGTTTAAGATAATACTAATCTCATCTCATATTTATTTAAATTGGAATTAATTTAAAATTTTACTGTTATTAAAAAAGCATTTATGTCTGTATAATTGGAAATCGGTGCTAAATATAATAAATTCTATTATTATTAAGATCTTAAAATGCAGTTTTATTATTGAAATTTGACATTAATCATTTTCGTGATTATGTATATTGAGTTGTTTTTTTTAATGCAATTTTCTTTTACAATGTCATTATTCTTCACCATTTTAATTTTATTTCATTTTATTGTCATATCTTTGGATCAACGAATAAATATTATATAGTACCTCTTATTATTTAATCTTATATTATTTAATATATGTTGTCTTCGTTTTGGTAAATTTTACTTTGGGTTTTCTTAATTTAACTTAGATTTTGGTAATATTAGATTTTCTTAATATAACTTATAAAAACATTTTTGAAATGTAAAAAAAATTAATTTTTGTTAAAAAAACATTTATAATGTCAATAATTTAATTGGTTATAATCGTATCAATTAACCGTTATAAACAAACATCTACAATTCCAGTTTGTCTAGCTGGTATTATATTGCTCATTTCCAAATCATATTTGTAACGTTTTGGATTTCATTTAAAATGAAGAGACACTGATTTTTTTTTTTCGGTGTCAACAGTTAATTTGCACGATGATGGAAAAAAAAAACAAACCCAAACCCAGACAACAGGATTTAAATCTCGGATCAATCGAAAGTTCACTAATAATAAGGCGAATATCAATTTTTTCAACACGATAACCATCATTTTCTATAAAATAATATTTATTTCCTTTCAAAAATGAATACAATAGCCAACGGGTACATCAAATAATAAAATTGGTGGACCAATTTACAGTATCTTAATTTTGATGGAGCATTTTTTTTAAAAAATGTAATTTTTGTGTTACTTTCGATAAAGATGTAAAATTTATATATAATAATAACGCTGTAAGTGTAGTTCATAGGAATCTGAGGAATCTTGGATTTGTATCAATTTAAATTTAAAAGTTGTTTAAATTTTTTTACGTATAGTGCATTTCTGAAATCTAGCTTTGATTACGCATCTTTTATATAGAGTCCCTATACCATCCAATATATCAAATTTAATGTAACTATTCAAGGTAAGTTAATAAAATATTTATTTATTTATTTATTTATTTATTTATTTATTTATTTACAGTATTTAATTTTTAGTTCAATTATAATATTACATTTGAAATTGTAACAAACAGGAAACGACCCAAAAATTTCATAACATTTCTAATGATTCATTGCTTCATTATTTCTAATCCAATTCTTTCAGACACGAGAACTGTACAAAGAACTATCAGCTAATTTAAAATATTACATGATCTAATTGAAGATTCCAATATGTATGAGAAAAAATAAGTTTTTATATTCCCAATGTTTCTTCGCAATTTATTTTTTACTCCAAGGGTTAATACGGATTCTCATAAATCGCCAATACTTAGGAATACCGTCTTTATACTGTACAATAAATTAAATCCTCTACGGATTGATGTACTTAGTAAGAGTCAAACTCAATTTGTTGATTCTTGTTATAACATGTTGCCACATGTGTGATAATTGCTTTTATAATTTGTCCTAATTTCTTTATTGGTTTATTTAGTATACTTTTGTTTTTGTTTTTTATATTGTACTTCGTGATAATTGGAACTTGTGTAATTGTAAATTGTTTTAGTGAATTACTAATTGTGGAAACAGTTTTTCTTCACAGTAAATAAATAAATCTGACGACACAAAGCTCAATAGAAGCTACTAATGAGTACTTCGTTAAAGTATAAGGTACAAATCGCCGAGGTTCATCCTCAACTTCATAATGATCCGCTTATGAAGGTTACGAAGGGCGTTGATATTAGAGTCGAGTAGGCTCATTATGTAGCTTCAATGCTATAGTTATCACTTTTTATTCCGCCCATTAATTGAAAATAATGCTTTTTTTGTAGTTGGTTAATCAGACTCACTGAGTATATAGTTCCACAGATTTTAACAAAGCAAATGGCTTAAAAATATTAAGGAATAAACCAAAGCAATTTATAGAATATAGTAAATAAAATGAATGACATCATGCTTTTCAGATATTGGCGACTGACAATATAAGGAGAGAATGTGTTATAGCGATCTTCGTTATTTGGAAGAAAGTTCTAGTTTTATTTATTACTCATATATGATTTTACAAACACTGAGTTATGGATAGGACTATATGTTTATATGTGGAATAAAAAAGCAGTTAATTTTAAAGAGAGAGTTTCACTATTTATAACGAAGTTTCATGCTTTACCTTGTTCATGTCGTATCCGATTGAAAGCTGCACTAGGTCACCAAGCGGAGGTTAATGTGAATGAATTAATTATAAAAAGTATGTTTAATCCTTGTTTGTAAGTTAAGCACTGGGTCTCTTTTAAGTAGTCCACTTGGAAGGTAAAAAAGCAAGACTGAACGAGTCTCGGGACCTAACTGTGCGAACGAGTTTATGGCCGCGAGTAGAGTGAGACGATAGCGCCGCCGTCCCGGTAGACGAGAACAGACAAGGCTCACGTGGGCGGGCGACGCCACTGAGACCAATCCCACGACTTCATTCACTCCTTCATTCACAGAAAACAACCAGGAGGGATCAGGTAAAAAAGGAGATAAAAAGGAACGTACTACTTCCGCCGGATCGGAGTCCACGATGAAAAAGTGTCATCAAAGTCGGGTTCTATCACCCACCCACCTCTGGGGTCGCCTTCCTTCCTGTCTTTAACGTCACACCCTGAATTAAAATAAAAATTCACCATCACCACAACCTCTCTTTCACCCATTCACAACAAGAGAGGTCCTTAAAAAGGGCCTCATCTATATTAGGAAGTGGGGGGAAACTCGAAACTATTAGAACCCTCTTTCTGACTACTCTCCATATCTCTATCCACCCTTCAGGTGCCGAATGGATTGAGCCCAGAAGAAGTTCGGCTGTCACGAGTTCCGCCCAGACGGTCAGAGAGTGCAAAAACAAAAGCAAATTGAAGGAGTAACACGACTCGGTGCACATTCCAAAGGGCGAAAAGAGAAGTCGATCGACTCTCACTCACTCATCCCCACCCACGCAAACGCGCCTTACTATACCACGTGACCTAAAAAAAATTCTCTCTCCATTACCGTTACTCAAACATCTTCTAATTACTTGCTTCAAAATTCAACGAATGTCTTTAAATAACTTTAATGTGAGTCACTAGAGCGCCGTTGACCTAAGCAGACTATCTACCTTTAACTATTATTACTGTAATAACAACGGTTCTTTATAGCCATCATATAAGCTTATAACTCATATTCAGTAAATTTTACAAAATAATTTTAGAAAAATAAACTTCATCTTAAAACATTCTTACAGGTGATTTAGATAAGCGCCATTTTTTTTTTATCAGTTCAGTCGTTTCATTAAGATAAAGGGGTCGTGAATCACATTATTTAATCTTTTAAATTTCATTCATTTTTTTAGAATCAATATTTTTCCCAATCTTTACCCACGTTCCCTCAAATGGATTTTTAACGCCCTCATCCAATACGAAAGTGGTTTAAGCCGTTAATTTAATCCTTACAACGCCTTTCGACATCAAAGAGCACACTTTCAAGAGCAAATTCAAACTTTATTAGAACTTCCGTGTTTACATTAAATTTACAACCCGATATTACTAAATCCAAGACAGAAAGGAAATTAGGCCTACCCATTCTGTAATCATAGATTTTCACTTGCAGGTAGCTTATTCAAAAACGAATTTTTCAATAATATACCGAAATTACTTAAAGATAAATTCTATAATCATCTACAATTTCCTTTAAAGAGAAGGTATCAATAATCAATGAGCATGTAAAAACACTTTCAATTCTCTCTCTCTCTCTCTCTCTCTCTCTCTCTCTCTCTCTCTCTCTCTCTCTTTTTTTTTTTTTTTTTTCTTTCTCTCTCTCCATTTCGTATAATTTTTTTTTTACCTTTGCAGTAATCATTAATAATCAATTAATCTAATTGATCTTATTAGCTAAGCATGACGGTATCCTAGTGAGGCTTGCTGGATCTTCCAAGCTTGTTAGTAAAGAGAAAAACACAAACAGCCATGCCCCCAGCGGGATTCGAACCCGCGACTCGCTGGCCTCGAGAGCGGCAAATTCTCTCTGGGCGAAATAAAAATTTTCAATTTGAGCTCAAAATTCATAAAATATACGAAAAACATTCATTTCCACTCTTCCCTCTAGCGATAGAGAAGGGCGCCATGTTTTAAGTCTTCTTCTACGTCACAGGGTTAAATGGATGCGAACTAGCTTCGGCATCATGAATTTCAGCACCGAAGTTTCTTTCGGTTTGTGTATTTAAGCACCCGAACATAGAACAATTCGAAGGCGTTCTGTACGGAAAAGATATTAAGAAAATCTTACGATATGTAGACTCGTTTGAACAACTTTATAGACTCGTTTGAAAGACTGGACAACTTTCTGACGATATTCTCTTCCTTGATGTTAACATTGTAATTTTATGTTCGCTTCAAGGTGGTACCTAAACACATTTGAATTCCTTCTTTTGATATCTTCACTAGCTCAGTTCTTTCTTTTCAATATTTGGAATTTTGAGCTTTATTTGTTTTAACTTAATAATAAAATAAACTAAATAAATAGCTTTAAGATTGAAAAATGGAAGGAAAAATTCTGCGACCTGGATTCGAACCAGGAACCTCAATTGTCATGGCCGACACTTCTACCAATTGGGCTATCGCAGACACCCGGACAGCCAAGCTGTCACAAGGTGTCTTAAAGACAACGAAGTTGTCTGCGATAGCCCAATGTTTGTAATAATCTTAATTGAAAAGTTTTGTATATAAATGTTCTATGTGTCTTCCTCTTACTGCACGGCACACATAAAGCCGATAACTAAATTCCTCCCATACCTGCTGAAGCATATCTGGAGTCACTTTACGAATGCGGCTGTTATTCGAGTTTCTAGTTCCTCCAGATTTGCCGGAAAGGGGGCACAAAAACACGGTCTTTTACGTATCCCGACAAGAAGAAGTCACAAGCAGTGAGATCTGGGGATCGAGGTGGCCACAAAAAGGCTTTGTGCGTTCACCATCAACGTCTTCTAGATGCTCCCTGGAGACCTCTAAAGGCATTGAACAAAAACTTGACGTTCTCCTCTTTTAAATGTTCTGCGGTTGCCGAGCTATTTACGACTGAAATTTGATGAACCTTTATGTTACATCCTGTATATTAGTATTTTTCATACAGTCTGAGTAAGTACAATTGCGACCAAAAAATAACCCAGCCTGCAATTCACCAGTAGGAGCATCTTTTTCTTTAAATAGGATCTTCGTAAAATTGCGGAATTAATCTGTCCACAGTTTTATCGTTGTTCAGCTAAATTAAGAACACTCTAACCGTAATGTAGGCCGAGTCGACATTTTGCTTACCAGTGTAGATTTCGAGCTATTTCTCGCAAGCATATCATCATCAGCTGTTCCCTACGCTTGCATGAATGAAATATAAAAATAGAAACTTCAGTGATAAGTGGCAATTGCAAAAGATAAAAGTTCGAGTGTAAAAAGTTGACAATACCAACACAAAAGGAAATAGAAGTAATTTTAATAAAAAATAAAAATATAAGTTGCTGAACACAGGCTGTATTAAAAGAGACAAGCACTAATTGATGGACTGTTCAAATATACTATTAAAGGATATCTTATGGTAAACGTCATCAAAACACAGTAGTGGAGACAACCTGGAAATTACAACGATTGAAAATCTTTTTGATGAATGTGCCTTATTCTCGTATTTTTTAGTATGCTGAATCCGAATCTGCTTTTAGATTCTTTTCTATCACGTCATATTTCCAAGTTAAGCACATAGAGCCTACAATGTTAAAGTGGTCCTAAAATTAGAAAGTATATTTTCACTAAAGAAATGAGTTTCGCCATTGTTGCCACGCCTATCGCCAATTCTTTAACATTAATTTAAACAACATGAAAGTTTTGGTGGATAAACTCCTCATTTGTGAAGAATTCACGATAACAAGAAATTATTAAGCATGATTTAAAAATCAAAGACACTCCCTTTTGAAACCTGGAAATGGGCTTGATCTAAATTGGATAGATTACACTGTCAACAAATTTGAACTTTTTTTCCTGTTCTTTAGATGAAACTATGTGATTCTGTATAAACAAAAGGTGCTTGATTCATATATCAAAACCAAAATGGTCCATCACAAACCGTTTTTGTACGAGACCCGCTTCTCAGAGAAATGTAACAGAGGCTTGATTATAGAAAACACAAACGCTAAAACGATATTTTTGGCCGTTTCCTCTTGTTGGCGTGTCCCTGATAAGAGACCAGCAATATTCAGCTAGCATACTTCCATTCCATCGTTAAGCTCTGCCTGTGTGATTTCATGATGTGAACATGATCATAGTTGTAAATGATTGAAAGTCAGGATCTTGATTGTTTGGGTCATCGGAGGTGTCTTCCTCTGAATCAACAGTATATTTAACTGGAGCTGTAGATATAGGAAGATTTTCAGAATAAGGAACTGGTCGCATAGCGCTTCTATATGTGCTACAATGTAGATACGTAAAAAGCTAAAATGTGGATTTTTTGGAAAATGGTGCTTGGTAAACAAAAAATAATTACAGATTCGTTATTTTCAGTCAAAAATATACAATAAACACATATTTTCACCTAAAGGTCATTTCTCATGTTGTACAGTGTTATTAGACTATCAAAGCTGATCTTAAAAAGTCCGACCGAGCCGCACGCAACTGCGCAAATCAAGTGATATGTTCACGATTGCTATGCATGATACTATTATCTTAAATACGATAATGAAGTAATCTGTTACACTTAAAAAAGATCAGGTACGTAAATATTGCAATATCACATGATTATTAAATACTCTTACTTTCAATTTAAATAAGATTACAATATCCTAACCCCCGATTCTTCTCTTTTTTCTTAATTTTTTAATATTAATAACTCACTACCCCATACCTTTAACATTCAAGATAAACCACCAGCATATCTTTTTCAATTTTTTTCTTTAAAGGTTCGATCGATAAAGAAGAAAAATTATGATGCCAAAGATAAAAAAATGAGCAAATAATTCTTTCGTCTATCGAGGGTGCTCTGAAGACTTTGATACTCAATCAAAAAAATCTTTTTTTATTTTTTCTGACACGCTGATAAGAAAATTCCAACGCCAGCCAAAAGCCGTTTGTCTTTGGAAAAGCGCAAGAGACAAAATATTAATGCCTGAATCTATATCTATATACGAAATAATTCCACCACCGCTCAGGAAATATTGCCGGGCAATTGACTTCGCTCAACCCATAAGCACTTCGGCATCATCGCTGCAATCGCTTTGCCATGGCAACAGACTGCAAATCCCGTGTTATCCCGTTACCAAACACCACCACCAACAACAACCCTTAATACACTGTCATCTCCTATATGAGCACATATAATCGCTTCTGTCCGGCCAAATACACAGCCGTTCGAGTTTGTAGCTTCAATAGTGGTTCTGGAACTCGAATCAAACTTATTAAAATTAATGCTCTCTATCATTCTAAATCGAATTAGATAACTATTATAACAAGTATTTGGTTAAGAGTAGTAATCAACCAACTATCGTTATAGAGATGGAAATACAGTACAGTAGAATACTAGTGCTTTTATTAAACCCTTCTGAGTTGCGAATGAAAGTTCTCAAAATACTGTTGAACTGTTTCGCAAAATTAACACAAACTTTAAGCAATAGATGACGCACTGCATAAAAATGAAAGAACATTTTCAGCGGAATATTAATCCGCAAAGTAATAAAGGTGATAACACAAGTTATTTGGCAAATTCTAAGAAGGGATTCATCATGCTCAATGGTACAAATAACTTGCCCAGTACAATATATAATTTTAATAATATAAAATCATATGATTTGGCTTCTTATTCCTATAAAATTAAAATAACTGTTATTTCTCAAAATCATAAAATTAACCTCATCTACTGCTTTTGGTTTCAAGACTTATTTCATCATCAATAGTATGAGTGATTGCAAACAGAAATCAGTGACCTACATGAAGTTGAGTATAAAATTTCAATTTAATGAAATAAGATGCCAAGTCATAGGCTTGTGTTTTTATATTAAATTTAATAATTAACTACTACTAATAATAATAATAATAATAATAATAATAATAATAATAATAAGGCAACAGCTCTAAATAACAATAAAAATAAAGACAAAGAAATCACTACATTAGATAAAAGGAGCTCAGTCATAAGGAAAAAAATACAATAAAAAAGAAAAAAAAATTAAAATTATTATAATTATATATTTTAAATAATGTTTTTGTATAGTTATTTTGAAGATATTTTTAAATAGTTTGGTACATTTTTAACTTTATTGGATGTTAATTGATTATAATTATTTTAAAAAAAATTACTAAATAAACGGTATTTATTTTCTCTAATTCTGGTGGAGATTCCATTCACCTACTTTAAAAATTATTATATACTATTTATTATTATTATCATGTTTTATTTTGAATTATGTTTGTCTCTGTCTTTATAGTAAACGCATTTTTTGGACTTTCGTCTCTTGGGGGGGTCTGATTGGACGAGTTCTGATCTGATCTGAATCTCGTATTCTTTATTGTTTGTTGGTTTGTTAATTTATTAATTTGGAATAGATTTTAAGGATATTATTAAGATGCAAAATAAAATCATTAAAAAGATATCATCCGGTACTACATTACAAAAACATCTAATAGAAATTCAATATAAGGAGTTAAAAATTCTAAAAATAGAAGATTTGTTCGAATACATGGTATTTACTCAAAATTTCTTTTCGAAACATTTTTTGAAAAGTAGGAAACAAGAGTATTCTCTTCGAAGAGGTTTAATTTTTTATACGTCTCAGGTTTTAAAACTTTTGGAACTCGAAAAAGACGATTTTATGTTCCGTACCTGTTTAATAAATTACCAGGATGGATTCTTAATCTTACAACTTTTAATTTAATTAAATCTAATTTTTTTTTTATTGGATGGGTAAGTAAATCAAATGGATGTAAAATGATTGTATATAAAAAAAGTTATATACATATATATATAGATCTTTATAATTTGTTGTAGATTTTTGTATGTTTATGATGTTTGATATTTTTGTAATATAATTGGTTGTTTATAGGCCCTTATTTTTCCATACAAGCCCTGACGGGGCTTCGGAATATTGGGGTACTATATTTAATTTTGCATGTTTTTTTTGAAAGAATTTTTGATTTTATCCTTTTGAATTTGATGATTGTATTATAGTGCATATTTTAAGTAAATAAAAAATAAAATAAAACTTATTATCATTTATTCTTAATCTTAATGCCGTTATTCTGCTAATAATAGCTTTCCTTCCCTCTTGGAATGCTTTTTTTAAATAAATAAATAACGTTTATTGCAATAATTTGCATATGCTAATCATATCCTAAACACAGGACCATCTACATGGATCAATGAACAGACATTTGCAAAATGATAATAATAACTTAAACTGAATGGTTGCTACCTCCCCGCCCAAACAGGCAATAGCCCAAACAGAGATATAAATCCTTGTTGAACCGATCCTACTTCGAAAATTATTACACTTTTTAATTTTTAATAACTGTATTGAACTGTATTGTTTGTTATGATAATGACTTTGACATCTTCTGATTTTAATGGGTCTTAAGTTTGCTTTTTTTTCTTTTTAGTTTTAATATTTTCATTTTGATAATTGACAAGTCATTATCACAACAAACAATAAAGTTATTAAAGAATTAGGATCGATCCAGCAAGAGTTTATAGAGCGGTTGACATTCACCAACATTACTGATAACCTGCGGTTAGAATAATTATTCTTAACTCTATGACAGCAAGTAATTCTGGAGCGTCAATAATAATAACCAGCAAAAACCTTCTATTAATATTAAAAAAATCTGAATATATAGATTAATTGTTGATCAATATTTTCTAACTACATAGAAGAGAGCCAGCTTATTTTTTTTTACGGAAAGAAACATTTTTTAAAAATAATTTTCGAAAAGGATCGCTATTTATGCCTGTGACCCATATCAAAAAATAATAATAAAACACATGAGATTAGACATCCTTCGAAATGTAGCAATGATATTTCAAGCCTAATGATCAGAAGAAAAAGAACTAGGCAGATGAAACGCTTTAGGAATTAGAATAAAATAAAATGATTTGGTAATGGTTCCAGGTTCGACTCCAAGTCGCAGATTTATTTTTTCCTTTCTATTTCCATCTATTTTTAAATTTACAGTATTTTATATCATTCCAATTCCAGAGTATTTGAGTACATCACGTTATATCCATTATATAATATGCTATAAAATAAAATAGTGAAATTATGTTGCTTTGAGAATTTTATTATAACATAGTAATACAAGATTTATATACATTTCGAAAATCCCCTTTTTCTGTAACATAACACAATATCTGAAATTGCATGTCTTTCAAGAGTAACAAAATTCCTTCATGCAATCAACCCTGCAATTTTTACTTCCTTCTCTTGAGGCCCGTAGATTGCACTATTTCGAGGCCCACCTTTGGGACCTGCATCCGGACATGGTCCAAGTTTGCCCTTTCTCGAAATAACAAAAACAATACAAAATATAAATGAAACATTTACTGCTACATCTCAAAGCAATGTAAAAGGAAGACTATACACGTCCCAGTCCACTTTAAATGGCAGCGGGGGAAAGCGAACTTTATTTAACCGGAGCAGCCATTCAACAAAAGCCAAGGTCGAGTACGCAAAGGGATCCCCTCTGTAATCGCATAATTTATGGACATTCCCTCGGGAAACGAACTCACTCCAGACGGAGTTTCAAAAGGGGGTAAAGAAAAAAAAAAGAAAAAATTGTAAAGATAATAAGAGTAGAAAAGAGAAAGGAACAAGGAGGGACGTTAATTTCGCTCGAGGGCTCCAACCATTTTGAATGATAAAAGAGAGGTAAAAAAAAAATAGGACTTGGCTTCCCCTCTTCTTCTTCGCTTGGTGTCTCTTTTGCAAAGCGATGACACTTTCTTCGACAGTGATCGGGACAACAATTCTCTCGGCAAATGGGAGGCGATAACAAACTGACCTCGTCTCCTCAAAACACAGTTAAAAAAAACGATAACAAGAGGACAAGGAGGGTTGACAAGGTCCTTCTCAACCTTGACGACAGATTAGGTGTGTGAGGAAATGAAAAGAACAGGACATGGGTTCAAAACACCATCCCTTTACTCTTCCGTGTTGTTATGAATCCGGTACAGTTTGCAATTTCATTCTTTCCTCATATATCTCCTAAATCAAACCTAATACGATTTTACTAAGGATCGTAATTATTAAGTCACAATAACATTCAAGTTGCTATTACTTCATCAAAGTTAGTTAAATTTTTGTGCGTCCAGTTCTTGAGAAGTGAAAGTGACCAGATGGCCTATTTTGCTGGGACAGTCCAGAATATTTTTGTCACAATTTTCGGATTTTTATCCCGATTTATAAAAAATGCACCACTTAATACTTAAAAGTTTTAAGAGCACAGCCATTACCTACAACTTCATTTTTATTCTAGCTTTCAAAACAGGGCAAAATTAAAAATATATCTTAAATTTATATATTAACTATTTTTACTGTGTAATCCTCAAGGAGTTTCACCACGAGATCTGTTAACAATTTCTGGGGCATCTATGAAAATGAATGAAGATTAGCAAATAACAAAAGTGGAACCGATTTTTGGTCGACCACTCACTTTCGTTTTCCCATCTAAAATATTTTATTTTCTGAAAGCGACTTTAAAACTTATGAATCGAGAGGTTATGTTAAAAATTTGAAAAAAAAAAATCCGTCTGTAGGTGAGCAGTTATGTGCAGTTAACTCCTCCAAAACGGCAAATAGCAGAACTAAATGAAATTAATACACTGATAGAGGGTTCCTTAAACAATGCCTAGACACATTTGTATGACAATTGGTTAACCCTTTTTTTTTAGATATATTAATTCCTTTTTCTAAACATGAAGAAATGGTTATAGCATTCATAGCAGCGAACTAAAATCAATAAATTCGGAATGTACAAACTTCTCTCATTGAGAAGAACAATTTTTATATGCAGATTGTTTGGCTCTATAATGATCATTTTTGAGTTATAAAGGTCTCCCCCCCCTCCAAAAAAAATTTTTTTATGACAAAGTGGAAGGGCTATGTGAATTACCATTCCATTATATCAATTCACATTTCCATGTAATAATAGCCAAAATAATAAATTAAAGAAAATACAAATTTAAAAAAAAGTTTCAGGTTACATGCGCTAATAATGTATGATATGGTTTAACTCGTTGATCAATAAGTAATACCACAGATTAAAGAGATATTTTTTTTTCGTCTATGGTAATACATTCTTATCGGCAGGAATATGACCGATAATTTTTGCATAATATCAAGTGACAGATTTTAAGTTTCAGTTTTAAAATCACGTATCACACCACTCGTGTACTCAATATATTAAAAAAAAAAACTCACGTGATTAGATCATACAAATCAAAGATAATGAGAGCAATAACATCGTCTGTTATAATAATATAAAATGGAAAGAAATGGGGGAAAGAACTGGCTATTTTAGCGTTTTAAAAATAAATTCTTATTTTTATTATTGGGGATGTCATAGGACTTCGTAGCGTAAATCGCTCATGTTGCAGCCACAGTTACAGAAGAGTTCCCTTACAGTGGATTGCCGTGGTGAAAAAGAATCCTTTCGCCAAGGTGGTCGTTTTTTTTATTTCATTATTTAAATGATCTAGCAAAGACGCTTAATACATAATTTTTTATTTTTATTATTATCCTATTAAGTATTATTCAAATTTTTTCTGTTATTACTCTCCCTCCCACCCCAATATCCCATCCCGTTTTTTAACTGAAAAATCTCGTAACCAAAAATGTAGTATCAAGGGTTCAAACCCTCTCCCTTTAGCATCAGCCTGTTGTTATATCAATATCTACTTAATACAATACTGTATAAACAGCAAAGGTGTAAGATTGATCTTTAAAGAAATACTGTGCATTTCATTTGAAATGAACCACTTAATATAAAACTTAATTAAAACAATGTTTTCAAGAGATAAACGTCTCTCATCGTCAGTATTTTAAATTAAATAGAAGCACTTAAAATGATAAAGGTAAATGGTAATAGCAGACAATTTTGCCATTATCCAAACGCGAATACCTTCACCGTCGGGTCTCTTACATTGGTTTAAAAACATGGTCCACTATACAAATACATATCAGGTCAATAGCTCCCTATAAACAATTTAGAAGATCTTTAAAAACTTCTTATCCGTCAATGTATATCCATAACTTGACGATACTCATAATCATAATCTATAATATGATTATAATATCCTTAATACTAACCTATGATAAGTTAAGTGCTGTGGACGAGGCGTTCAAACCTGACACAATCAACGTTTAATATTTTTATGAATATACACTGCATGTTATTGGATTTTATTCAACTGATTGTATAGTCCCTTAAATAAATCCCAGCAATTATTATTTTACCCTTCAACTAACTTACTCATTTGTAATTTATTGCTTATTTGTATATCAACACTTGTATTCCTGCGCCCACAGGATCTAACTCGTCGGTCTCTGACCATACCGATCCTCGTTGGGCGCTTATGCACTTACTACATAATTAAATAAATAAATAGATTAATTAATTAAATAAAATAAATAAATAATCAAATAAATCGAAATGGTGGAATGATACATTCGCACTGTTCTCCCACTTGGTCATAAGATGAGGAAAAATTATTCATGACAATGAAAGGAGTCCGTACATGTCGAATGTATTGACTTTTGGTTCGTTGGTAGAATGCTACAGCCTTTTATTCTTTTTAATCAATTGTCATGAAAAATACATCTAGGCACAGTTTAAGGAACCGATAATTTCATTTGGTTTTCCGCAATTTGCAGTTTCGGAGGAGTTAGCTGCACGATACTGGTCACATACGAACAGACGAATTTTTTTTTTTTTTCTTCTAAAATTTCAACATATCTTTTAGAATCATCAGTTTCTAAGTCGATTTCAGAAAAAAATATTGAGTTTTGGAAACGAACACATAGGTCTTCACTCTTAGTGAGTGGTAGGTCAAAAGTGCTAAGATATTGTTTTTAACCTTTTATTCATTTGATTAATTTATATTTAAGAAGGAATTTACTTTTAAATTCAAATAATAGCCTCCATAAAGATTCTATTATAAAGGAGATTAGTATTACTGTGATTCGAAGTTGTATTAATTATATCCATTGCCAAAGAACATTATCTGTCATTTTAAGGAAAAATGATAAGCATGTCGGCTTTTCTTAAGCCAGATTCTAGCTAATCAGAAAAGCCACAGCCACTCCTTCAAAAATGAGTGAAAGCACAGAAAAAAATTACAACTTCCATATAATATTTTATTAAAAGCATTCTGTAAATATTATTTGTTTCAAAAGGGGAAAAAAATTTCCTAATCTCGAAACTTCCTAAGTCGAGCTCTCTGCCAGTTTGAAAAGTCAACAAATGTAGAAGCAAAAAGAAGAACTTCAAATAAAGTCTGTTTGATCAAATTTTTTTTAATTTGACTCGCTCTTTTTTTTAAATTTAAGAGTGATATGATCAAAACAAACAGACACAATGTATGTAAATAAAATGAGTAATTTTTATTTTATCATTTTTTTTATCAGCTAGTCATCGTCGGGATTATTTGCCTTATCTTTCCGTTTAAAAAACTTGAAAAAAAAATTTTGTGTAAAAAATCTAATTTCCTCTCGCTTTCATTAATTATAAAAAATATAATTTGTTGGGGAAAATTTTATATTAAAATAATAAATTATTACATAAGGATTTGCGCTATAAAATTGTTGCTATTTTAATAGTAAAATACGTTGAGGGTTATATCTTGTAATGAACCTTAATTAAGCAATAAGCAATAATTTAAAATTGATATTACCTCCACAATTAATGATAAATTAAAATCGACGGGACAAATACAAACTTCAAAATTTATATCACTTTCATAACAATTAATCTATTTTAATCACATTCCTAATTTCCTTTACAACTCTTTCTAAAGAGTTTTTGATGATATATTGTACAGGGCAGAAGACTATTGAGAAGCCTGACCCAATCCAACGTTCGCACGGTGAAGAATTTACGGTGTTTATAGAGATAGTGTTTCGCAAGACTGAACCCAGAACCTTCAACAACGGAGAGAATGTTTTGTGGGTTAATGGAAGCTTGTTTACTCGATTTAGCTGCGGCGATAAGAGCGACGCCAGGATGTTTTGACTTCGTCTTGGGAAGAGCGATTCCCACCCGCGCTTGGTATCCAGGGAAGCCACCGACCGGTTGGATACCCCAAAGACGATAAGAACAAGATACACCCACAACTTCATTCTGCATATATCAACATTTAGTGTAATAAAGATCCTAATAACGTGAAAAAAGCTTCAGAGATATTTTTTCCAGCACTTCATTCACGAGACTCATCTTTTTAGTTGCATTAACCCTAAAGTTAAAAATGTTCAGCAGATAGGGTGAATACTTCTTTTTCCTCTCTCTACTTTTCCATTTATTTTATTCAAAACATTCAACCTTGACAATTCAGTTGACTGTAAATCTGGGTAGTAATAAGCTTTCCGTTTTCGGACATCATTCCACTCTATTGCTGGCAGTGATATACAGGATGAGTCAAAAGTCTATACACCCCTTCTATCTTGGATACAAATGTAGTTATGCAAATTCCAATAAAGGAAGTGAATAGGAAGTTGACGGTGCTCTTCTCATGGTGGCACTTACAGTATTGTGAATATACAAATTAGGACATATACAAACGTATCTACTAAAGCGTAGGAAATACACAAAAAGAACAATTACAAACTTGTTCAACATCAAATAAGCAACAAAAAAATTTTAAGTGCCACCATGGGAAAGAAGACCACCCTCAACTTCCTACTCACTTCCTTTACTGCAATTTTCATAACTACATTTGTATCTAAGATAGAGGGGGGGGGGGGTACAGACTTTTGACTAAGATAATAGGGTAGAAAAATGGTACGTTTGGATGGCAAATTCCCCAGTATTCCGACAGTTAGCGCAGCTGTAGTAATCTGTTAAAATGGTGTCTGTGAAGGACTTGCATTACCAAGACGTTATGAATTCTTGGTGAACATTCACACGTACATAAATTTGTTAGACACTTGGCACACAAGCTCTTGTTTCGCGTTGGCATGGAAGCACTTGTTTCGCCTTGGAGATAATGCGGAAAAAAGAGCATAAGTAATTAAGCATATACCGGGTGTTTCATAGGCTATGACCAACTTGTTAGTTGAATAACTCGTCAACAGGTGGAGCTAGTGCCGTGAAATTTTGTCCACACATGCGGGGAGTCAAAGGAAATGGATTAGGCTTATTTTTGACGAATACAGTATTGCAATTGTTTATGCCGAAATGTCTCGATATTCAGTCGAAGAGCGTGTTTTTTGGTCAAGACTTTTTATCATTGTGACCAGAGCCCTGCCAAAACACTCAGGAAGTGGTCTAATGCCTTTAATTTCCTTTAGTCTCAAGTGTTGATCCTGAAAGTTTGAAATAAAGATCTTTTCCGTTCAAATGTTATTCGCCTTTTTCTTTGGTCTATACCCTGTGAAACAACTGCAGTACTGTATTCGTCGAAATTAAGCCTAATCCATTTCCTTCGACTCCCTGCATATGTGTACAAACTCTCACGGCACTAGCTCCACTTGTTGACGAGTTATTGAACTAACGAGTTGGTCATAGTCTATGAAACACCCGGTACGTATATTATGAATAACTTTAACACTAATTTTGAATAAACAGTTTTCTAGAGGGGAAAAGTCTGGGGTAATACTTTTTGAGCATTCTCGGATATACATGTGCGCAAGACTCACGACCGAGGTTCCTAAGCCTTCATAAATTAAGAAAGAAGAAGCTTTAAAAATTTGAATAACTTTATGGTTAATTTTAAACTGACTTTAAACTTTTGAAATTTTGACTGAGATACACAATGATACTGAGCCCTACTTTGGATAGGCCTGCAGTAGAGCCTACTCATTCTCTTATTATAATCATAACTGTATCAATTATATGAATTGTTACACATAAATCAGTATTTTATGCCAACAGAAGATAATTTGTATGTTGTACAGGGCCTGACAGGGGAATCTAACGGTTTTTGAAAACATAGTACAAGGTTGTAATGTAAGCAACTGAACTGCAATTTGAATCATTATGAATCACAACGAAAAAAATTGGATAAAAATCACATCATCCAAATGAGAACCATTATTGTGAACTTCAAAGGAACTTTTCACGTACAAACCACGCTCTGAAGAACTGAAAGGCCCACTTCGTAGCGAAATAGCGGCAATTCCGTAAGATGTGGTTCAACGTGCTGCGATAGGTTGTGAGGGTGCTTTCGCAAGATTGTTCTTAGATAATATCACATTACAACGTTGTACAGTACTATGATTTAAAAACCCGCCAATTCCTCTCCCGAACCCCTGTATATTTGAACCCTCAGATAAATGTATCAATTCGACTTTGCTATGTCCGAACGTAACCCGTCTAAGTCGGCACCCACCTGTATGTGAGCAAAAGCCATGCAATATATGTCCACGGACTCCCGTGGCGTGCATTTTGCTTACATTATTTAGAAGATAAGAAAATTTGCTTACATTTTTTGAATTAGCAAATTTTCTCTCAGAATTGTGAAACTTAATAGAACTTGAAATTCTGTCAAATAGGGCAGGGCCCGATTAGGTCCAATGGGCACATGTCAGACCCTGTGTATTTCTAAACGACAACAGCATTTTAAAAAAGTGTAAGAAGTTTTGATCTCTTGCCCTAAATTGACTAACAAGAATGTCTAAATATTCTATTAATTATGTATAATAATTTAAAATAATAATAATATTCGTAAATTTATAGGAGAGGGTCCTGAACTTTAGAAAAGGATTGCGTCTATAATCTCCGCTATCAGAACTAATGTCATCTCCGCAATAATAATCAATTCAAAGATTAAAAAACAAAATATGAAAAACGATGTGTCGATAAAGGTAGCGATAAGCTAATCAATATCTTCGATCAAGGTGAAGCAGTACTTAAAAAAAAATAACAATAACAAATAGACAGAAGTATAAGTACTAACATACAGTATATACAGAGAAGAGTGGGAGAGTCATTTTCAAAAGCGCCCATTCACAGACAAAGACTTAAAGGTTGTCACTTTAACGAGTAACCGCAAGGTTTCCCTCGGATCAAAACAAGCGCCATTTCGGCAAAGGGAAAGAGGACAGGGTCGAGGGAAACCGGATGGCAGTTCACGGTTTGAGGGGCTTAGAGGTGGAAAATGGAAGGGAGAAGGGCCCTTTGCTTGTTGAAGAGGAAATCGGTCCTTTCTGTCAACGGATGGAGGACCCCAGCTGCCGGCCACGTGTTGTTCGTCGATGCCATTCCATCGCTCAATGGGAATTGCAAATACAAGAGTTCACCTTAATGGGCGAGTCGTAACGCTGTCAGTGACACTGCTACACTTTATCAAGTTCGTGACATAACTCCTTCGTATGATAATGGTCTTTAATTATTCAGATATCAGGTGAAGAACAACACTTGGCACCCTTACCAAAACACGAACATTCAGAGCAAACACGGAACTTAACAAGCATTCGCTTTAAAATACATAAGCGTCGTTATGAAACAAAAATATTTCCATTACGTTTTCGTTCCGAGACACGAATACACTAGGCGATCAAAGGTTTCCGGACATTTGCACTTTTGCACTGCAACTGTGATTTCACTAAAATGACCCCTTACTGAACCCCTATTTGCTTTTATTATGACCTCGACTCTCCGAGGAAGACTTTTCGTCTGAATTTTATAGCTAGCTTCAGTCACAAAAGTTAAGCAATGTAGCTTCGATCTATTCCACAGGTGTTCAATGGGATAATATCGGTGATTTGTCTACGCCAGGATCCGGAGAAAATGGTTAACAGATCATTTAGCATTATAAATTATGAATAGTTTGTTTATAGTTTAATGGTTGTTTAAAAAAATATCGTATAGTTTAATCCTTAGCTCAAATTTTCAATTTGCTGGTAAGATATTGACAGTATTCGTGTGAATATATGGGACCGTTTTCTCCTACTTTGTGGTAGGGGCAGTTTTCTACGGGGCCATTTTATCTTAACACCCGTCTACACCAACCTATTTCTTCAACCATTGTCTTCTCAAACCACTCCTGCACAAACCTTGCTTTATAACAAGGAGCATTGTCATGTCGGTGAAGGAATGATCCAATCCCAAACTATTGTCACAATGTTGAACGTGCAGAATTGTCCAAAATGTCAAGATAAGTTGCAGGAATCATGGGTTTTGGAACAAGTGACCCAATCCAAACTATGAATACGAACTCGATACTATGACATTGCCTCTTGCGAAATTTAGTAGGCACCACATTATTATCACAAACCACCTGGAGTACCGAAAAATTTGCGCGCAGTGGGTTCAAAGTAAGGAACAAACGACTGACAGCCCAGATCTCTCCCCATGCGATTTCCACATTTTTGGACAGCTGAAGCATGGTTATTAGATTCATCCATGAAGCCCTGAAGCTCTCTGCGGCCATCTGTCGGACCCAAACCTAGCATCTGATTGCCAGAGTGTGTTGCTTCTACTGATCATTAGTCCATATCAGTAAAGTTTACACCATTGTAAATGTCGCCTCGCATTATTCTGCTCAAAAACTTACCTAAGAGTATTCAGCAATTTAATTGATCTCCAGAGCTGTGTAGTGTCTATGATTGATTTAAATGAGTGTCATCGTTTAATCTGTATTATTGTCACATGACCACAGTATTTTAAAACTGTCAATTATAGAAATGGGTAGAAACCCTAGTTCTTTGTGTAAGGGTGGATTTTGGTAAAAAACAACTTTATAATTGAATAATTTGAATGAGTAAAGAATAACTGAATTTAACTTATTTTGCTGCCGCAACTTTGTTAGGTAATTCAAATTCGAACCGGGGGGATCTTCACATGAACACGCTTTCTGAAAATGAATTACAACATTGATTTACAATAGAGCAGGGGCGTACATTGAAGATGATATTGCTCGCGTGGTAAGGGATAAAGCAGTAAAAGGTTTTATAACATCAGTTCGGCTTTTTATAGCAGACCATTGTATACTGAAGCGAAAGTGGCATGAGTTAGATCAGCGAATCTTAAAATTTATACATGTACTCGACAAAGTTGTTTCTACCAATACCTCGACCCAGAAGTTGGAATTTTACTCTATTCACTGACATGCCCCTCATCCGTTTACGTGGATCGGCCCAAGAGCTACTAAGCCTCCAATTCCCGGCGGGATTTATGATACCCGCTGTATTACATATCCTCTCAGAAATTTTTCGTTCTGCTAATTACCACTTGACATCGTAACAACCTCCTTATCACCTTGTCACACTTTATTCCACGAATGTCACTTAAGGCGAATAAAACTTTTGAATAAAACGAATCCATATCATCGCGGAGCTTCTCGCCTTTTGTTTTCATTTAATTGGGAGAACTCAACGGGCAGGAAGTTGAAGAAATCTTCCAAAAGGATATCTTGAGTGTCTCTGCCTTTTGACGCCAACACATTTTTTTAAATGAGTTAAATGAAGAAGAAGGCCCAAATCGGCATTTCCCGCTCATTTGTTCCCTTCCTCATTTTCAATGTTCGCTTTAACTGAGGAGAAAAAAAGAGAAGACGAAAGCAAAAAATAATCTCCTTCGCCATCGTCGCTCACCATACCCATACATCACCACCAACCAACGCCATCTTCTTCATTTCCTTTACCCTATTCTCTTCCGCCTCGTTATCATCTCCCCTATTAAAATTCATCTGGAAAATATCGCCGTTCGCATTAGCAACCGGAAGTATCGCTTCATTCATTCATTTCATTAAATAAAAAAAATTATGTCACTACCAACGATGTTTTCGTTCTTCCCTTCTCCCTCTCTCTGCTCTTGCTTTTTACCTTTCATTCATTACGAGATTATTGTCTTTTCCGGCAGCTTAACAGCTCCATCTACACGCATAAAGCTCCAAAAATCAACACATTTAGCAAACACTTTTCTCAGCATAGCCAAAAAAATGTTCTTCCATTGCAAGCTTAGACCAAAACTGAAAAATAGACCCGTATCATCCAGAGGATAGAGATTAAAATTTTATTCTCTTTTTAGCAGGAAAAAACAAAACTGGCAGAAGATAAATCTAGCGGGATCTTGAAACAAAAACAATTTCTGAGCACGAAAGGTTTTGTTTTGCTGTAAGTCTTGGAGAACTTTACACGAGTTTTGGGTCTATGACGATTGGTCTAATGGCGATCAGTCTAACGCCGATTGGTCTAATTTCCGATTGGTCCAAATTTCGTTTGAAACTCCATCTTCACTTATGAAAGATTTTCAAAATCTTTTTTCGTCAATCTATAAATGTGAATCATCGCACGAACTAACTCGAAGATGACCTAACTCGGTACAATGGTATGTGCTCTAATGGTACCTTTAAACACCCACGATTGGGTGTATCTCAACAAAAAACAAATGATATCACAACAAAACTTTTTTTCATCATTAAAACTTTTTTTGCAACAATACTAAACCTAATACTGCTTCTCTACATATTCGCTATTGTTATTGAGGAATTTGTTAAAATGAGACAAGTTTTTCAATGCCGATGTCTAAAAATTTTTAATGCTACGATATGCTAAGTAATATATCAAACAACGACGAGCCAAGAACGAATATAACGTTATTAATTTCAGTTTTTGCCAATCGATGATAATAGTTTGAAGAATGGTTCAATGGCATTTGTTATAATGAAACCACTATGGTACCACTAAAATTTCCAATGCTAAAATATGGCATGTAATACATAAAACAATTTGTATTAAGGTGGTGTGAATGAATATACAGGATGATACAAAAATAAGCACCCCCCCCCCTTTTATTTTCGTAACCGAAGCAGATAACTAAATTGTCTAGAAATCTTATGTGGATAATGCAGATGATTAACCAATAGCCATAGAGTTAGAACTTTTTATTCTCAAGTTAATCAGAAGCAGATAAGTCAATTTTGATGAATCCAATGAATAGGAAGTTGTGGCTAACCTATCCCATGGTGCAATTTCATCATCCCAAATATGCAAATTGGGACACATTCAAAACTTGTCTTAAAAACCGTAACAGATACACGAAAAATTCCAATTGAAGACTTGTTCAGCATGGAATTCCGAACAAAACAAAACAAAAAAATTCCAAATTCCGATGAACGGATCACCAAGAATCACATATTGAATTTATTACGAGTTACCTCGTAGTTACCTCCCTATGCACTTCACAAAGACATTTGAATGTTCAACATGCAAATCAAGAAATTACCAAGAATTAACATTCACTTTCTTGAGGAAAAGCCAATAAAAGGCATGTTTCAGCATACAGAAGACAGAACACTTCCAGGATGGCAAGGCTACACTGTCCTCAAATGGTCAACATGATTTTCTGCTTTGGACTGTTGGTGATCCGTTCATTTTGGAAATTTTTTTTTGTTTTGTTCGAAATTCGAAATTCAATTGGAATTTTTCGTATATCTGTTAAGGTTTTTAAGGTAGAATTTGAATGTGTCCTAATTTGCATATTTGGGATGATAGATCACCCACAACTTCCAATTCATTAGATTCATCAAAATTGACGTAGCTGCTTCGGTTACGAAAATAAAAAGGGGGGGGGGGCTCATTTTTGTATCACCCTGTATAATAGCAGTTAGAAGATGATAGATTTCGATTCAGTGGTATCTGTTCTAACGTTTTCAAAAACAATTCAAACTTTTTTGTAAACATTATGTTTCAAATGGTCTATGTGACAGCGACTAGTATAGCCTTTTCAGTACTTGGTATGCCATTCCTTAATTGTTTATTTATTACAAGCAGGAATGGGAGGAATCGGTTCACTGATGAAGGAGACTTAACCCCCTAAATGTACATCTGGATCATTAAATATTTGTTTTGTGGATTAGTGGTTTCCTCTTTGTTCATTCTTTGTTCAAGTGTTCACAATTTTTGGCTTATTATTTTATCAACATTTATTTATTACTTTGTTATGAATTTACATTAGCTTTTTGATGTTTTAGAAAGGAGGAATACCAGATCTGCGAGCTGAGTGCCTGCCCTTCCACTGGGCTTCCATTTGGTATCCTTTCGTATCTGCGGTATCCTAGTTGTTTCAATTCCAGGTCGCGGAAATTTTCCTTCCGTTTTTCATCTTAAACCTATCTAGAATTAATCTGTGTAGGGGGAGGCCGGCCTGGTGGGCTTTCACTGAACACAACTTCTGTGAAGTTCAGCTACATCAGGCACGGCTAGTCACAGGATGGGCGACCACCAGTGATAGACAATCTACACCCCCCACGGCTGCTGCGACCATCATACAGCAGTCCATCCAGGGACCCACCCAACTCCTCGGCCTCTGGCCATACTGGCCTGGATGGACGTATTGGATCCCAATTCATAAATAAAATAATAATAATAATAAGAAGTAATAATTAACACATCTGCTGTATTCAGTTAGTTACGCAAATATCCATTGAAAGCTCTCGTGACAAGTAGTACAATATATGCATGAAAATCGATATATTGCATATAATGGGTCCCGACTTAACCATTAACCAAGTAGAATGTATTATAATCCATTTTATATCTAGTCCAATGACTTTAGTGCCTTTACTACGTTAAAATGAAACCGCTCTGCGTTGAACGTGAAACAGAATATTTAGGTAAAAGGATTGATTAAATAATGTTTTAAATGTAAACCGGACCACAAGTCGAACCCACATTTGGAATAATTCATATGAACAAATAATCCTTACGAGTGTACTAAAAAAAACATCACCACCATCCTACTGATTTGACCATTATTCCCAGCAAAACACGTTCAGCTAATTTACATTGTTTGGTTTAATTTAACATATTTCACATTATTCATTTGTTTTTGTTATCTTATTTACTTTCAAGCTTAATTTTCATTTCCGCCGCCTTGTGGCGCTGTTGCCTCTCGTTCGAACAGCGTCCCCTTCGGCTTGGAGGCTTTTATGCAATGCTATCGCGGTAAATAAACAAAATAAATTTCTCAACTTTGATTACATTTATGGCATCACTTAGCAAATCACGATGCAAGTTCAGATGCCGTCCTATCATTTTAAAAAATGTTTTAATTTTTTTTCTCTCTCTTTGTCTATCTTTCCCCTTTACTTTCGTTTGCGCTCCGACTTTAGACCCACAAAGATAAAATAAGAGGAAAGAAAAAGAAAGCGCAACCGTCATTACTAGACCTTTTATTTTCTTTTATTTTTTATCCTGGGGACGTTTCTATGGGGTTCAGATAAGAGTGGCTGACGGCCAGGCACTGCTTAAGACTCCCGCTATCTCCATGTTCAGATTTAAATTACGAGCTGCTTTTTCCTGAAAAACCTGACGTCGGGGGCCCCCACGATTTATTCGTCCAATTTTCGTAACTGAGATTCAGGCATCGGTAGGAAAAGGGCGGGAAGCAAAAATAACAGCCGAAAATAAATATGAAGAAGGAAAGAGAGGGAAAACATTCTAAAGGAAGTTAAGAAAGAGAAGCGGGTAAATAAAAAGATACAGAAACTCGAAACAATTTCACTTTAAATTTATGATTTTTATGACTCTCATGTTTATTGCACGTCAGTTTAAAATCTCAAATAAGCGCAGTCAGAAAAAAAATCTCGAACGAAACAGGGATATCGTCTATAGAATCCTTACCCATGAGAATCCCTTACACAAGATGGTGAACATTAAAAATTCCACAAAAATTACCCGTCTGTCCATCCGTCCGCATTTTTTGACATAGAAGGTTGAAATTCGGAATACAGCTTACTGTGGGTATGTGCACCTTCACTATTTAGTTATTAGTATGGTTAGATTAGCCGGCTGGGGTCGGAGTTTCGGGGGTGGAAATTAGAGGGGACCAAAAGTTTCATGTGTATTTATACATATAAAGGAGTGAAATTAGGTACGCAGATTCCTCTAAGCAATATCTCCATTACTATGATGTTTGGGCCAAATTGTCCCAAATGGGGTCGGAGTTGTGGAGGTGGCTGTTACTTGGTCTTTAGAAAGAACTATGGCAACATATGGCATGTGATATATCATTCGTTCGGAAATAATGAGAAACAAAACAAAATAGAGCTCTTTTACACTTTCTAAATAATACGTTCGAGAAAATCAATTTTTCGATTTAAAAAATTGGGAAGGGGTTAAAAAGTGAGATAAAAGTGTAAAAATACATGATCTCAGAGCTTCCGCTACTTTCCTATACCTTCCTCGGGAGGATTAATTTCTTGTTATACATGCATATTCAGGCCAATAAAGTTCAAATTTCAATATTCAAATGGGTGTCTTGGGCATATCAATTTTATTAATGTTCCCCTCAATTTGAACACCTTTTTATGTCTGTTACATTCAAGGATCATTCATATAGGCACAGTGGTGCCGAATATTTGACCTGGTGGATGGTAGTAAATGGATGCAATGTACACGTAGAGAAGGAGAAACATATCCATATTGGGCAATACTTTATTCAGGCTTTTACTAGTACTACCCTGTTACTTGCGAAATTTCAAATAAATAAATATTAATAAATTAAGTGGAAATTCTTTTTAATAAATTATAATAGAAAACAAAATAAAATAAATTAAAATATACTTTAAAGGTCGGACGGATGGACAGCGGAGGCTTAGTAATAGGACCCCTTAACCCTTTGGTACGAAACCCTAAAAATGGATGAAAAAATTCTGCGACCTGGATTCGAACCAGGAACCTCAACTGTCATGGTCGACGCCTCTACCAATTGGGCTATCGCAAGAAGAAGTTGAAGAAATGTAGAACTTTGCGGTTTTGTGAAGAAATGAAGACCAAATAAAATAAATAAAAGTTCAAAAACGTTTTCCAGTCTTAACTTCATTTGGAATATTTTCTTTGAAATTAACTTAAATAAAGAATTAGATTTAAAAATTGAACAACAATCAAAACTTTTACCCTTCATCTTATTGTTCAATTTTGGGCCAAATTGTCCCAGGGGGGCGGGGGTGGGGGGGGGGGGGGGCAGTCACTTGAACTTTAGAACTATGGCAATATATGTCATGTGATATGTCATTCGAACGTAAATGATTGGAAATTAAAGAAGATAGAGGGCTTCTACATTTTCTAAATACTACGTTCAAGAAAATCAATTTTTTGATTAAAATAATTGGGAGAGTAAAAATAGATAACCTCAAGGGTTCCGCTACTTTCTTATACCCTCCTCGGTGAGATTAAATTCTTATTTATTAATTATTACACAGTGGATGTCCTGTTTCTCAGTGTTGCTCATGACTGACTGAGTCACGATTACCCCTTTTAGACAATCAGTAAATCATGCTTCTAACGGTTTAAACTCTGGATATCGCAGCTTTCCGGAATCTAGTCAGCTGCTTCTTTGTTTCAATCGTGACTCCAGATAGAGGATCACCAAAATTGAATCCTTTTTCGAAGCTCTAGGTCCTTTTTTCATGCTGATCAAGTTCTGATTAGATTTACCCAACTCCTCCTTAAATAAGTATATGCTTGAATCACATGATCATATATTTTGCATAAAACTGAATTAAAACTAATTCACCTATGTTTCACATAGATTTACAATTCATTAGCTAATGTGTTTAGTTATGACTGACGGTATGTAAAGTCGATAGCCTCAGATTGGTGAAAGGGCTGTTTCGTAAGAATGACATCCACTTTCCAATTTAATATTTCAAAAATTTGATGGATGTGGCAGTTGTCACAATATTAATTTCATACTTCCGTACCAGAGAACCAAAATATATAGATGTCTGGATAATCAAATCGGTAAGTTTTAAGCCTTTTCGATCAAACAATTGCATGAAGAGGAGCTAACGATTATTTTTATTATGAATGAGTTTCGAACTCTGATAAATCAAAACCATAAATGTTGCAATCACTTCAAAAAAATTTTCTAACAAAAATTATACCCCAGCACACTATTACATTTTTCTTTTTTATGAATAGCAACAAAATGTGTCAAGAACTTTTCTTTTTTTTTTCATTATTCTCCGCAATTTAGAGAAAAGATATTTTTAGGAGAACGCGTGAAAACGCTGAATGGCCTTATTTGCACTGTCACTTTCGGACAAATGGAAAATTTGCCAACGAAATAGGCGCATGGGGCTTCCATCTAGGGGTCTTTTCAATCGACACGATTTAATAAAAAAAAAAATTCTCTCCTATTCACCCAATAGCGAATAAAACGTTGCAAACAGAATCCAATCGAGAGGCGCAAAGAACTTCGGGAAAGAACTTTTCATCAAAAGCAACGCAACTTCCAAATCGACAATTTGTCAAAAGCAAGTCAAATGGTCTCATTCGCTCTTCTCTATTCAACGTACAACATAACATACCCGTGCAACACTTTTCTTTCTAACTTTATCGTCCTTCTTAATTATGTTTTTCATTTACCATAAAACACGTGAAAGTTTAAATAATTTTTACAAAAGTGAATTTCATTTCCTTTCTCGCTAATGAAGACATTTCAAATTCTTTTTCTTACTCCTCCGTCTAAGTCCCTGCGGACATGGCAGTTAACGTTCGATTCATGCTCTGGCGAAAAATTCATTTTCAAGTTCGCGCCTAATAAGACGTTTTACTGCTCGTTTTGACAAGATTCGAAACAAATTTCAACGAACCCCGTTCCCTTTTTAAACACTTAGAATATTCCAACTTTTTTTTTTCCAAGAAATCAATTAAAGTTCCACTTTACTTCTTTTGGTTTCCTGTCGGCAGTTAGTAGCACATCGAATAAAACAATTAAGCCGACCGTCTATTCGAATATGGCATATACAAAATGTTACAGTATCTTATCCTATAACATTATTGCGCTGAATGAAATAAAGAAATGAAAGTACTGTATATTATTATTTGTTCAAAATTTTATGAATGATAACGTTTTTCGTGGATAATCTTGTTAATTGAATATGAGTTCCGTATATATTCGTAATAATTTTGAACTCGAATCTTATGGTTGAGATCGGCTGCATTATTCATGCTATAACCGTTGAAAATGTAATTGCATGCCCTGTTCAGTGTAAGAATTGGTGGGCATATCGAATTTCAACATCCAGTTTTAATTGTTAAATATTGTTTAATCTTTATTGTAACAACATCCAACAGTTGATACGCCCATCACATCTAATGCAAATTCATCTGTAATCTGGTCTATCCATTATGTTAAATGTAGTGAAGCAGTTGAAGAAGTCCAGAAGAAATTCCGTCGTATTGTAATATCGATTTTGCCCACTTTCATGAACTTCTTTATATGACACTTTCACTGACAGAAGAATCCCAACTTTTTCTTATTGACTTGTACTCTAATATTGCCTGTCCGAACTTACTAAGATTCCTGTCCGAACTTACTAAGATATAATTTATGAGCACTTGAGCAATCGTGCGTCGACAAAACGATTTCACGTGCGCGTGCCAAAAAGACGAACAGAAAATAACAATTTAGTCATTCTTGACAAATCGATTGCTATATGACACGCCATTATCTTGGTATTCTTTACAGTCACTGTTTTAGCACTTGAATTCGACTTGAAAAAGTCCACGAAAAATTATGAAAAGCTGATATGGCCGAGCTAAGACTTTGATGGTCATATTGAAGAAAACAGAATTTGAAAAGTTTAATCCGTTTTCAAGTTATCGTGCAAATGGCGGACGGCCAGATAAACGTACAGACCAAGGGCGCATTCTTATAAGTAGCTTTTTGCTAAAGCTCTTAATAAAAGTAAGGCCGAATGGACTAACTCCACATTGATATGGCTACAACCCTGTGATCGACCAGACTAGATATCCGAGTATTCAGCTTGAAACTGAGACAATGCTGCAAAAATAGAGAATTAACACTGGTACACTGTGTCCATTAACCCGTCACATGAAGTGTCTACACTTTTTAGGTTCAATAGGTAAAGAAATGAAAGTACTGTATAATAGGGCGTGATCATTTTATCTCGCAATTTTATGTGTCAAAAGAGTACATTTGTTTGTACCAAAACAAATTTTGCTGTACCTCTCGAATCACACGAAGATTGTTACCTGAAAACACCACGAAGAAATGTGTCGCGATAGTTATGAAGGGTAGATACAAAAATGGCCCCCCCCCCCCTTCCTTATATTTTCGTAATCGGAGCAGATTGTCAATTTTGATGAATCCAATGAATAGGAAGTTGTGGCTAACCTATCCCATGATGCAATTCCATCATCCCAAATATGCAAATTAGGACACATTCAAAACCTATCTTAAAAACCGTAACAGATACACGAAAAATTCCAGTTGAAGACTTGTTCAGCATGGAATTCCGTACAAAACAAAACAAAACTTCCAAAATCCGATGAACGGATCACCAACAATCCAAAGCAGAAGATCATGTTGACCATTTCAGGAATAGTGTAACTTGCCATCCTGGAATTGTTCTGTCTTCTGTATGCTGACACATGCTTTTTATTTGCTTTTCCTCATGAAAGTGAATGATATTATGGTTATTTTTGGTAATTTGTTGATTTGCATTTTCATGAAATATCTTTGTGAAGTGCATAGGGAAGTAACTAAAAAATTCAACATGTGATCGTTGGTGTTCCGTTTATCGGATTTTGGAAAATGTTTTTTGTTTTGTTCGGAATTCCATGCTGATCAAGTCTTCAATTGGAATTTTTCGTGTATCTGTTACGGTTTTTATAGGATTTGAATGTGTCCTAATTTGCATATTTGAGATGATGAAAAGTGCATCATGGGGTAGGTCACCCACAACTTCCTATTCACTGGATTCATCAAAATAGACATGTCTGCTTCGGTTACGAAAATAAAAGGGGGGAGGTTCATTTTTGTATCCACTCTGTATAGTTAAAGGAATGTTTGATACCGGCTGATATCCAAACATTGTGCCCCGGGATCAACTGATTTACCAATACCTCGAGGATTTTTCCTCTGATTTGGATATCTCAATGGTTGTGTATATCGAAAAAATCCGCATAATCTAGAGAACGGATTTCACTTTTCAGATTCAAGGGGTATCGAAGCCATATTATTTCAGAATACTGGGATCGGTGACTTGTGATAGTATGGAAGAAGTTTGTCGCTAATGATAGAGGCTACTGACAGATAAGTCCTTTCCTTTGTTTGCAACTCAATACCGATCAGTTGCATCTGGTGGCTCTCTTAACAACTTTTTAATAAGAATTTTTTATATACAAACTCTAGAAGGCGATATATGACATTTTCCCTGCTGAAAACCTAAAATAAATTAAAATAAAAATGTAATGAGTTTCCGCTTGACCAATTAGTCTCTTTCTCAAAAAAACAAAAAAAAAAATTCGCCAAACGAAGCTAACACAACTTAAACAGAAAGAACCCTTTCAGCAAACGTTAAAAAAACCATCCAACATAATTTATTACGAAAAAAGCATCCCTACTAATGATTCACTGTGGAATATATCTCACGCAATTGACTCGTTCCAAAAAACCAAAACAGCTGGTTTTCTGGGGTGTTGACACAAAAATTGCTTTTTATCGTTGGTCCAGCTGTACTATCTGGATGGGTTATACAGCGCAATGTCAGATCGAGGTTAATGGCCCAAGAAAAGTGCTGGAATTCCAAATTTCTTTGGAAACTTCCAATTAGCAATTTCGTCGTCTTTTATAGTTCATAAACGATCACCAAAAGAACTTTTCTCTAAAAGTTTCCTTTAATTTCATCTTTCCAATCTTCTTCCATTTTATTTACCTCTTGAGACTCTGAGCAGTGAAACCCACGCAAAACCAATAGCCGTATTATTAGCCAATCTCTGCGCTCCTAATTAAAAGACTTTGCTTACATTACATTCAAACAATGTAGCGGGCAATTTTATTCAAAATTTAATGAAATAAAATAATAATAACGCAACTACTAATAACAAGTGCGCTCGACTTTATCTAATTGCTGTTTACAGAAGGAAAAAAATTAATGATAATAAGGATTATTATTATTATTATTATTAAAAAGGTAATTGGAGAATTTGAAATTGATTCGATCCAAAATGAATTAGATGGATAATGAGAATGGGGATAACATTACCGTTCCCTCATAATGAATAGTCCTAATCATTAGAAGAGAGTAATTGGAGGAAGTAATCATTTCAGAGTAAAATTTTCCTCATTATTTTTCGACTCAAAACTACAACATTCGCCAATCGCAATCATCCAGTCGGCTATCCCCCAATGGAAGTTTTAATGACGTCACTAAAGTCAATAGACTCCACACAAAAAAAGAATAATCTTATCACAAATGTCGACTTCTGTATCTAGCGCCGTTTAATTATTAGAGGGTAATGTCTGAGGCGATAATTGCCTGCCAAAAGGAACCAGGTCCCCGTTTTCGGTGGCATTTTTACGGGTCTTGCGGTAATTATAGCCGAGTTAATAAGGCCAGGGAGCTCCCACGGACGACGACAAACGTCTTAATACCTGAAGCAAATAAAAATGTCCAATGAACGACATCCAATTACCAACTTCCGTATCTTCAACACCCCCGACCATCATAAACCAATCGTTTGCCGTGATTTATACAAAAGGCGCCTTAAACACCCAAACCAATTACTCTTAGTTTCCCTAAGGAAGAAGAAACAAAACACAAATTGCGAAGCATAAACTTTAAAGCAATCGATCAAGCTTAAGCAAATAATAATATTTTAATAACATGAGATCAGCACAGAATACACCGAGCGGCCAATTTATCATGGCCACTCCTCTCGGTACTTCGTTGGATCCTTTTGCCTTGCATTCTTTTTGGCATAAACTCAACGAGATGTTGATACTTGATTTGTAGAATCGGAGATCATGCTTGCTGAACAACACTTTTCAGTTATTTGAGATTTGATGGGTGTGAATGGCTTTATCAACTTGTAAGTAAAGTAAGTTCTCCTTTATGTCCCTAAAACCATTCTTCTGCAAATATGTGCACTATAGCAAGACGCATTATCTTGCTGAAAGTAGTCATCTCCATTGGGATAAAAAAATCAACATGACAGGATGAACTTAGTCAGCAACGACAATTAGATATGTTATGGGTTCATAAATCATTTGAGAGGATTCTTTATTAAGATGTGCACTGTTGCCCTCTTGTTTTTTCAATTCTGATTACTCTCCGTTCAGATGACGACCAAAAGTTGCAGGTTGAGATCAAATTTTTTGGCTGATAATCCAGTCTTTAAACACTTTAACAGCTGCTCTTGAAACTTTCACAAATTCGGCGATTTCGTTGATACACGCTCCATGGCTCTGAGCTCTTACAATTATCGCACGTTCAAAGTTTATCAAATCACGTTGTTTACACATATCTTCACAAACATATCACTTCTACTACAGTCGTAAATAATAAGCTTTCCATTTTTATACCAGTCTGGTCTTTTAGCGGCAACAGCATGATGCTGAAGCTAATTTGCTCTAAAACTGTCAGGTAGTCGTAAAAATTGGCCACTCAGTGTTGTCTTCTTTATGAGAGAACAGCTTTAAATCTAATCAAAAGCTCATCGTTTCCTCGGTATGTTTTCTAAATATAAAATTCCTTTTCATTTAGCGAGGCTGTGAATAAGACATAGGCGCAGCGCATTTTTTAAGCAATGTCAACAGCCAAAAGGAGAAAATCTGAAAATCTAATTTCACTTTTTCAAAGCAAAGTAAATGCATTTTAATTTTTAAATTTTAATTATTAAATTTCGCTCAGTAATAGGCCTTTTACAACGCTTGTATAACTCTCACCGTTTGGGTCATGTTTGGTGGATGAAATCTTGTGATCAATATTTCAACCCCTTCCACTAGTCCGATTTTGCTGAAATTTTGTACACATACGTAAAGTCGGTGATAATGCAGGAATCTAAAAAAAATTCAAAAAATCCAAAGGGGGGAGGGAGAGGAATTAATATGAAATAGACTTGGTTTCTGTTTGTTTGCTCAAGAGATGGCACCATATGAAAAAAACCTTCAAAAGCGTTGTTTTTGAATAAGTTTTTTTCATTCATTTGTTTATTAAATGCATGGCTTCTGTACCTCAAACTATTAAACACAGCGGTTATAAAACTAATTAAAAATCTTTACACAATCTGAATAACAGTTTCCGCACACTCTTCGAAGTTAATATGGAAACTTGTCTTACTGGGCTCATTTGGAATGCACATTGGCGCAATATGGAGTTCCAAAGTGCTACCAGTATAGTCTATATGAGAGAGTTCTGTCCTTCTGCAACTAACCTGTTCAATAGAAATTATTGTCAATAGAAATATCAACCAACTACATCAGTAAAATCATCAACCAACTACAAAAGAAAATCTGCGAAACATACATCCTTTCACAATAAGGAGCATGACGTCACTGGCGCATGCGCTGTTCTGCTTCCGGAGGGCAAAGCGCAGGGAAATAGTGGATAACGAATGCATCGAAAGCGCTAGCATTATGTCTAACAACGACAAAAATACGTTTGTGTTTCCAGAGAAGGATTTAATAAAATTAAAGAAAACGGAACTTCATCTGTTAGCAGGGAAGTACAAATTAAACATTAAAAAAGAACGTACAAAAATGATTCTAATTCAAAAAATATTGGAGTTAGAAAAAGAAAACGTGAATAGAGTGCCAGGGAATAGAGGGTCGATAATGCTACAACAGATAATGCTGCTGTCATTCATTTCCAGGCAGTGGCTGGTCGTAGCCTAGTTGCCTCACTGATCAATTCGCTGATTAGTGAAGTTAAGTAACCTTTGGCGGGTCAGTCACTGGTTGGGTGACAGCCAGTGGCTTGATGGACCTGTTGCTGGGTGAAATGGCTTCTGGGCCCAGCATTGAGGTAACACAATTATGTGAGACCCGTGCATTGAACCAAAGCATTTCTGACAATGCATCCACATTCCAGGCATTTGATAGAGCCGTTAAGCATACTGATGCAGGAAGCACACAAATTAATATTACATTTAAGGAATAAAAATATTTTACAGCAGTATAAATTTTTTACCCACAAATTGAACTGATGTAAAAAATTGAACTGATGTAAAACCTAAAAAAAAAATAGGTTTTCTGCTTTAGCAGCTCCATTTTGCCGTTTTGTGCAGCCGTTTTTAATTTTCTTGCCCTCCGGAAGTTATATTACGCATGCGCGCATCTCATTATCGCGTTAGCGTGAAATCTTCTATTAGGCAATACTGTCCCAGGTGAGGAAAGCTGGACACACATTTCGATTCTGAAAACAAGAGATGATCAATTTTTATAGTCTTCTAAGCTATTCAAGGTGTGGTGCAAATGAAATTTATGCCTATAAACTAGACCAGTGCAATTACAACAAGACAGGCTCTGCTTCTTGGTTTCACTGCTGTTGATCATCCTCTATACAGTTCAGACCTGGCGCCATCCGAATTTCATCTGTTTCACAAAACATAAGAGTTCCTCACTTACTCTGATAATGCAGTGCAAACAGAAGAGAGGCTGTGGTTTCGTAGTCAAAGTACAACATTCTGCAGTGACGGTATCAAGGAACTGGCCATCCTTTGGGAGAAATATATTCATCGCCAGTGCACTTTGTAGGAAAATAATTATAGGAGTTTTCAAAGTAAGATTGTAGAAAATTAGTAAACCCATTTTCAAATGAAGAATTAGGAGCCATTATTTTTCAGTATATTCCCATGACATTGCTGCTGCTCACACGCTCAGCAGAATCAATGCGAAGCGACATTTAGAATGGGACAGAGCTCATATGAAACTACAATAGTTTGTAGTTCATGGAACAATGAGAATATGCCTTATGGAGCAACGAATTTCGATACACACTCCTGAAATCAGATGCTGTAGTTTTGGTTTGACGATGCCAGGAAACTGAAGTTTGGAGGAGAATACTCATTTTCTTTATTTTGGACATGCTGCAGGGTGTCTATAAATGTATGACGGTATTTTGCTTGCTTATAAATCCGGTTTTTATTGCTCGATTGCATCGACATTTTACAGATACGTTGTATATTCTCAGAATCATTACTTTTCTTAAACTTCAACGTTGGATATGCTTCCCTTCTCTAGCATCTCCAACGCGATGCTTTGAATGACCGGTGATTTTCCTCTTTAAATCGGTCTGGACCATCGGTCTTTGGCTGTAGAGAATGTCCTGTACCAACATAATTCTCCTTGTAACAAAGCAAAATAAGCAGGAATGGTTTGAGGAGACAGGGATTGAAGAAATGGACTGGTCTGCACAGAGTCTCAATATTCCTTAAGCTATCTACCAAAATCTGGAGGAAAGTCTTCCTCGGAGAGTAGAAGCCATAATAAAGCAAAAAGCGGGTGCAGTACAAAGGAAGCTTTTGATCACGTAATTTAGTCGCGTTCTAAAAGTGTTTCCGATATAAAAAATAAAATTTGAAAAAAATAATACAACAATAATATTTCAGACAAAAGTCAAACCAAAAATATTACAGAATACTTTTCATAAGGGTATTTTAAATAGACGCTTAAGGGTTTTTATTAATGAAATCAAAACACAAATTCAAATCTAAATATTATTAAAAATAATAATAATCACGAACTCAATACTTTCATCTTCATGCCTTAACAAAACTGTGTGCTAAGATTTCAGACAAAAATAAATAATTTCCAAGTCACACCGAAAAAAACGAAACAAGCGAACGTCGCATCCACGAAAGCCTTCATCAATTATTCAACCAAATTGATTTTCTGCGTCCCCTTACAATTTTTTCATTTGTTTGTTGTATGAAAAAGAGATTCTAAATAAATAAAACTTATGAAAAAAAACAGCTGTATAAATTCCTCAAGAGGCAAAAGAAATAGAATTTTCATGATGACATATTCACGCTTCCCGAAGATCCCAAGTAAATAAATAAAAATTTCCACGGATATCGTGTGCGACGCCAAAGAGAAAATGTGCATTTAAAAGGAAATTTTTTTTCCGGAAAAAATCTTCAGGAATAAATAAATTTTAAAGACTGTATTAATTTTAAAAATGAAATGAAACCTTCATCTCCTTATAGTCAAAAAACCACGGTAGAAAAAATAAATTTCACCAACTTCGTGTCATTAAAGTCGTATTACTCAACTGCTTTTAAATTTTTAATAAATTTTCATATAGAAAATTTTCTAAAGTTGTACATGACATATAAACTGTATTATCAGAAGATTTCCAAGGCCTTAACAAAAATATGCGTAAGTGGAAAGAACAAACTCAAGGCGCGCCGAAAGTTTGAGATGTTCTGTAATGTTAATAATTTTCTCAGATCCAGCCAAACATACTAAAACCTACCAAAAACTTACCAATGTAAAATGATGATGGAAATAATGAGGCTATACTTGTAGAATTAAATATAGATGAAAAAGGAAAGGAAAAGATAAACTGTCCTAAAGACTGCTAAACAAACAATAAAAAAGGTACCTCAAACGAAAGTTATTTTAGAAGCCCAATGACAGGGAAGGTATTTCGCTTGCCCATTCCTTGCAGGTGTCCGCGGTAGCTCGGTTGATAAAGGCGACGAGGAACAGACTTATACTCCCTGGTTCGAATCCAGGGGCGGAATATTTCCTTTTCTTTTTCATCTATATTTAAAATCTAGTAAACTAACCGAAACCAACAAAAACATCCCAAACTTATCAAAACCTCATAAGGAAAGAAACGACCTCTTGTCCACAAAAGCAGTTTAATCCGGCGTATACGTATTTCGGTCTCTTTAAGACCATTATTCAACGCAATACAAGAAAACAAGATAATTACAGGCCTTAGCATATAAATGAGCTTAAAGAGAATAATGGTCTTAAAGTGATCGAAATACGTATACGCCAGATTAAATTGCTTTTATAGACAAGAGATTGTTTCTTTCCTTATGATGTCTTTATCCACAGTTCACTCCTTTTGCTTATCAAAACCTACCAAAATAACCGAAATCTATTAAGATCTACCAAACTAACTGAAATCTACCAAAAACTACCAAGCTTATCGAAACTACCAAATTTGTCAAAACCTATCAAACAAACCGAAATCTACAAAACGCACTAAACTTATACAAACCAATCAAAATCTACCAAGACCTGCCAAACTAACTGAAACCTACCAAAGCCTACCAAATTAACAAAATTTACCTACGACTACCAACTTATCGAAATCTACCTACCCAACCGAAATCTACCAAAACCTACTAAAACCAACTGAAACCTACCAAAACTATCAAACCAACCAAATCCTAGCGAAACCTTCTGAGCTAACCGAAATATATGAAAAACATACCAAAACTAACGAGCCAACCACGTTGACAACGGATATCATTTGCTTAACATTCCGAAATTGACTGTTCGCGATATCGTTAAGAGATGGAAGTAGGACGGTACAACTACGGCACAAAACTGGTTAATATAAAAAACAAAATCAAAAACAAAATTAAAAAAACAAAAAATTTCTGGTTGTTCACACAGACTACGCGCTATGCCGCCCGGATGTCTGGCGTGGTAGATGGCAGCAATATGTAGGGTCTCACGTAAAGTGAACCAATAGCCAACTTCTAAAATACAAATCTGACAGAGTACTTTCAATGGCAGAATCATTGTACTTTTATGTGAGGGGTTTTATATGCAACCCTTTTCAAAAAAAAATAAAAAATCGACGCCATTTTCGAATACGGAAGTCAACTTTGGAATGTGCAATGGACACCTCTATTTTTAATGTTATTTTCAGATTATACACAGCATTTCAGAAATGTTTTATTCTTGGTGTTTTTTCTATTGATCCAACCGTTTAGGAGACAGAGGCACTGAAAGCGTGGTGTTTGGATTTAAAGAAAGGGCAAAAAACAGAAATTGTTCCTAAACAGAATGGATTAAATCCAAACACACCACACTTACTGTGCCTCTATCTCCTGAAAGGTTGGATCAATTGAAAAAACACGAAGAGAAGAAATGATAGATTTGAAGGAACGACAGCACAACGGATCTTATAATGTCCTCAACATGCCATTGTGGTGTGAATGTGCGATAGAGGACTAGCGAGAGGGTTCGACTATCAGTCGAAAAGGGTCTCAATCTTGCACTTGAGAATAACGCATAGCCTTCGAAATACATACCCAACGTTTTATATCTCGGATGTTGTTTTGTAACAAGAGATATTGCCTTCATATACAGGCAGTTCCATACTACACAGATCTTTTATCAATCGAAATGGCATCCCAGAATATTTGCTTGTACATTTTCGTTACTTTCGGTTTATTTTTTTGGGGTGCGGTGATTTTTTTGTCAAAGACATAATACAAATTACAAAAATTTCAGCAACCAGAGCCAACCCAGCAATTTATTCGCTATCAGCAGACAATTTAACTTAAAAAGTGGTTTCTATTTTTAAGTAGCGAATAAAAAAGTCAAAAACCATTCTGCAGTGTTAGACAACGTATGCAACCCTGTTACTTTAAGTGAGATGTTTACGCTTGCAAAAATTAAAATTTAAAAGTGTAAATAAAAAATTCAACTTTTTCCGCGCCGTTGGACATTAATGTCGCCAGCGAAGGGCGTCGAACTGAATTTTAAAAACTCGTTTATAAAATTCATGAATTATTTAATTAGGAGTCGAATGCCCTTCCCTCATCCATCACGGCGAATAAATCTTATCATTTTAATTAATTCATTCGCTCCAATTTTAATAAAAGCCCAAACTTGAACGTTTACCTAAATTAAATTTTTTTCCTTCTTGTGGTTTTAAGCCCATGCTTGCACTGAACATACTCGCACAACATATACACACTCACTCACGCACTCTTTCACCTTTCATAAAGGGATTTGCTTTCCTATGAAATTTTTTGCTATTCATCAAAACACACTCAAATCCTCTTTTAATTCCTACCCCTTCTTCCTAAATTGCCTTATCGTTGCTACTTGTTTTGAAATGATTTATTTACAAAGGCCTGATATTAAGCTTTCAATTTTATCCTCCCCCCCCCCCCCCCACACTTCTGATGTATTAACTTTTCATAATGCTTCTTTCTAAAAATTTCATTATATTTAATTTTTAACTCAAAAACTGAAAAGAGCTTTCGACGAACTCTTCTACAAATGAAGACAGTTTTGAATTGAAATGAAGTGAAACGGCAAGAGAGACATTTAGCTGTAAGTGGACACATACCTAAAAGAGGATGTGCATGAAAGCTTCCATTAATAAAAAATAAAATATAACAAGTTACATGCCCTTATGTCTGAAAAAGAAAGTCTTCAATCAGTGGTTCCTATCAGCCCTTACTTACGGAGCAGAAACAGACACTGAACAGCAAAACATCCAACGACTGCAAACACCCAATGAAGCATGCAACGATGTATGTTAGGTATCATAAAGAGGGACAAAAAACGGGTCACTTGTGGATCCAAGAAGAAACAAAAGTTATCGACTACTCAAATGGCAATGGGCCGGACACTTTGCCATAAGACAAATACAGCAATACTCGACTGGTACTCACAAAATGTTAGAAGACCACGACAACGACCCCATACTAGAAACTTGCGGACGACAATTGGAAAAGCAAAACCGAAGGCATAACACAATGGGAACGTTTAGAGTAGTGTATCTTAAATTTTTGGCCTCGCGACCTACTTTCACATAATTAAAATTTCATAAGGACCCCAGAACTGTGAGTGCGCGCAGAAAAAAATCCGAAAGAGAGGGAGCATCTCAAATATATTTATCCGGTATAAATACGAATATTTAGAATTAGTACATTTAAAAAATAATTTTAAAAAATGAATCGCCCTCCAAATTTTCTGCGATCCCCCAAGAATTCTTCACGACTCCCACTTTAAAAAACGATGGTTTAGAGGCGAGATACATTCAGCAGTGAATTGAAAATTGTGTAATATGTAATGATGATATAACAAAGAAAGGTACAGAGAAACAGCGGAAGCCTCGAGTTCAAAGAATTTGCCCCCGTAAAAACAAGTTAGGCATAAAAAGGGTAACAAGGGTGAAAGTGGGGGTAAAACGGGAGGGATAAAATATTCGGAATAAAAAGTTATGGTTAAGAAGTGGAGGATGAAAGATATTGAATATAGTCAAAAAGTCCGGGATAAAAAATGGATTAAGGATATCCATGTCTTGTATCACGAAGTATAAACAAATGAAGGGGAATCCGAGAATTGATACAGGAAACAAGAAAATATTTAATAAATATTTAATAAATTATTGTCTAACGCGTTTCGAAAGTCTTCATCATCGGAGACTGTCTTGTTACAAATTTGAAGCTGGGAAGCCTGGTCGATAGAGATGGCGGACCTGGTCGAGAGCTTCTTAAAGCGTTTTCGGTGGACTCTTCCGTTTTCTTGCTGGTCTTCTAGTCCAATCAGGTAATCGATCATTCCATCTCTCTCAAAAAAGAAGAACACCGCTGCTTCGATGGTGTCTCCTAATCTCCATCTCTTCTTTGATTAGAATCTTGCCCTTGTCGGGTCCCTTCCATAGGATTTCCATGCACTCTTCCATGCATAGCGTCCGATGTCCAGTCTTGATAAGGTGGTCCGCATATGCCGATTTTCCGTCTCCATTTCTCCATGTTCGGTGGTGTTCCTTGAACCTCTCTTGGAAAGATCTGGACGAAAATCCGACGTAAACCGCCTCACAGTCTGGACAGCGCAGTCTGTAGACACCTGCAAGTTGGAAAGGGTCCGAGTCGTCGTTTCTTCGGAATGGGTTCAGAATCTCCTGGCGTCGTTGGTCGTGCAGAATCGTTTTAAAAATGGAGTTTAAGAAATAAAGGATAAGAAATGGGGCATAAAAAGTGGGAAATACTGTCAAAAAATTCGGGGTGAAAGTTGGGGGAAAGAAGAAGTGGAGGGAAAGAAGCGAAGAATATAGTCAAAAAATCCGGGATAAAAAGTGGGGGATAAGACGTAAGGGGTAAAAAAGTGTGGAATAGTGAAGTCCGGGATAAAAAGTGGCGGAGAAAACATGGCGATAAAAATGAGAGTTAAAAAGTGAGGAATGGGAGAAAAGTAAGGGTAAAAAGAATGGGGTAAAGATATCTCCCACTTTTTATCTTCTTTATCCAATTAACAAATACTGGAAATAATGCTTCAACATTAAACATGTTAACATGAAACTCGAAAGAAACAATTCCGCGACCTGGATTCGAATCAGGAACCACCAGTACATGTATTTAGCTCGTCGCCTCTACCAACTTGTACAGCGACAAAACTCGTGATATCTAGGTCGAGGAATTTTTCTTATTTTTTGGTTATAACCTGTTTTGTATCCATTTTTACCCCTTTTTTCTCCATTTGTTATCCCCCCCTTTTTTTTTTTATCAAAAAACAAATTTTTCTCAAACGTAGTGTTAATGAAATCTACAGTAGATTCCTTCATTTCTTATCATTTCCTAACTGATGATATATCGTATGCACTCTCTTTCCATCTGAAAAATGTTAATAGTGACAGTCCGGCCCAAACTTCTTAGTGAGATAGATCTTACACTTAAAACAGAGGTGCAAAAACACATTCTTGGGGGGGGGGGGCGAGGAAAAGTGATTGTAACTAATAATGATTAATCCTTTCTGTTTGTACATAGACCAGGGAGTGGAAATTTTTTGTGAGAGGGTGCGAAGTTTCATTAATAAATTTTTAGAGGTGCGAAATAAAAAAACAAATTGAGAAACCCTGGCCTAGAGGAATATGCATACGGAATTTCTTTGGTACATATACATTACTGGACCTACCTCAATTCCGACCACAACGGACCATTACAAACCAAACCAAATAGTATGGTAGGGCTTGCTGAGAGTAACCTATGTTCTGTGTCAGCTTTCTACTTCAAAGGATCTTAAAATATGAAAGGGACGACCAGCCAGAACGAGAAATATGGATTAACTGCCGTGTGCAGCATAAACATCAGTCAGGCGACATGGATATCTGGAATAATGCAAACTACAATGCGTCTGATAAATGCTGAACGGTGCGTGATGCAAACATGGAAACGAGTTTTTTTCAATTCATTCTATCCACAGTTTTACAGCTTTTATTGAAACGACGTTTAACTATGCGAATTAATGAACATCATTAACTCACAAGTACTTCAAAGTAATTAGTTCCAATTAGAAATTCTGAATAGCTAATAAAAACGAAACATAACCACTTGAAATGTAATACAAATACTCTTTCTCCCAACTACAACCCTTGACAATCTACATAAGATTTAACGTATCTCGAATGAAAGGGTGCAGCAAAAACCAATAAACAAGGGTCTTTTTTATTTTATTTAATTTTTTTCAAGAGCCTTCTTGTAAACAAATTGAGAAGAAAGGGTTGAAGGTCAATTAAAAAAAATATGTTAAAATGCCAAGCCAATGTCAAGGCGCGGCAGAGGAGAGAGAGAAATTTGTTTCTACAAAAGGAGGCGAAAAGGGCGCATCGTAAAAGTCACAGGGTTCTCTATATTAAATTACAATCTTCCCAATGAATGAAAAGAGGAAAAAGGACAAACTTAACATTTTACAGCCGACTCCTGGTTCCATTAAAAAAAGGATAAATAAACATTTAATTCTTAACAAATAAAAGGGATTTTAAGCGATTTCAAGTGCGCTCGCTTCAGCGAGTTTAATGGGCAAGCTGAGCATTTTTTCTCCATAAAACTTATCCTTAAGCATCATCCCCTGTGAAATTTATTATCATTTCCTAATATGGAAATAGAATACTAAGTACTGCTTCTAAATAAAAACTGACATAATTTTATAATGGGCTTTAAATTATTTTTCCTTTAAAATTTGTTTTGTTAAGGCTTACATTTCATTCATTAAGCAGCAAATCCCCACAAAATCCATTCATCAACAACGACTTTCCTAAACTAGCTCCAATGTAAGTTTAATACTGTTTAATATTTCATTGAACCCCCTTCGGGCCAATTAACCCCCTATAAACCAATGGTAGGCCAGACGTACACCAGACATTCCCTTATTTCTCGCAGATTTGTTGAAAGAGAATCTTGTTGTTGGATATGTAGCTGAATCAACCGTGCGCGATGAACTTGACTTCCATGAAGAAACCAGATAAAAATGCAGCATCGGAAGATGGAGTTGTCGGTAACAATGTTCAGATAGTCCGTAAAACGCACCAGACCTTACATGAATGTAAGTGAATATCAGACGAGCAATTCCATACCAGCAGAAGAAGCTCCATGCCATGCCACCACTACCAGAACCATGTGTTTCCTGGAAATTCATGCTGGATCCTCTGGCTCCTATCGAGTGGCGATAGTCGTTGTCTCTAGTTCGAGTCCTGGCCGCGGAATTTTTCCTTCTCTTTAAAACATCATATTCACCAAATTATTAAAGTGTTCAGAGTAATGGCTTGCGCTGCCCCCGACCGCTTCTCCAAGCGCATAGCGAGTGGACTGGTGGGACTTCTCGGAAGCCAAGACCCGAGATAAAAGGAGACTGTCGACTGTTTTTCAAAATGGAGCCTCTGTCTAACTCGCGAAAGCGGGTAACTTTAATCTGCGCTATACCCGATGCAGTATTTGAACTTCTTTCGACACAAGATTTTTTTAGTTCGGATGCTCTTCGTCTCACTTCTCAATCATGATCTTTCTAGCAAAGGTTACCCTAAATCAGCATAGCTCACAGAAGCCCTGACCCACGGTAAGGGGGTAATCCACTCAGGGGAGTCTTGAGTCTTGGTTAATGACCAAAGGAGTGCGATCCTAGATCCAAGCGGCCGATTTGAGATTCCTGAGAGGTGTTGCAGGTATTAAACAATTCTGGCAGAGTCTTTAAGTGTTGAGCCGGTACTTCTCTACATTGAGAGATCTTGCGTTGGTAAGTTGAGAATGTTGGTATGAGCCGCATACCGTCTTTCTAGGCAATTGCTGTTTTCCAAGCCGAGAAAAGAGACCAAGGGGTCGACCTGGAACCAGTTTGCTAGACTATATGGAAAATCTGGCTTCAAGTAACTTGGGTATCACCGCTGAGGACTGCCACTTCAAGTCTTTCTGCCTAATGGGGAAAGAACGCGAGCATTGGAGATCCTCCATAGGGCTGCCACCCCGCGACCCAACGGATAAGTGGGTTTGAAAAGTAAGTATTGAAATTGAAATGTTTCCTTAAGGTTATCAATTTATTTATTTATCCCGGTGCTCTGTTCTGCCTTATATGGGTCATAAAATGGATATCCGGTTTTAAACGACGGCGGTCTTGCTCACAATTGACTGTTTTTTGACTCACAGTTACTCCTTTAAGACAAAGGATTTCTTTTTCTAATCAAGTTCCTGTGATTAGGCTCATTAAATTCCTTTATAAATAAGCACACGATTCAATCAGGCAACTTCAAACTATTTTTGCATATAGCAGATAAAACAAACTTACGTGTACTTCACGCACGTTTCTAATTTATTGGCCAGTGAGTGTAAAGCAGCTGTATGAAGTTTATCTTAAGGATGCTTTAGTTTCCTTTAGTTCCTTTTAGCCTAAATCAGTCCATTAGATTAACGTAATTCTCGATACGCTCATCTCTTCAAATGGGAAATCGAAATCTGAAATCTTTGCCTTTCACTTAAATTAGCGCTTATTTCCCTTCTCGCAGGCTGATCGCTCCAATCGATTTCTCTTCCGTCGAGGTTGTAATCTTTTGCTAATAAGCTATGAATGGAATATTCTTCGTTCATTTCGAATAACAAGCAAGGAAGCAAGCGTTGGCACTTGGCCAACATTTATCGAGGTCCGAAGGGAAGGAGAGAGAAAGAGAGAGAGAGAGAGAGAGAGAGGCCAAATGCCCGTTTGTTTGCTTCTGCGTTCCGCTCCGATAGAACCACCCACCACCGCCATCGTCGTCACCTCGAGTTTCCTTTCGCCCAAAAATTTTCCTGAGACAATTCGCATTAAAAGTTTGTTGCAGGTTCCACCGAATCATCGTTTCTGACGTTTCAGCTGCGTATCGATTCGATCGGTGCTCCAACTTCTGCTGCGGTTTATCTTCCAAAACCATACACTCGAAAAGTTAATAATCCTTTACTAAAAACCGCGTTTACTAAGAACCACTACACCAGCTCCATTTTCGATTTCGCGACGACTTCAGAATCGTCTTCCGACCAATAATTTTCACGCGCGGACCGGGAATATCGATGAGGTTCCCACAATATACAAGTGAGCCGCATTATAAAGACCACCAGCTAGTATCCAGAGTAATCGCAACGTGCATCACAGACAACAACTAACGACATGCGAAAGTCAGTAATAAGTCTGGGGAATTAGGGGGACAGGGAAGTGCTTGGAAATCTTGGTCTTGCTCCTCCAACCAGTCTCGGACAATTCTGGCCGTATGACATGCAGCATTGTTCTACTGGAATATCGCATCTGCTAGAAGATAGATAATCAACAAGTATGAGTGTATCTGATCCTCAATGATGAATAAATGACCAAATCGGCTGAGACTGACTTTAGGGTATCAGTGGACCCAGACAATACTAAGATAACATAATCGAAACTATGTGTCGCACCAGTTTGTGTTCTTCCCATAGCGGTTGTAGATGATTCTTTTCGGAGGTTTCCCACCGAATACACAATGTCCATCCGCTCGACAGGTCCAATTCCTGTACTGCAAAGGAAACTGTAATAGTTTCTGTTGACGCACCTTTGTCAGCAGGAGTGCAGTGAACATCCGTCCACTTCAAAGTCATAAAAGCAACAGGGTTCGTTGATCTGGACAGCGAGCTGCTCAAGTGTTGTGTATTGCTCGGCCTGCATACATCTTCACAGTCGAAGTTCATCTCAGACATCACTGGCGCATGGCAGTCCGCATTTTCTTCCCAATGGTGCCGTCTGTCCAATTACGGTCAACAAACTGGCTAGTTCGAAAATTCTAATACACTTGGTGCAAAAGGACAGTGATTATCCCCTTTTCCAGAACTATTAAATAGCTCGTTTTATACATGGTAGCAAAGATTGATATATGTACGAAAGATGGAAAATTAATGTTGATAACAGTAGTGCTGAAGGTGATATGTGCGATCCTAATTGCATTGGTACTTGTCTGGCATATAGCATTGCCTTTCCACGCGCTGCGCGTGCACAACGATTCCATTCGGAACAGAAAGTCGGTGGAGAAATATATTTTCCAAACTGGAGCAACATTGAAACATAGGGCCGATTGCAAAGGAGTATAGAGGCCTGTGAGCCGATGTATTACCATACAAAACGGTAAGGAAGTAGGTGGACACATTCAAGCTGCTGCATACGATACAAACCTTTGCTAGTTATCCAATGGACAAACTATTAATTGCTGCATACAATTTACATGTCTTTCAATACAACCTTCATGAAGCCATGAGGGAAAAGGCGCCACTTTCTCATCACTCCATCCATTATCCTCCATGAAATGCCCGTTGTCATGTGACTAATGTTGTTTGTGGTGAGGTTGGGAAATGCTTTACCACCTTCCATACTCTTCAGAACTTAGCCCCGTTGACTTTGATTTAGTCCCAAACTTAAGGAACCCCTGCATCGCATTCGTTTCCAGGTGGTTTCTGGCATTATGCGTGTAGTCCGCGACATCAAAGACCTGGGATTGCTGACGGAGTTATGAAGCAACCACGACAATGGAATCAATCTCTAGTACAGTTTCCTGGGCTAACCTACATCTTTGTGATCATTATTAAGTTTCCAATCTTAATTATGCAAAATACACACATTTCACCTTTTATACCCGCAAACCGAGCTAAGCCTGTGTGCCTAATAATATCAAGAGCATTAACTTTCAAATCCTTCCATTTCAACAATCTATAATTGGTCATTTTATTATCGGATTCAATTTTAATAATGAAGTCCTTATATATTATTATAATATGTAATACGAGTAGAAGATAGTTGTTAGCAACCATTTCATCTACTAGATGGAGCTTCATTAACTCGTACGAAACACAAACTTGAAGTTGAGCGAGCCGATCGATGCAAACAACAAAGTTAAAGAAGAGAGAGGGAAAGGCCCATTTGAAAGAATAAATAAAAATCGACTCCTCTTTAGTGTGTTCTTTTTCCTTTATCGTTTCGATGGTCATTACAAAAGGGAATTAACCTCGATCCGTTGTGAAGATAACGAGCAATCGAAAAACGCTTCTCTCCTTATCAGGTTGACTCGATCGACGAAGAGAACATGGGGCTGGTTAAGCAAGAAAATCGCTTCGAATCCAACGCAGGAAACTATTTTCGTGTCCACAAAACCTAATGGCAGGACGAGCAACTCAAAACAAAATCCAAAAACAAAATCCAAACACAGACTGACATCGAGCAGCTGTTTTAATCTCACCTTCAACACCTACTTCTATTTCACGAAATGGACACCGAAAATAGAATGGGGGTTCACTGACTGAAACTCGATGGTTATCAGTCGTACGATGACGACTCAGTAAGAGGAACTGAATGAAAATGCGTTGAATATTTATAGTGAGGAATTATAGTAGTTGCATGAATGAAATTCGTCTTCCCGATTAGATTATGATAAAAGACCGTGCAAATGGACTTCACTCAATTCTGATACCGCACACATATGTCAACAGGAACCGAATATTTCAATAGGCGAACAAGGTCATTTTCTACAAAGAGCAGTTAAATGATTAAAGAGACACGATTCCTATACTTCCTTTGCATATTGTCACTTTAAATCCTTGGACTACGTGTATGTCTTTAAGGAAGAAGAAGCCGTATACACGCCCCAAAAATGAAGAAAACTGTCACAAGAGATTATCTCAGAAAGAAATTAAACACTTTCGTGAACCCTATAGAACATGTGTGAGCTCTAAAAGTCCAAAAACTTTTTTTTTTGATTTCATTGATCCAATGGCGATTGGTATAAGGACACAAGAACTTCTGCACCACGAATTAGAAATAGCATGACAGGGTATGCTGACAGCGCACAGGAAGGAACTACTTGTGGATATTCCTTTGCCTAAAGAATTTATACCAACCTCGAATCATGCCGCAGTTGGGGGTTAATTAGTTAAAGGGACAGTCCACTCTAAATGAAAGAGGGGGTCAAATAGATTCATATTTCATTTCTTTTCATTAATTTAGACGTTTATCTTGAAAAATGTTTTGTTGCTATTTAAAAATACTGAAAGTTATGATGCTTTTGGAGTTAAGGCGTGATACGGTTATGATGCGCTATGTTCCTGCGTAGTGATACGTCAGAGGGGCAAATTGCAGGTAGTGCATTTCTTTCCTATAGCAGTACCATCTGTAGATATAATTGAGACAGGTTTCTCTCTATAGGCGACATTACAGTCACTGTAACCGCGCATTAGATTAGGTTAGTTTGATATTAAACATTTAAACAATTATTATAAACAACAATGGTCAAGAAGTGCATCAAACACTCTCTTCTTCGGTGTTCATCGGCCGACAGTTTACGCATGAGTACCATCTTAAATGGCCGAACCTGTCGTCTGCAACTCCAACATTAAAATCTTCTCGGTCATCTAGTTGTTGTGATGAAACTTTGTCATTGGCTCCTTTTCCTCAGGATCGAATATGTAAGGTTCCAAACCAAATTTTTGTTGACATTTTCTAGTAAATGAGCCCTTCGAACAGCCGAAATTCAATGCATTTACTATGCAAAAACATTGAGTGATCAGGCATTTGGAAACTGAGACGTCACAAACGTGCACACGCAAAGGAATTTGTACATGCACGATAGAAAATAGTCCCACGTTTTTCTTCGTTGTTTGGCCTTATGGTTACAAATTAATGTAAAATATAGTTGTTTTATTTTGTATTTATAATGATTACATATGTTTCATCCCCCTTTCATTTAGAGTGGACTGTCCCTTTAAGAAAGAAAAGCAGTCAACGTCTAAAGAAGCTGTGAAGAACAATGTATCATTGTACGCCAATTTGACAACGCTTTACAGTACGGATTCCTCTATACTAACAATGTAAAGTGTCTTAAACATACACTATATGATCACAAATATCCGGACACATGTACGTTTGCAATCTAGCCACGATTTCATGGAAATCAATAGGGCGTTGCACATCCCTTTGCCCGAATCACAGCTTCCACCCTTCGGGGAAGACTTTCCACCAAATGTTGGTAGGTAGTTTCCGGAATGTTCCTCCATTCCTCCCGAAGAGCGAGAATCAGTTCAGGTACAGAAGTTGGCCGATGTGATCTGGTCCGCAAGCGTCTTTCCAATTCATCCCACAGACTCTCTATAGGGTTGAGGTCGGGACTTTGTGCCGGCCAACCCATTTCTTCGACCCCTGAGTCCGCAAACCACTGCTGTACACGCCTCGCTTTGTGGCACGGAGCATTGTCGTGTTGGTAGAGAAATGGCCCGTTTCCGAAAAATTGCCACAACGTTGGAAGTGCACAGTTGACCAAAACATTCAGATAACGGTCGGAGTTCATGATTCCTTGCACAGGAACGAGCTGGTCCAGTCCGCAGCATGAAAATGAGCCCCACACCATGACTCCTCCTCCTCCGAACTTGACTGTGGGCTCTGTGCACTCAGGTAAGAAGCGTTCTCCAGGTATGGGCCAAACCCAAACTCGTCCATCGGATTGCCAGAGTGTGTAGCGAGATTCGTCTGTCCACATTACACGTTTCCATTGGTCCATTGTCCAGTTTCTGTGGGCTTTGCACCACTCCAGACGTCGCTTGGCGTCGACCCTGCTGATGTGGGGCTTGTGGGTAGCAGCACGGCCATGGAATCCCATCGTGTGCAGTTCCCGACGAATTGTCATGATACTGGCATCATTTGCAGAGACGTTTCGAAACTCTGTGACAATTTTTTCCGCCGAGGACTTCCGGTTGCTGCGGGTGACACGACGAAGCACTCGACGGTCTCTGTCCGTTAGTTTCTTGGGTCTACCGGTTCGTTGTTGAACTGTTGTTGATCCCCGGGTCTACCATTTCATAATGACATCGCCTACTGTTGACTTGGGTATCTGAAGAAGGCTGGAAATGTCACGCACGGACTTGCCGCATAGGTGACATCCAACGATGGTTGCACGTTGGAACTCACTGAGCTCTGCCGAACGACCCATTCTTGCCAATGTCCAAGCAGAGTTGTGTCTGAAGGTGTGGGAAGCTATTTAAATGATGTGCAAGTCATTATCATGTGACATTGGGCCAATCGATGATCTGTGAGGGGTGTCCGGATATTTTTGAGTACGTCCGAAAAGTCCGCACCTTAGACGAAATCGCATTATTAGTTCAATAAGTCCTCCATCGAATTCCATCTCGGTCTGTAGGCGGAATTTCAGGTTGTTTAACACCCTGAACAATAATGATTGTCTATGGCAAGCATTCGCCCTCAATCCTTATATGTCTGGTATACTCTTCATACCCGTGACTTCAGATACCCACAGATGCAATGAAAAGTCCACTGGATTCAATTCTGGCGACTGTGGAGGTCCTCTGCAACCAGACAAAACCAAATTCGCCTTGGTGCGGGACTTTTCAGACACCCTTTATGGAAATAAGATTCATTTGGCGTGTATGGATCGCTCACCAGAGTTCAGAATGTTCTAAACTGGTATCATCATATGATGACACATATATTTCTGCAAACAACATGTTAAATGTAAGTAGCATCATTGTCAAGTGGAAATCTCAAGGAGCAAAGTCGATAAAGCTGCTAAGCGGTAAGCCTAAGAAAATGGAAGGGTTTTGTTGCAATAATTGCTACAGATATCTGAAATGCAACTTCAAATACAGTGTGTACGATCACTATGAACTGAGGTCCCAGATCTCCATTTTACTTGTTAGTTCCAGCAGAATGAATGAAGCGACTTTTGAATGGCGTACGGCTCACCGAACTTAAACAAGGAACAACAGCAGCATCTCGGTCGAGTTTGATTTAGGTTCTGGTTAAGTAGGATGGAGCTCATTTTTATAGTTTGGGTTGGACCAGGTTGTTCTAGTAGCATTCAGGGCAACTTTTTGCAACTTGATATTTTAGACAATTCCGCAATGCAAATATTGTGGCAACAGTTCGGGATTAATTCTGTGGACTAATTCTGTGCCAACTTGACAATGCTCCTTGCCACAAAGAATAGTTTAGGTTGAAGAAATGATGTTCTTGGGGAAGAAAACTCCTGAAGCTGAAAAGACAAATCTTGATATCAGCTTCAAGTTTTAATTTTTTTAATTAATTACTCAGAGCCCCTTCCCTTCATCTAAGGCCTAAGCAAGTTTATTGTCTTCTGCCTAATAACTAAGTTTAATTCTATTAATTCCGAAACTCATTAATTAGAAGCAGTTTCGCAGCACAATCTGCTCACCAAAGCACCAGACGTCGACTTTGGAGAAGATGGGTTAAAAAAAATAAATTTTAAACCCAGAAAGGGTAAATGTTACCCAAAAAAAAAGCATTTCTATGGAGCCTCTGCTGCCACTTAATAATCCGCGAACAAAAGTAGTCCGCTGAAAATTTAATTTAGATAATGGAACGTGAAACATAAGCAATTGAAATTAAGAAGAAGAGGAAAAGGAGATTGAGGGAAAGAAGAAGAGACGGAGAATAAAAACTCCTGAGCATAATAAGTTACAATCCCTTTAAAGAATACACGGTCACGCTACGTTTATCAACTAACTTCAAGCGAACTCTCCAATTTAATCCATTAGACAAAGATTGTTGCCTCGGAAGGCGCGTTATAATGAAATTTTCGCTATAACGCTATAAAGAGAATTTTTTATTTTTTTTTCTTAATCTCTAATCCTTTTCGTGTCGTGTTCCAACTTTTTTTTCCGATTTTTATTTTCCTCTTAAAGTGCCCAACTCAAGGATCGTCGAAATTTATCTTCATTCTCTTTAACTCCAGGCTCCACTTTTATTTTGCGAGAGGAGAAAACTAGGACAAATCAAGTCAGAAAAGAAAAAGGAAAAAAGTCTTTAAGGGTCTCCTTCTCTCTCTCTCTCTTACTAAATTCCTATTTCGTCTTTTACGCGGATTTTCCCCCGCAATCCGATTTCTCGGCTTCGAAATCAGCTTTTTGCCCGGGTGACCGTTGAGAAATGCTCTTCCAACAGCTTAGGATAAAAGTACAGAGGAAAAAACTCAAACCTAACTTATTCGTCTTCCAAGAAGTCAGCAGATAGGAAGAAGTTATTTCCCTTTCCCATTTTTTTATTTTTATTTTATTTATCAAGGTTAACCAGAAGTAGATAGAGAGAGAATATGTGAGTGGGTAAGGGATAAAACGACTCGAGTAGAGAAAACATTTCTCCAACCATAACTAGTATCTAAGCTGTCACATATCGTCATGGTTTTGTAGATCTACTCATAAAAACACAAACAAAAGAGCTTATAACGACGTAAGCGCTCAATATGGCGCGAGGTGATGCTTTTGGCAAGCGCCAATGAATGGCCAATGAATCGAAAACATCTATGAAACAAACCCACATTTGTTTTAATCTGTGTTTATGCAAAATAGTTTGAGGTCATGTGACTCAAGCGTGTACTTATTAATTATTAAGTAGGAGTTTAGTGAGCCTACTCGTAGAACTTGATCACCATGGGGAGGGGAGGAGGGGAGTGATTTTTGAGGTAGGCTACAGCCATGAGTTTTATGTGAAACATCTTTGATGCCATAACTATTCTCACCATAGACTTTATAGCGGTCTAAAATGTTACACTTTTTGCATTTGTCACATCCGCTTCTTCAGGCACCCCGGCCACCTGCGGGAAAGAAGTTTCACGTCAAAAAGAAGGATTTTAGAAAAGGGCTAATTGTTGGTGCTCGTCTAGGTGCAGCTACCACACTGAAACAACGAAGATGTGAAATCCTGTATTGAAAAAAGATCCACAGTCAAGATGATCGAGACTGCCGTCGTTTAAAATAAATTGTAATGGCGGAATGGTACATTCGCACAGGACTAACACCAAGTCACGAAACGGATTCAAAAAAAGAAAATTTTTTATCTCTTGGTGGGAGGGGGGGGGGGGGGGATTAGGGGCCCTTAACACCTTAATTATTCTAAAATGGCTCCTCGCAATCAAACAGTTTCTTTTCAAAAAGGTTCGTGTCAATGACAGGAGGCCATTCATGTCGCTTTTATTGTGTTTGGGTCGATGAAACGAATACTTCTGCCATTCTTCATTTTAAGAAAAAAAAATTAATTTCTTTAAACAGGCTTAGCCTATTTCCATGAAAAATACGTCAATGCACAGTTTAAGGATCTCTCTAAATACGAATTAATTATATTTATAAATAATTCTAGCGGGGGAGGAGTTTGAGGAGGGTGATCGTTAATAACTCTAAAATGGCTCATCAGAAGAATTCAGAAGAATTCCAAAATGGCTCATGTATACAGGGCTGTAGTGAAGGGGGGGGGGCGCCTAGGCACCTGCCCGGGGCCCCCTGTAAATAGGGGCCCCCTATTCAATGTATGGACCAATCTGAAATGTCACAATTATTTTATGTAAAGTAATGATTGGCACATATGGTCAATACTTGGATTTTGGATAGGTTTATGTTAAATTTTTTTGGGGGTAAACTTTGTTTAGGGCCCCACAAAAGCTGATTTGCCCAGGGCCCAAAATAACTAGAAGAAGAATTCGCCAAGAAACTGTGGACACAAAGATCAATAGAGCGATGAGAAGGACAACAAATCCACAAATCCACAATAATCATTTTTAATATCTCAGATGTACATTTCGGGGGCTATGCTCCCTTCACTCACTGATGAATGGAGCGTAGCCCCTAAATATACATCTGAGGCATTAAAAATGATTATTGTGGATTTGTCGTTTCTTCTCATCGATTGAAGTCATGTATAAAAAAATTCGCCTTAATGAGAGAAGTTCATACATGTCGAGTTCATTGAGTTTGGTTCGCTGGTTTGAACGCTACAGCCATTTTTTAATTTTTAGAAAAAAAAGGTTACCCAATTGCCATAAAAAATACGCCACGGAAAAATTTAAGGCACCCTCTAATATGTATAATTTTTTTTTTCGGTTCTGCTATTTGTCTTTTCGGAGGAGCTAGCTGCACAAAAGTGGTCATAAAACCAGTCACATACATAAATACGTACAGACGGAATTTTTTTTTCAAAATTTGAACATACCGAGTATCTTTTCGAATAATAAGTTTCTAAGCCGATTTCAAAAAAAAAAAATTTTTGAGTTTCGGAAACTTACACATAGCCTTCCCTATTAGCGAGTGGGAGGCCAACAAGATAGCCACTGTACAACAAGTGACAAATAATTTTGCGTGAAAATAGCAAAGAAAATTCCACAGCCTTGATTCGAACCAGAAATGTTCGAAGTCAACCAATTGTACCACCGTGGACAGGAAGCAGTACGCTATCTACATGTCCTTAGGGCTAGTTGGAGAAATACCCAGTTCGCAGTCTGGAACTATCTTTCCTACTAGCGTAATATTCATTAAAGAGTAAATGAAGAATGGTCTTATGAGGTTTTTTTTTGCACGCGAAACCTCAGATGTTTAAATAATTCATGAAAATAGGAAAGAAAATTCCACAGCCTGGATTCGAACCAGGAACCTTCAGCTTACCGTGCCGACGCGCCAACCAATTGTGCCAGCCTGCGAACTATGTACTACTCCAACCAGGCCTAAAGGCCGGTTCACATCCGCCGTCTGCGAAAACGCGACGTCTCTTAAAAACCTATCAAAATCGCCTCGCCTGAAAGTCGGGACGCGAGAAAATCGGAGGTAGTTCACAATTAACTTTTTTTTTTAGGCGATTGTCATGCGTCCTTATTTGTGAATGGCTGAAGAATGAATCAATCATGCGGACGGCAAGTTGCTGTATTGTTTTTTTCCCAGACATTATTAAAGAGTAAAAATTGAAATGTGCAACTCTCAATTGACTCCGCTCTCTGATTGGTGGAGAACACAATTAGGTTTAGCTTCTTTCTTTTTACGAATGCAAGATTATAAAAATAAACTTTTAAGCTTCCGGAGCAGTAATTTTCTAAATACAGTTTGATACAATTATTATAATTTTAAATTTATAAGTGTTAAAAATTAAAAAAAAAAATTATTAGCACTTGCATTCTTGGACTACACATAAATTTAGATTAAATAACAGATCATGGCCGTACCCAGAAAATGGAAAATAATAAATATCCAAAAAATATTTTTAATCAAGTAAAAATTAGAAATTTCCAGAATAGCAAAATGTATTACGACTATATGTGTTGTAAATAGTATATTTTTCGCCAAAGGAGGGAGTATATGTTTTCTTAGCACGCCGTAATCATTAATTTGTGGCACTAGATAGGGAGCCAACGAAGTAGAGTTTCCTTATTTAGTACTTTAGGTTTTCCGTCCACCAATCAGAGGGCGGAATAAATTCTTCGTCTAGTCATATTTCAACAAGTTAATGCATATCCTGATGGCGTTTTTCAGAAATCGCTTGAAATTCCAACACAAATGGAATTTCAGAAAACGCCTGGGCGACGCCTGAAAAAACGCTGAGAGTTCAAAACGGTGAATGTGAATTGACCACGTTTTTTGAGACGAGCGAGAAACGCCTCCGATTCCAAAACGCCGGCGATAAACGGCAGATGTGAACCGGCCTTAAGGACATGTAGATAGCGTACTACTTCTATGTTCACGCTGGCACAATTGGTTGGCGCAAGAGTACGGTGAGCTGTTGGTTTCTGGTTCGAATCCAGGCTGTGGAATTTTCTTTCCTATTTTCATAAATTATTTAAGCATCTGAGGTTTGGCGTGCAAAAAAATCCTCATTTACTCTTTAAATAATCTTTCTATATATATAAAGAAGGATGTTTGTTTGTTTGTTTCTTATGCAAATCTACAGTTTTATTCCGATCTTGATAAAATTTTGCATACTTGACATTCAAACCATGAGGAAGGTCACTGTTTGCCTCAGATTTCGGAAAAATAATAATTATCGATAAAAAATCGATATTCATAGTTATGGAAGGGCATATTAATTAGAAATATCTCATGACCAACAATGCAAGGCAAAGTTTGTGCAACAATAGGCCCGTCGTGTTCGCATCAACAATGGTCTCAATGCGCAATTAACCAATAACAATGAGCACAAAATTATTCAAAGAATTATAACAATGAACATAAAATGATGATGCAATGACAGAACATTCGTTTCCAAGAATTATTAACAATGAACAGGAAATGGATATAATAGACGATATAGATAGGGCAGTCTCTCTCGATAAGGCACAGGAGGTACACGTGTCTTCCTTCAGCTCCCCAACAAGGTCCTCTGCTAGTTTTCATATAAAAGAAAAAAAACTTTGACCATAAAAGAACATCCGAGATATGGAACTCCGAATACGAATGATTTTAACAAAAGCTGTTCCCGAACCAAATATGACAGAGCCATGCCTGTACGAAAAATCCCTAATTTCTGTAAACAACAAACAAGTTCTTTTCAGTGGCGTCTGGACCTTCCTGGAGACTAGAAGAAGGTTAGGTTGGCTGATGAATCACGATATCGTTGTTTTGTATCGACAGTAGACAGAGGATTTGGCGGACTCCCCACGAAACAATGGATCCACCATGCTGCAATTCTATGGAGAAAACTCGAAGTTCTAGTGGTGGTAAAATAGTATGGAATTTTTTATGCTGGTATGGAAATGAAGTTGGGTGTATTCCAAGAACTACCTGAGCACTGTTATCGACCAAATACCCATCATGCAATGCTGCCTCTTTATCATGAGGCCAGGTTTAGCGAGCATACGAATTTTGTCATTTTATCCGGCCGCCCTAGAGCTCAGATCTGATTTGGGATGTACGGACATGCTGGAATAGCATATCCAACAGCAAAACCCTTTACCAAGAAATTTGTGAGAACGAAGAGAATGTGTGGTGGAAGCTTTGAAGTGTTTCAACTCTTCATTGACTCTATGCCGCATGCTGTAATCAGGCGAAAGGGGGTTCCAATAAAATATTAAACAGAAGTTTCTAATTCATTGGCCTGTGTGCGTAGAATCTATAAGGATGTTTATTTTATTACATTATATTAGCTGCTTCGGTTTTTAATTTTTAAAAGCACCCTTATAATCGGCAACTTTACTCTATTCAGGCTGTAAGCCCGCGTGTATACGACATTGGGCCCAGGTGTGTAGAGAGGAGGCCATGAGTCAACAATTGACAATCCCAAGGAACAAATTGCCAAAAGCGGCCATTCCTTCGTTAATTTCGAACACCTAAAGCGTCGACGGGGGTGGCGCCAACTTCCCTTCCTCACTTTTATTTATTGGGTCGTTTCCTTTAAACGGAAGGCGGGAGAGAAAAGAGAAGAGGCAAAAGCATTAATTAACCTCCTGTTACTAGTGATTCGTTCCGTCCATTAAATCGCGTTCTTTTTCTTCATTAAGCTCGCCTTCTGCTTAATCCGACCGATCGCTCACATCTTCCCGCGCTTAATTCGCGGAAGGGAATGCAAACCCCCACACACCTGCAAAAATGCCATTGCCGCCACCCAATCCGTCTTGGAAAAGAAAAGAAAGAAAAAAAAATTTCATTGGCTCTTCTTCTTCCTCGTGACCCCCATTGCTACATTTTACGTCTCGTCGCCCACGCGATAACAACGAGAACACTTCTTCTTCCTCCTCCAATGAGTTGCCGATATCGTCGACATTGGGTCGAGCGGGAACCTTCCAGAGAATGTAATTGATTTCCCAGCCCACACTAAATTTCTTTCCTCTTCTCTGCAGTTAGTTTCTCTATCTTGCCACTTCAATAAATAAGGCGCAAGTGGGCGCTTTATCCAATCGCTTGGAGCATTTGTTTTCTGCGCGTACGACTAAACTAATTCGAAAGTTTAAAATCGCAAATGACGTTAGCTGATTCGCTCAAAAATAAGTCGAGACGAGAAATTAAGACCCTGGTAGAATGTACGAGACCCTCGTATACCCAAGTGAGTCCCTGCGTAGTCTTCTCCATAAATCTCCATATACTAGTATATACTTTTAAAATTTGACCGATTTCTTACGAATATTTTCCGAGTTACGCGTTCAAGAAGGTGAAATATAAACAAAAAGAAGCCAATATGATAACTGAGATACCTTAGCAACTGTCCGTGAATTTAACCCGAAAAACACTCAAAATACAGAGGATCAAAATTCTGGACCAACCTAAATAAAATCTAAAAGCTATGGATGGAGCTAATACTTTCGATTGGAGATACTATTAGGGACGAGGGGGAGGGGGACGTTTGGTCATGTGCCTGCCATCTTGGATACAAGTCCAAATTTTAAAATGGGAAGAGGATCATGTGATATATGAAATGAATGTGCAATTTCCTGAAAAAGATAACGGCATTGTTATTTTTTACGTGTCATTACTCATTCTTGAGTTAATGCAGTTTTTTACTCAGACATAACATCCACCTTCACAAATGTCACATATCTCATGGCTTACAGAAAATGTTCAATACATTGCTCGCAGTTTCAGATCCCCAAATCCAACCTCACGTTGAACGTTCAGGAGCACAGAGTTCTTCATGTGACCAACCCAGAATTCTCTCAACAGGATGGTGCTCCGCCCCATTCTGGCACTGTTGTCTGGAACTGGAATTTTTCAAACGTCAGATGAGGCGACGTGGACCAGTGGAGTGGCACCCTAGATCCCTTGACTTGACCCTTCTGTTGTCAGTTGAAGGCTCTGGCGTATTCAGAGAAGATACTGAACATTGAACATCTGAACGTTCAACGTGAGGCTGGGTTTGGCGGCATACAACACAGTGAACACATACTGTGGCACATGATGTTAGTGACATTTTTGTTAATTTGGAAACCAGCAGTTGTGGAGTTTGTGGTACATGTGGACTTATATCCGAGCAAATTGTTTTATCATTGTGTTTGTCAAGAATTTTTACGTGTATTTCATATATCGGGATTTTTCTTTTCATTTTTCATCTGAACATTGTTCCCTGCATTTATTTATTACTTGTTAAAGTAGTGCATGCCAAAAATGATTCCATAATGCAAGGCTGTCCATATTCGTTGACATTGATTCTTAACTTTATTGACATATCCTCATGACATCCTCATTAAGGCGACAAACATTTTCGCTCAGACTTTTTGATTTGTTTTTTTCCACAAAGGCATTGCGTAAAACACAGTCCTCAGAATACTGCTCAACATTTTCCTATTAAGGAAAAAAATGTCCCCATTGTTCATAACAATAAAACCCATACATTTAAGAGAATGAGAGAGGGGGAGAAATTAAGGGAAGAAAAGACGCTAAAGATAAAGGGACAGAAACAAAAACCCAACAACGCAGAAATTCCCTGGCTGACCATTAATCGCCGGATAAAGGCGAGCGAGCACACCACTACGCTTTTGTCCGCCAGGCGGCATCGTCGCCGTCGCTGGTGTTGCTGTTGTTGTAGCGAGGGTGCGCTGGAGCGTTCGTTCGTTAGCCGCGCTGGAAAGCAGCGACGCGTGAGAACTTCCGCGATCCCTCCGAGATAGCAAAGAGAGAGAAAGAGAGAGAGAGAGAGATAGAAAAAAAGAATGAAAAAATTTCTCTTCTAAGGACCCCTCCTCCTATCCAACTTCTGTCGCGTCTTAATTTTCGCTATTTAAATCAGATTGCATAAAGAAAACAAGAACGTGCTTATCAGAGTCTATCGAATCAAATACGTAAAGCATATCTCACTGCATTCCACTTTCTCGGATATCATTCTCTTCAATTCATTTCGGACTAAATAGACCCGTTAAAGTCTCATACAATTCAAGATTATTTATTAAAGAGGATATACTGGTCATTTAAAAAGTTCTTGCGTATTTTCACGATACATTTACACTTGCACAACTTATAAAGACATTTCATATATTCATCAATCAAAACCAAGTCTCCAATGTGTATTTCGTGTGTAAATTCTAAGTCAAAAAACGTATTTGTGAATAACGATTTCTAAAGTGTATTTGTGTCCGCAAAGGATTACCCAATGATCTAAACAGGTGATAATCTGTGAGAGCTTTCAGGTGAGTGAGGAGGATGAGGCAGAGCTTCCCGCTCAAGCTGCATATCATTGAACGGATCCGTGTGCGGTTCTTGCAGAGAGGGCTTTTAAAATTTACCAATGTAGATTGTACTTGGAGGGCTTTCTGATAAGTCCGTTGGAGCATTTCACATGAGCAATGATAGTTTGACCTTGCTCAAAACGACCTCAAAGTGCTGCAAAAAACAATTGCTGCCCAGAAAACAATCAGCAAAACTTACTTGCCCTGATTTGGGTTTATTCTAGAAGAGTTTCTGGTGATACCTTTGTTAGCGGCGATTAATATTATTGTAGATGTTCAGAGGGGGAAGCAAAATAAATAGAATTTAATGGGTGGTACTTTAAAAGAAAGAACCCCAAAACTTAAAGAGTAAACGTGGCTTGTTAAAAGACTTATTTTGGTTTAAAAATTGCGATATTTATTTATAAAATACAAAAATTCTGTACAAAAGAATGGTCTATACAATATGATTTAATTGAGGAATAGGCATTGCGATCTCAATTACAAAAGAAAATATTTCTCGGAATAAAATAAAGAAATACTTAAATGTACGTTAAATACAGCAAAACACTGTAACGAGAAATATTAATCGCTACATTGAGCGAATTGAGATTAAATATAAAAAAAAAATTGAGACGGACCAATTCCTTAAAGAATAAGGAAAAGAAATTTCAAAATTCCCATTTAATGTCTAAAGAAAGACTGCGAAATAATAATTAATTATTAATGGGGAATAAGATCGAAAATGTGCAGCATGGCGTCCCTTATGCGCGTTATTGTTGAAATAACATTAAAAGAAATTTCATTATTACCTTATGGGTAAACCCGCAAAACAATGCTGCTCGGTAAAGAATCATGGCTGCCGCGAGAAAGTGAGAAATTCAATAAGAAACTAATCATCGAACGGCAGGGTAGAAGTAATTTGCAGAGCATTGGAATGAAAATGATAAATGGAAGTTGAACGTCATGCTGCAGGCTAGGAAGGACGTGGAGGACCAGAAGGAGGGACGACTGGTCAAGCCAGAAGCTGGAAGTGGTCTGTCTGAAATAAAAAAACAGGGGTAACCAGGGAAAGAACATCAACAATAGTGGGACACACATCCTCGTGATCACGAAAATTATTCGCGAGGGACAACTAGCTGCAAACAGTGATAATCACGTGGAGATTTTTTAATTAACATTTATTAAAACAATATATACTCAAAAATCACTGTCTGCAAAACAGTAAAAAAAACTTAAAGAATAGAAAAAATAGAATAATTAATTACAAATAAAATTATATCTATTTTTACATAAAAAATCTTATGTAACAGTAGAGACCCACTTATTCATATTTTTTATATTTTTCCTTGTATGCGAAGATGATTATTGCACAGAGATTTGTCTGGCTAATTTATGGCAGGTTTGGTATGGGTTAGTGCATCTTCATCAACAACAGGCGGTCGGCCAGAAAAATTCATCTCCATCCTAGAATTTCGAAACTAAACTTGAACTATTCTTATTAACAAATCATCCTGTCCACAATTTTGACATACAATTCGGCATTGTGATCCTGCTCGAATTGTGACTTGAATAGTTATCATTGTAGACTCACATTTACCACTTGTTACTGACACAAAATATTTATTTAAGACTCTTCTCAAAGGAATAGGTGTGAGGATGCAAATCATATAGGACAGAGCCATTTCTGTTAAGGTGTTCAGGTTCTATTCATTGTCAAAAACTAGGATGGAGGAAATAAGCAAGAAATTTTTAAACGACTCGACCTTCTATGGTTCCCAACTTTTTTCGGATCGGGACCACCTTTTCTAAAAGTTAAGTACTTTGCGATCCCCACCTTAGATTAAAAAGTAAAAAAAAAGCTCGAACTTTCCTATGTATAAATGAAAATAAATTTAATATCGGCAACTACCAGCTTGGAAACCAGGGCTGTAAATGATATAGCTGCAACATTGCCATTAAAGTGAGCATGCACTCTTTTACTCTAGGAGTATAAAGCCCTCACTGAGCGCAACTGTGAAAGAGCTATGCAGTGGTTTTTAAATAATGTAGACGTATACATTACCCTGTTATCCGATCGTTGTCTGAGCCTAACTGGGTTTATCCGTCAGTGTTATTCTGGTAAATGCTTTAGCTGTACCATGCCGATTCCAATTGAAACGAAAGGGTAAGTGATATATTACTTACTTTAACTATTTACGGAACAAACATGGCAAAGCAATAAACCTGATATTTCACTCTTTAATTCGTTGGATACAAGATAAACTGGCTTTACACTTTCGCGTTCCACAGACTTTGAAATAACTGTTACGTGCATGCTGCGCAATATAAACTCTTACCTTTGAAGTAACGAGTTGGCACTTTCTTGCAATAAAATATACGATGCCCGTCCAATAATTAATGCAGTCACTGGACAACACGGATTCGGGACAGCAAAACAAGAGGAAGTGTTCTGCGCGATTCCCCTCGATCAGGCCGGCCGCCAAGAGCTGTGACAGCCACAATTCTTTGTGATTCTGAAGAGGTCGTCTTCCTGGATATTTTGGCACATGGTCAAACCACTACTTCCGATAGACATACTGGAAACGCTACAGAAGCGCTTCTTGTGGGCTGACACCCACAAACGTTGTTAAGAGCTCCACCTTCAACATCAAAATACAAAACCATAAATAATGATCAAGACGATTACGACAATCATCTGTTTATTACCTACAGTCCCGAATTGGCCCCCTCTTAGACTTCCGTATGTTCGAAAAAACTTAATAGTCAATACTTATTACCCCTAACTAACTGAATCTAGGCAATCTAACCCAATTGGGTATTTTGAATGTTTCAAGCTAACTATTGTTGAAATCAGTTTTTACAGGGAAATGCTCCTCTTCCGATCGGTGAGGGAATGCATTTAAGTTGATTAACACACGTAGCTCAGCGACAACCACTTTCGTTTTACGCGACAATGACTCCAAAAAGGCAAATAAACGGGTGCGCCATCTTCTCAAAGGCACATGATTAAAAAAAAGTCAATGTGAAGTAAACCATTAAAAACCATTAATAATACGAGGATTAATTAGTCCAGTGAAGAGTATAAGATGGCATGGGAGAAGAAACGCTCAACAAAATTCTGATACATTGTATTGAAGAGAGTTTATTACACTACCCCCTAATTCAAGCCCCACACCCTAAACTGTCTTTCTCTTTTCCCTTCAGGGAGTTCCTTTGATCAAATTTGTCGACGGAGTGTGAATATCGCAACCGAAAAATGTTTTTCTATTTTTCTTCCCGTCCATGAAGAAGGGAAACGCAATAGACGCGCGCACACATACCCGTCAAAAGGAGAAGAAAACTTCTTTACTTTTCATAATCCAGCTGCTGGGCGTAAACACAGCGGAATAATTGGAATTACAAGCGCAATAAGCAGGCGAGAAAATCTTTTTTCTCTCTGCATCTCTCTCTCTCTCTCGCATTCATGTGTGTGTTTTCTCTATGGCGTCTGTGGTGGAGAGAAAACCGCGCCAGAACACGGAACTTTAATTTGAATATATTTTGTTTGTCCTTTTATATTTAAGTCTAAAAAAATAAAATAAAAAAACAAGTTTCTCTACCCTCCTCTATTCATTGCTCCCCAAAAGTATACATTTCGTGACTTAATCCCCGGAGCGAAAATTCCCAAAACAAGAAGAACCGCAAGCTTCCCCTCTTTCTTTTTCTCTCTTTCATTTGAGAGGAAGAAGAAGAAAAAAGAAATGGCGAACAAATTTCTTTTTTTTTTCTTCCAAAAGGATTATTTTGTTGAGGAACAAATGTAATTTGGCATTTATTCCCGACAGAAGGTTAAGCGCCTTTAGGGAGAGAACATCTAACCGACTACGTATGCAGCAAAACTTACATTACAAAAAGAAAAGTTTACGCACATTCCTCCAAAAAAACGTTACATGCTCTAATTTACATCCGTATGATGCTAGGTCATATAAATAGATTCATGCTTTACTGGACTCATTTGTAATTCCTATTGATGGAGTTTTGTACGCGAGATTTCGGTCCTTCTTGTCACAAAGCAAGATCGTATGGAAATTGTTTGATAAGGCAGGAGTTGAAGAAATGGACCGGCCTGTATAGAGTCCCGGTATAATATTAATGAACAACTGTGGGACAAATTTGATGTACTCACACTGGATCCCATACTGGACCTTTCATGCTTTTGCAAATGAAACGCCAAGACAGTAGATGTATGACAAAAAGGACTTTACTCATAGAAATAGTCACCATGACATTCAATAACATTTTTCCAACGTGATACAATCACATGTATACCTATTGGTAAGATGTTATGTCTTCTTCAGAGACAAATAAAACCCATGCCACCTCAAATTAAATCATGCATTTCACGAAACTATTTCAATCGCATGTGGATATCCAGAGCACGGAACAAGTGATAATCGCTTGGTGAAATATCTTGGGAATAAGGTGGATGCGGTACCAGTTCCCATTCCGAAGCGTACTCGCATTATAGGACACTTTTCGAACTGCGGTTTCTGGCAGTGTCCTGCAAAAACCTCTTCTTTTTCCGTTCACAAGTGCTGCTCTTTCCCTTGCAATGAAACAAGGAAACCTGCACACGTACAATTTGCCTATTGTAGAACGAGGCTGTAACGGCCTTGTGCACATGCCCAGCCAATGTCCATAGACACATAGCATCGTCACTGGAATGGATTTTGGAACCACCTATTTGCGCAGTTTTGTTACTACATAGTTTCCAAATGCAGAGTACGAAGGTTATTCGTAAAGTAAGGTCCGTTTTGCAATAAAAACAAAACTATATATTTTCAAAATTTCTTCTTTATTAGATTCTATGTACCTTTAACTATTTTTCCACATAATTTCCAAGTATATTTAAGCACTTATCATAGCGCTCAATGTACTTCCGCATGATCACTTCATAAAAGCTGCCGCCGGTGAAGAAAGTCACGCAGTTTTCACTTGTTCATCGGCAGCCTGCATTTCAGCGACGATGATCTTCTTTAGATCCTTGAACAGGTGATAGCCACTGGAAAACGGACCTTACTTTACGAATAGCCCTCGTATAATTCATGGCGTGGCTCAGAAGCGTTGCACAGAGTTTGAATTCGTATACAAACATTCGAATAAGAGTACTTTTCACAGAAATTGGGAAGGTACTGTTCTACACTCTTGTACTTTTGTGTCTAGATAAGAGATGACGATTTTTATTAAAACCTCAATTATTCCTATTCTTTACTAGCATGTGGTCATTTGATGCATTTCCAATCGTGTAAGATTGGCCACTTGACAGAGCTTGGTAAAATGGCCATCCTAGCTTGCTTTTTGTTTTTTTTTGTTAAGGAAACAAAGCTCTTTTTGCTATGGAAATATCGAAATGCTTCACCATGTTTCGACCTTAATGCCTCGACACTTCCCATATAATACCATCCGAGTGCGGAACGATCTTCCTTTTGAGCTGCATAATACAACTTTGGATTGTCCATATTCTTCTTGCTATGCCGATGCCGTCATTTTAAGAAATTCGTAACGACTCACTTTGTAGCCATCCAACAAGACAATCGTTAATAATTTGTTTCAGCTTGCTTCTTTTACCCGTTTTAATTTTCTACTCTTATTTATATTTTATTATTACTCCATCGGAGTGCTCTAAAAACTATAAAACTATAACCTACACCAAACCGACAACTGAGAAACTCCTCGGAGAGCAAGCCTTGAAGGTGAGTTGGCCGATGCAAATGCGTGCAACACCTATGCAAATGCATGCGCGATCATCTCGACATTTGCAGCGAACCCCATCGGAAAGTGACGGAACTTTTTTTGGTTACCTGATATACGGATCCCCAACCACTCCTTTCAGCAGCTGTCTGAGTGTAGTGTCTTGATGTTGAACGTGTAACTCGGAAACCAGATTATGGAATTTAATCAAATTTTATCCGTATACAGAGGTATATGTACTCTTTTATTCTCCCAAATTTCAGCTTTCTTACTGTCATAGAACCTGAGTTATCCATTTTATTGCATAGCTCTAGATACGTGTACCAGAGGACACCTTCCAGCACATTACTGACTCGCCGTCTAGCTGCTGTCCGTCCAGTTCTTCTGTGATTAGGTGGTAGTGATACAGAGTGAACTAATCAGATTTTTTTTGTTGCAGAATTACTTTTGAGTGATCGTCGTGCAGCGGAGGCACAATGGTCCGGTATCAGGAACATTCCGAAATGTTCAAAAATGTGTATGTGGATCCACTTGAACAGCGTATCAAAGCAGCCTGTGGCGTTTTTCGGATACAGGCTGGAGCATTCGAACGTGTGTGACATGTGAACGCTTGTGCTACAATCCAAGGAAGCCACTTCGATAAAAATTACTGCCACAGTATTGTCATGTTCTGTACTAATTGTTCTATTACAGACAAACCGTCCTTTTCTGGGAATATGTTCATATGAGAATTTTTGTTCCTTTTCTGGTCTAGAATCACCTCTTGAAGTTTGCCTCCTACTGTTTTAGCTCACCCTGTATAATGCGGCTCGACTGTGTACGAAAGTGTTTCCATGCTTAAATGACCTTAATAATGTTTAATAATCGATCACTTAAACTAATTTTCATTCCAAAATTTCATTGTAAAAATAATTTCTAAAAATTTAAATTCTTTACTAAACTTTTCCTAAATCTCTACCCTTGAGGGGGGGAAACACTAGAGAAAGGAACGACAAAAAAGGTCTTGCTTGGATGCAATTTCTGGGCTAAAAATGACGTCATAAAAGTAATGGCGTGAGATGAAGGGGCGGGTGGATTTAAAGGTGGTGGTAAGGGAACAGAAACCCTCACAAACATCAGTGGGAGTCATTATCTGCGCATGAGCGATGACAACCACCAAAAAAGTCAGCGGTGGAAATTATTCTGAATAAATAAAAACTCGTCGGCGATAGCATCGAAAGCTGAGACTAAAAATATATACTCCCATCTTACATCGAAACCAACCTCTAAGTATTAGTGTCCACCTTGATTTACGAGTGAGTGGGTATTATAAACAGAAGGAAGAGTAGAGAGTATTTACCGCCATTTTGCTCCTATCTTTTTTGAGTAAAAGTTACGAGGGAAAAAATACGAAAGGAATGCGAAGGAAAACACGCAAAAAATTTTTTTTTAAAAAATGAAGAGTTACGATAATATCTCCATGGCAACCGCATTTTCATGGGATCACGTGACAGTAGTGCAATCGGAGCCTGTTAGTATTCAGCATCATTCCGGCCTTTTAAAAAAATAAGGAGAAAGTGCGCGCCATTCAGAAATGGAGAATGAAAGACAGGGGAAAAAATAAATTAAGTTCTCACTCTTTCGTCTTTCTAATTTAAAATTTAAAAATAAAAAAGTATGCTCATAATAATCAAATATTTTCATCCTTTCTTATCCGCCCTCTTTCGGTAGATGAAAACAATTATAGGTACTTATCTGACTCCTTATACTCTTGTTTTACAATTTATGTTGTCGTCAGGAGCACGTAGCCGTAAGTGAGATGTCTGTACTCTGCACATTCATACAAATCGCTTCTGACGAGCGAGTTATCAGATCTGCAAAAAAAGATAAGATGGCTTTCGGATGGTAGCATTTCCAAAACTGCGCAGTTTGTAAGTAGTTCATATAAAGCTGCCATTAAAGTGTAGCTTGATTGGACAAACACCACCATTGCGATTGATGTGAGAGGTTAACGTTCATTGCAAACATGAATAATACATGCCTGGATGACAAAAAATTTCAGCACCTCAGTGTCCAATGAACCAGTAATCTGCCAGACGCGTGTTGACCAGAAAGTACAGCGAACTCTGACTCAGAGGGGGCTCCGATGCAGATAGATGGTGACTGCAACCATGTTGAGAAATCTGCATCGGGAGAAACCGCTGCAATTTGCTTTGAAATAATGGAATTGCAAAGGATTACCTTCCCCGATGAGTCATGGTTTCTGCTCCATCTAGTGGAGGATGTTGCCGGAAAAGAATCAGTCTATAACCATTGTTGGAAGAACACACCAGATTTCCCGTTGTTACAGAACAAGTACATTAAAACATGTTGAATGTCTTCCCTGAGATGGATGGGATACTCCAGCATAACACTGCAGCATGTTACACGCCAAAAATGGTCGAAAGAACAAGACTTCCACATAATTCACCAGATCTATATCTAACCGAGCACACTATGGTTTAGCTCCATGGATTATCCACCACGATAAGGGTTAAGATTCCGTCAGAAACTTTGACAAAGTAGTCGATTTTATGCCCAGCAGGTGTCAAGCTGTGATCAAGAAGATGTTAGAAAATATATGAGTAATTTTCATATATAGAGATATATTTCCATGTAATCTAACAATCTCGTAAACGATCACGCACGTCTGATTTTTCTATTTAAAATTCAGGCCTAAAAAAAACAATTGTGCCTTATTTTATGAGCGCTACTAATAAACACATTACCAAAACATTCCCTCGACTCATTGCGCTTGTTTCCTGCAAAAGCGTATATGGAATACAATCGGGAAAAAGGTAATTAACAAACAATTTCCCTAAAAATCCCAGATAATGCAATTTCCCTTCAAAACAGAAAATAATGGGAAAGGGTAAATTTAATTTTCCGGAATATTTTTGTTTACCGGAATGCAGGCCCTGCTCTCCGTTTTGAGGTTTCCGATTTTGTTGTCCGTAGGAAGGCGTCGCCTGAGCGGCCGGGCTCGACCGCAAACACGGGAGCCTCACCTCCCAGCTGATCCTCCTCGATTCCCCGGAAGGATAGGGCGATCCGGGGTTCGCGAATCCGGTAGAGCAGGAGGAAAACAGTAAACAACGTCGTAAAGCACACGCGGAAAGATGAACGGGTTAAAAAGAAAAAGAATGATAAAAAAAGTTCTTTCTCTTGCTTGCTTCATCTCGTTTACTTATCTATCACAATCTCGTCCTTCCGTGAAAGACGTAAACCATTTCTCCCCTGAAGAACTTGATACAGACCCCCAGGATATGAAAATAACATTCAAGAAGAGTGGACGGTCGGTTTTTATTGCAGAGCAACTCGATCTCGAGCGATATTTATGCCAGGACAAGCCTTTCATGTAGGGAAAGTAATAATAAATTTAACCCTTGCCTATCAAATATAAATCTCGCGTATTTATTGATGACCACCTAAAGTGACGTGCTGTCGCTCTAGCTGGAACTGTTCTTTGTCTGTTAATAAGCTCTACTCTTGATGATCCAGTTTGAAGTTCCTCATTACAAACAAAAGCAAATTTTGTTGAATTTGGAATATTTTCAGTTAAATTTTTCTATTGAACAATAACTTTTACATTAAAGAATTTCATAATCCCAGACAGTATTGTTGCAGAGGCAGCAAGAGAAATTTGAGATTATTATTACAGAAAAAAAGATGGAGTATGAGGACGACTGCAATTTATTAGAGGAATGGCATTAATGATTCCATGGCATTTCACTGATATTATGATGAGATGGATTAAGCACAGGCATTATTTGGCATTAATGATTCCGTGCCATTTGACTGATATCTGAAAACGAATTCCACAGAGACTGGATAGCAGATGGAAAATATTACGTTGCTTGCAGCAGTTTGTATTTTGGAACGCCATTCGTGCCTACATATAAGCTGAAATAACTATTTTGTGCTGATAATATTTTAACACATATCTGAAAACTGTTAAGCTTGTGTGGTTAACAGATGCATGTGAATATTAATTACTTATTGGAATAATATGGAACGCGAAGGAAATTAATCTATTTAATTATTTTTTGTCCTAATTTAAATAATCAAATGCGTAATTGTATGCTTTGAGTTTTTTCAAGTGCCTATCCTGGAATGAATACGCTTGTCCAATAGAAGTTGATACAGTATAATATCATTTTTGGAATTATAGGTGATAATCAGCCGTGCTTATAGGTGATAAGATCATTTTTGCAATGCAGCCGTGCTTACGTTTCTCCAGAGATAATCAGCATGGGACTTTCTCGCAGGAGTCTTTATTTTTATTTATTTATTTATTTATTTATTTATTTTTTAATTTTTATTATTATCATTTATTATTATAATCGCTGAAAATTACAAAGAATCTCTGGCATTTCCAGAAGCCACTGTTGGCCTTATATTGGAAAGTCGAGTTTACAAATATAATATTTAAAAATGACTATACAAGATTTGAAAAATCGTAAAAATTTTTTTTCACAGGATAAAATAAAACTTATTCCGATTATACCAAAGTAAAAATAAGCAAAGGTTAACTTCTCTACAACAAAACAAAATTTTTTTCAATCTATATAATTTATATGCAACCTTTCCAAATCAATATACTTTTCTTGAGGTCAGGTTTAATATCCATTTTGGAATTTTGTTTAAAATTTTTGAATCTAGTTTTTTTCTTTCTCTTAATCCATAGTTATTGTATATTTTAGGAATCTTAAAATATTCATGATTTATAACGTTATACGGCAAATGATTTTTTATTGAAAAAATATTTTGTATTATAACTATATAATCGAATACATCGTCTATTTTTAAAATTTTTAAAGTTGTTTAAGTTGTTGATTGTAGTTTACTTTTAGTTCTGAATCGAATGTTATTGATTTTATTATTGTTTTTGAAGTGGCTGAATTTTTTTTAAATGCCGCAGAAAATTTGTAAAGTGTAATTCAATATCTTATTGTGGATTCAAACAGTGCACTATATATAACATTTTTCTATTTTTGATGGGACAATATTGTCTAATGCAGTGCATTAAGTATATTGTTTTACGAAATTTAGATTCCCCTGAGTGGATGCCCCCTTACCGTGGGTCAGGGATTTGGGTGCTTCAGGGATTCTGTGAGCTATGCTGGTTGTAGCACTGCTACTTTAGGGTCACCCTTACTAGAAAGGTCATGGCTGAGAAGTGAAACGAAGAATTCATACATATATCTCATGATGTCGACGAATGAGAGAATTCATACTGCATCGGATGTGTCGCAAGTTAAAGTCACCCGCGTTCGAGAGTTAGGCAGAGGCTCTCGTTCGAAAAATAGTCGACAGTCTCCCGGCTGTTATCTCGGAGCAATGCCTTCGAGAAACCCCACCAGTGCACTCGCTATGCGCTTGGGGAAACGGTCGGGGGCAGCGCATGCCTTTACCCAGGAAGAGAAACGGGTAAAGCGACAACGGGATCGGGTGCTGTCAATCGGCACTTGGAACGTATTCTCCTTGACAGGAGAGGAATCAGACTTAGTGGAGTATTCTCACCTATGGTCATGAGGCTTGGGTAATGACCGAAAGAGTGCGATCGCGGGTACAAGCGGCCGAAATGAGATTTCTGAGAGGTGTGGCAGGTATTACCCTACTAGATAGAGTGCACAGCAGCACAATAAGGGAGTCTTTAGGTGTTGAGCCGCTACTTCTCCGCATTGAGAGATCTCAGTTGCGCTGGTATGGCCACGTGATACGGATGCCGCAAACTGGTCTTCCTAGGCAGTTATTTTCCAAGCCGGTGGATAAGAGACCAAGGGGTCGGCCTAGAACCAGGTGGCTAGACTACATGGAGAATCTGGGTTCGAGTCGCTTGGATATTACTAGGGAGGACATGCGCCTGATGGCGGAAGATCGGGATCGCTGGAGATCCTCCATAGGGCTGCTGCCCCCGCGACCCTAACGGATAAGCGGGTTTGAAAAGTAAGTAAGTAAGTAAGTAATTAATTTAGATTTTAATTCTTCTATAGGTTTTTGCCAATTTAATTTGTCATCAAAAATTAAGTCTAAATATTTCTTATATTGCACCTCTTGCAGCTTTTGGCATTTACATTTAACGTTATTTGATATCACTGTTTCTATTTTGTTGTGACAATTTTCTTTATGAAAGTATATTTGTTTATTTACGAAATTATCATACTTTTTATTTTTTACTTTAAATATCACAATTTGTGTTTTCTCCATATTTATTTTTAGCTTGTTATTATTAGTCCACTCTAGAATGTCCAATAAGCTTTGTTGAGTATTTTTTAAAGTTATATTTTCATCTTTATGTCTGATTAGTATGGCAACGTCATCTGCATACATAAATATTTCTGAGTTTTTTATATGATCAGGTAGATTATTCATGAAAATATTAAACATTAACGGACTTAAAACAGAACCTTGTGGAATTCCACATTTAAGTGTTTCTGTCGAACTAATTAAGTCGTCGATTTGCACTCTTTTTTTTTTGGGGGGGGGGTTCTAAATTTATATAAATTTCTTAGAACCTCATTAAAGTCACCCCTTATTCCATAGCTTTCCAACTTTTTCAATAGAATTTCATGGTCTACTAGATCATATGTTTTTGAAAGATCCAAAAAGATAATTGTTGCGTTAAGTTGTGGTGATATGCTTAGCTTAGTTTATCATTTAAATCCATTAATAATGTTTGTGTAGATTTGCCTGTTCTATAGCCATGTAACTCGTTTCTTATGATCTTATATTTATCTATAAAAATCCTCTATTTTTATTTTGATTCATGCTTCAAAGTTTTTTGTTATACATGAAATTATTGTAATTGGACTGTAGTTATTAACGTCTAAATAATTATTTTTTGGGATTGGTCTAATTCTAGCACATTTCATACTGTTAGGAATTTTTTTTGTTTCTATTATTGTATTGAATAAGTGCGTTAAAGGTTTTAGGAATTTTTTAAGATTATTTTTTATGTCTTTTAATCTTATATTATCCACATTTTTGCATTTGTTTCATTATAAATTTTTTTATATTCATTTATTAAATGTGAGTTGGTAAAGAAAATCAAATTTGACTCTGATTAATCCATTATTGGGTAAAGGGATACGAAGACTTCGAATTAGAAAGGGAGGGTCATCATCCCAAACTTGAAGTCAGTTGCGCTTTTATGTATCTCCTCCTGTAATTCGGTAAAATAAATGCAAAGCTTGTACAATTTTAAAGACTGTTGTTTCGAGTCTATTTGAACCCAGGATCAATTCCTGGTTGTCCGCATGTGTGGGTGAAACAGACCACCACTGTGGGGCCGAAGTCACAATATCATTTATGGTATATGCGTTGTTAGTGAGGACAATCACGTGAGTCAATTTAATATGGAATTTAGTGTACAGCCAAAGATGCTTCATTATTTGAAAATATTTTCCTCAAAAGTGTTACGGGGTTTCGTAAAGTAATTGCAACTTAAGATCTGTTAAGTAACTCAACATACAGCGTTTCGTTCAGAATTTCTGGAAAACGGGTCATCTCACGTGGATCATGCCCACCACAATCACCTGATCTAATTTTAACACCAAAGAATAAAAAAATATGTGGAATAGAATAGTGCTTTGGCTATCCTAGTGTCCACAATTTTGTCTGTTTTATATTTCTACAAGATTTTATCCGCGCGCAGCTTGCGCAGTAATTAGGTTCAAATTCAATTCTTATTGTTGCAAAGCTCGCACATTCAAATTATTTCGTGTGGCAAACCATAGCCAACAATGATAACATAGTCTGCCCATTTGCCTTCAAACGGTGTCCCCAAAAATGTAGACGCAAACGGATAAAATCTAGCAACGCCTAGTGATAAAATTTAACATTGTTTCAATCGCTTATGCTGTCTATTTATGAAAAATGTTAAAACTAAATAAAGATTACTTCATTTTTCATACAGAAAAGTGAATTTCTTTGTTAATTTTTAATCAAGGTGTGAATGGACAGGCTTCCATATCATTTTAGGCTATGAATCGACTGAGACTGTTAAATTTTGTCGCTAAGCAGTGCTAGTTTTTATCCTTTTGCGTCTACATTGTTGGGAGACAGTTTAAACAATTAAGGAAGGCCGATTGGGCAGGCTATGTTATTTCTGTTAGCTATGGACCACGGTCTATAGATATTCATGGTCATCGAGCTCCATTGTTAAAATGAAGCTAAAGTTTCTAGCTCCCAATAGGGCGGGAACTCTACTGACGGGGCGCTGCATGTACAATCGGCCCAAAAAGGCCTGCAGCGCCGCCCTATCGACAGACACAAGCTTTACTTTCATTTTCAGTTTCAATGAAAAACCTCTACCGCAAGTCACGGTCGGCCCTGATGCGATCTATGCGGCACCTGGCGCGATCTGTTTTCCATAGCTTCTCGAAACAATGGAAAATGGCCGAAGCTCGATGACCATGAATATCTATAGACCGTGCTATGGACGAACTCGCATGCTCTCCTTTATAGTTTGATAAAAATTGTTGCTCAGACAACAATGGTCAGGTGACTTTTCAGTTCCGGCGCGTGCCTCAAGCCAACGCCAACAATGCTTAACCGTGCAGCAACAATGCAAAACTGTTTCCGTGACAAACTCACATGTTCTCCTTTATTTATAGATTGATTGATGATGATTGATTACCACTAATTTTCTTTCTCTGGTTTTATCTCAAAGAACGTGTATACAAAGTCAATGCTAAGACCATCCCTTAAAGGACAACATCCTACGATATGTTACAGCGTTTTGAAAATACTTTGGAAAATAAAGTGTTTTGAAATCGAATGAATCATTTATAATAGCCCTATACTTTTTTTTTTATTATATTATATTTGAAATGATAGCACCCCAGGAGAGTATTGGGAACAATAAATTACAATTGAGTGTTATATGAACATGGAGGTTTATTAAATAAATTTAAAATTTCACCTCTCAAATCAATATTTAAAAATAAAATATGAAAACATTCACTCATATAACACGGCATTCATATAACAGTCATAAGGATATTATTAATAGGTTAATATAGTTTTACAGTTTACAGGTCAATACTATTGCACTCATTTCATAGGGAAGGAATTTCACCTGCGAGACAAATTTGAAACTAGTATCCGAATTGGCAATGAAAACTCAATTTGAAACTCTTTATCTATTTCGTTTAATCAATAAATTACGCGTATCGATTAACATAATGGAAAATGAGACATAAACGTTTAAGATTCATTCATATTATAAAGTGAGGTATAAATTTTGTTTTGTTTTTATATGAATCAACCTGAAAACGACTATGGATTGATCGAACTTCGGTAAAATTTGATGCCTTCGTTTTACATTATAAAAATGAACCCCAATAAGTAATTTAAGAAAAGAACTTGTATATAAAAAAGAACCTTGCGAAATTTGTTATAAAAATAAATTTAAAAAAATATTTCTTAAACGTAATATAGAATAGAAACCCGAAGATTCAGAAGAGACGTTAACATCTCCGATTACACGCGTAATGAAATGAAATGAAATTTTCACCGATATTCAATTCATTCCTCGTTTTTACGATTAAAAAATTTTCTAATATTCAACAGCTCAAATATCTCAAACTACTCAGCTTTATTAAGAATGCTGCAGATTCAATTTTAACTTTCAAAGCCTTCATTTTTATGAGTGTTGATATCGGGGTGTAGTAATTTTCCTTACATAGGATTGTGGCTTTTTGTAAGATTTACATGTCGATTTATATTCAACGTTGTCAGGCTTTTGTCTAGTGAGTGTGGAATAACGAGGCAGAAAGAATGACATGAAAAATGTGTTCTCTATGTGCAAGATCTGTGAGCGTCTACATGAGGACTGGTATATAATTCACTTAATGCCATTGCACAATATTAATAAAGATTTTGTAAGTTTCTTTTTTCTTAATATGTTCCTTATTTTGTCCAAGGCTTCTACATTTATGGTGGATTGAATTTTAGGACTACTAGCCCCGTTTGATTTTATGAGGGCGCGTCAGTAGTTTCTGTAGATGAGTCGGGAAATTATTTTTATCTGTTAGAACGTTAGGGTTAGGCTGGGGTTGTGGATTGAGGGTAGTGATGGGTAGGTAGGTTGAGGGGGTGTCGAGGAGAAGTGATGGGGAAATGATCGAACGAAATGAGTTTCGAGGACAATCAGCTTCCACCGAGAGCGAGTTCCGTGTTTCGGTGTCACGTGACCGTGGCAGACGAGGGTGACAGCCTGCCGCGCTTGATGTTTGACAAAGAATCAAGAACAACTATTAAGAGAAGAAATTGCTTTCTCGCTTTCCCTTCTTCCTTCCACTCCTGATCGCTGGCACGTGAAATCACGCCGAGACAAAATGGCGTGACAAAGAGACAGACAGATACAGGCAGACAGACGTTTTAGTCGACATAGGAGAAAAAGGAACTTGTCGAGGAAAGCGGGGTTAGAAGCTCAAACTAGCGCGTCTCCTTTTAATTTCATTTCGCATCTTCCTGCGCAATAACAGCATTTCCACGAATTTCATCTAAATGGATGCAAAAATCACTCGAGTGATTTTATGATCGGATATGTATACAGCATACACACATACGGGCTAATGAATTACAAACATTTTTGTTTATTTGAACGATTGTGAACTCCTTGTGGGTAGTTGGATAATAAAATAATTAAAAAAAATAAATAAGTTAAAGTCACCAATGTTAGTAGAGTTTGAAGTTTTGAAGATTTGAAGTGGAACAAATGTTCTTCTAGATAACATCTCCTCCTCCAAATTACTTCGGCTTTCAACATACCACACCACGTCTTCATTCCTCAAAGTATCAACTTTCATCAGGACATCTCTCTACATCTGTTCCATTTCAAACCTTCAAACTCTACCAATATTGGTGAACTTTATTTCATTTAATTATTATATCCACAAAGAGCTTACAATCATTCAAATAAACAAACATATTATTCTACTCCTATTAAATAATGTAATTACAAACATCTGTTTGACATTTTATTGGACCCCTTTCCCCTTTTTGTCCAAATTACAGCAAGTATACTAGTTGGCAAAGAGGCAAGAAGGTGTTAACGCACTTGTAAGTCGAAGGAAGACCAGACAATCTCTTAGTTCTCGCATGTTTGCTGGAAGAGATTTCGCTTTCGGATATGCATTTCAACATGTCCTGAACGTTCTCTATGAGTGAATTTGAGGTTTGGGGCGGCCAGAGTAAATAACGGAATCATCTTCGTGCTCGCTAAACACTGCTAAAGCAACCGAACGCAATAAACAGTAAGTAGCATTGTTGTCCATGCAGAAGCGTCACATGCAAGAGTAAAAATGAATACATGTATCAAGGGATCAGTTCCTTACCAACAAAATAAGCTCCATACTATGATACCATGGTCAGATAAGGCATTGTCTTGATAAGGCATACTAGATCTATTACTTCATGGGGCTTCCGCCAAATTTTCTGCCTATCATCTGTACAAAAGAACGTGTATCCTAATTCGTTAGACCACAATCCAGTCTTCAAGTGTCCACTCACGACATTCCAGACACCACTGTTGACGAACTCTCCTCCTTACCAGTGGATGTTCTGATTTATAAATGACACGTTTACCTCTTTTAGGCAAAGACTGCATCATTTTGCCCAATGGTTGAATATTCTGAATAGTGCACCTTTCGAGAATCCAGTCAGCTGTTTCGTTGTTTCAATCGTGGCTCTAGCTAGAAGGAGCCCCATTTTTAAGTCAGTTACTTCCTTTTAAAGTAACTGCACGCTTGAATCACATATTTACGTATGTTTCACAGATGTATTTACTTCATTAGCTTGTGTATGCGCAACTTATCGATTTCATTTGAATGACCAAATTATCTATAAGCACTAGTATCTTCCTTATGATTTCGTTTCAAATATTTTAATTAAAATGGATTCCACGCTATCATCACCATAAATTCCCGCCATGTCATTTCGAACTGTAAACAGAATAAGAGACAGAAAATCGAAATTAATACAAAAAAATGAAGTTAATAATGAATAAGGAGTTTTAAAAGAAAATGTGCAAACAAAAAACAACCAATCGATAAATAACAACAAGCCAAACATGATTATTATGTGTACTTACAGCAACGTACACTTTCTTCCTTCCCCTTGTTTATCTTAACGACTACTGGCGGGATCAATAGATGCGAAAGAGAAATTTCTCGAGGAACGTTAACTTATGTGAAAAACAATTTTTTTTTTTTTTAAAAAAAGTCCAAAATAATTTCCAAGCCTTAAATTGAAAACAGGATGGCCTGAACAAATTAACATTTTTTTTTTCATTTTCAGCAAAAGGAAATCTAGTCGATCAACATTAATTTTAATTTTGGTAGACGGCTTCAGGAATATTCTTCCATTTTTCCTGAAGAACCTTGATGAGTTTAGTCACACATACTGAGCGACGTGGCCAGGCTTGCAGTTGTCGCTCAAATTAATCTCAAGTGTTCATTTAAATCTGGGCTCTATATTCTTCAACCTCTCATTAAATCATTCATACACTCAACTTGCTTTGTGACAAGCAGCATTGTCATGTTGGTATAAGAATGGTTCCAATCATAAGCTGCTGAATAATTGTCCAAAATGTCTAAGGCCATAATGTTCTAGAAGAGTAGCTTAGCAAACTCTGATTTTCATACTTTAGATAGCACATTGCAAATATGAAGGAGGGCATTTGTTTTTGCCTGCGATCACATTAGCCAGTTATTGGCAACCATTTTTTTCATCAGCATAAATGACGTAAGTCCAAGTGCTGTGGGAAAGGGGCGGGACTTGGATTTGTGACATCATGCTGACGCCAAGTTGTCAAGTCCCTTCTACAACTTAAGTTGTCGAAAAGTCGATAGCGTTGTAGAAAACTCGTTCAGTGTTAACGCAAAACTTTCTAAAAGCAGGGGGTTTTCTACAATGTGCTACCTTAAGCTAGCGAAATTGGTGGATCAATATCAGTATTATCGCCTTTCGTTTAGAGGCTGTCTTCGTACTAGATCAGTCCAGCAATTAGAAATCCCATAGAATTCCAAACAAGCTCAAGGATCAAACAGTCCTGCCTGGGTGATTACAGAGTAAGACGATGCATTCTCATGGTAAATAATGCCATTTGGTATCATGTAATGTGATCAACCAAGATTTCTGGGAATCCCTTTAAAACAATGTCACGTGTATTGTAATATACCTAAAAACAAGTCTTTTTGGACCCTTATTGGTGCAGTATGGGTCACTAAACAAACCTCAGCGGGTTCCAACGTGATAACCTTACAGGATGTCACTATGTATCCTGCAAATGTCACGATCAACTTAAGCCACATCCTTGTTAATGGAAATCTTAAGGAGTAACATCAGTGAAAACTCCAAGTGATAGGTCACAGAAAATACCAGATTATCAATTGCTAGGAACTGAACAAAATGCAGTCGAAAGTCTTCAGCTAAAACAACTGCGTCAGAGTTCCGAAATGTTACTTCAAGTCCCGCCAGAAAACTGGGGATCTTAGTTTCTATGACCATGCTGTTTCTCATAAACCCTACACCAGCAGAATACATTATATATGCGAACGACGTTTAGAATGGTTACAGCTCACTGAAACTGACTATAGGACAATGGAAACCGGTCTTATACACTACAGCAAGAAAAATATCTGGCTCGGAGAAAGGGATGTCATGGTATGGATCTCACGGTTTGGATTGGGCTAACTTGTTCCGAAGCAAGAACTATGACATCTGCAACTTACATATGCCCCAGTCACACTTGAACCAAAATTATGTGACGTTTCACCTGACACGAGTAAATAATCAAAACCAGAAAGTGAGCGATTGTATCTCTTTGAATTCTACGGGATCCTCTCTCTGAAGGGTTTTTTATCTTTCTTATTCGCAAAAAAATAAAAATTTCGAAACCAATACTCATCTGGTAAATATTACAATTTCAAACATTTCTCACTGCCACAATTATAACTGATCCTTCGCAAAACCGGCAAGTCTTTGCAAAGTTTCTTGTTTTGACTCATACTACATGGATGAAGGATTTCCGAAACTTTTAATTATTCCATCCTTGTTAGTTTGGTGAACGTACTGATTCATTGTGTAGCACTTTCTAATTCGAGCGTGTTTTAAGGCATTCATCATTTATATCTTCAGAGGCGGGTCCGCGAATACTGCATATTAAATATTAAAAAAAGCCTTAAGGAACTGCGTTGTTATAAAGCTTTAGTTCGCTTCCGGAAGCTGTCAGATCGATATTACAAGTTGGACAGACCGGCAAAAGAGTTTCCAGTGAGCTTACATTTCTTTATAACGATCTTGTCAATTAGAACAATGACATTTTACTCCATCGAAGAGACTTCTCTTGGAATTCGTTAGAAGGAAGGTTAGAGCAGAATGGACAAACGTAGAAGTAGTAGTAACAACAACAACAACAACAACGGCAACAACAACCCGACGAGTCCGTGGGAAAAACGACAGGTTGAGCAAGCGCTTGATGCCTGACAAATCCTTCGTCGGTCATAGAGATATTCGGGGCCGGCTAAAAGACTCCCATGTCGAAAAATGGAGGTTGAAAAGGAAGGAAGATTGTGGGAACCGAACCGAGTGAAATTGGACACTTCACACCCTCCTCAGCCCACTCTCTCAGCGACGCAGCCTCCTTCCAACCCAACCGACTTCCTTTCGCCTCCGCAGGAGGGCGCTAATGATGATGCAAAGGAGGATTGATATAGGTGACGGTGGCGCTTACACAAATTTTTCATACGCATGCGCAACTGAGCACCCTTCTCTCCCCTTTTCTTATCTGATTTAATTTTCTGTGAAGACCGGGGGGCCCTTAAAAGTGAGTCATGAGGGCCATAAAGGGGCCATGGAGAGAACCGCTCTACGAAGAATTTCGTAGGATCTCAAAGATTTAACGGAATGGGCCGTACGTTAAGCAATTTGTCCGCTAAATCCGAAATGAACTTTAAACTCTAACCTTTCTGTAAAGATGAATGATTCGCTCATTTCATTCCTCACTATTGTTAGATCCGTTAATTAAAAATTCGAATTATGACTTAATGAGAAACAAATTAATTTAATTATTACTTTTGCAAGAAAGTTTTTTTTTCTTTAGAACATGAGCAAATTCTCTTTAATTACATTTATTTATTTAATTAAGATGTTTATTTTTACGGGATACCACGTTTTTAAAACCTACAAATCAATAAATTGCTCTAAGCTTATTTTAATTTAATCATCTAATTTTCCCCTTAAATATAAACCACAAATAAAGCATTATAAAAGAAAACAGAGTCAATATAGACATTTAGTAATTTTTTAATTTGATTGTTGTCTTAAGGTGAAAAGTTGTTACCGGTGATTCCAGATAGAACACTGAACAAGATGAAGATGAATGCAACTTGCGGAACTGGTATTCCAATTTTAAAACCACTATTCCTTAGTCCGTGACTGTATTAATCTATTTTCTTTTATTTATCAGCATATAAGTACCACAATACGAACTTATTATAGACAACAACAGAGTGTTTATAAAGTCCAAATTTCTCCAATTTACCACTGTATCGACAACGGTTTAAGCAGTATCCTATAATTCTAATGTGTAACTTGAATCTATCGCTCGGTTCATGCAACTGAAGTCAACTTTCAAGAATTCCATCGCAATTTGATTGAAGCTGAAGTTGTAACAGGAACCAAAAATGGGCACAAAGGTCTTAATTCCACGTATTCCGCTCATTCCATTTAATCATGAAATATCCTTTAAAATAAAACGCAGAGAATTACTAATGAAGCCATATTTTGCCAAAACGAAATCGCAGGAACAAACATCAATCAAAGACCGATTTATATACATGTATTATCCATAATGGTATCGCGCATTTCTTTATTGGAGGCAATCTAATGATATTGTTCACTGAATCATTTTTGATTTACCATAATTTTGGCAAAATTTTTAATTATTTATACATTTTTATTAATTACTTACTTTTTTGCTATTGCAGTTTCAAATTAATAATTTTCGCATCGCTTATAAATATTTGTTCAGTTAGTCCATATTTTTCTTTCAGGTATTTTTTTTCCGATTGTACTGAAGTAATAATACATTTCAATTCAATTCAAAGTTCATTTCCAGGAAAATGCAGGAAACAGCAACATCCATCCACAGCAGAGCTAGAAATGACATATTCCAACAACAGAGTCGGATCAAAAATTCAGTGTAATTGTTAAGTGTCAAAAATTGATTGAAAGGACAGAATTGTTTATTATATTGAATAAATTTGTTAAATTTATTAAAAATTTTCTCGAAAATCCCCTTTAAACGTTAAACATTATTTAGTAAAAATGCTCATATTTCATCAAATATTTAATATTTTCTATTCTGATTGCAGGGTGTTGTCTGTATTGTAGTTTGTCAATTTTTCTGTAAATGGCATTGCATTGGGTTGAAAATCTTGCGTGTTATAAACAAAAAACTTACGAAAACATTTCGACCTTTTTAAAGAAACCCTTATAACTCGATGAATATACGTGCTATTCTCATACAAACGAACACAGAAAAGTAAAACAAGCCTCTTAAGCATATGCTACAGCTACAATGCATTTCAAGCATTATTTTTTACAGGGTGATTCCAAACATTATTTTTTTTGGTTCACTTCTTTGCTGGTCCCCTATTTGCCTTCGGGAGAGAACCTTCGCTGAAATATATGAGGTGTAACATCCTTTTTACACCCCTGAAATTTCAGGATAATTCGTCAAGTATTTTTCTAGATATTCGACAAAACGTCTAAAATCGAAAGTGTCTGGTCATTAATGGCAATATGGTGTTTTTATAAAATTTATTATGAATCAAATCAAATCAATTGGGGAAAAACTTATTGACAATGTCTACCAATTTGTTAGCAGGATCAAACTTCATAACATTCGTCCTTCTTGGGGGGCCCCCCCCAGGAGAAAAAACCCCAAAGGCTGACGGTATCTATTAGAATTCGGAATCCGAAAGCCAATAAAATCAGGAGTTCGCAGAGCAAGAATGCTCCCGTTAATTATCTTTAACAAAATATCCACATGCATTTTATTAAGAATGGATTGCAAATTAAATAACGGAACCAGGGAGGCGGAGTCTCTAATTTTCTCTGTGCAGTTTCACTTGCACATGGTCAAGTCCTGGAGAGTATAGGATTTTAGATAGCACAAATGATTTGAATAGCATAAGAAATGTTTAAAATAATAATAATGTAATTTTAAATAAATACAAAAGAAAATTTTAATTTTCATAAACATTTTTATCATTTATTATTATTACATGCACATGACATTGATAGAGCTTCAGAGTAGTTGTAATTTTATTTTATGAAAAATATAATTTTTTTCTAAAAATTTAACTCAAAACTTGGAGTAGCTAAATTGTTTTTTTTTTTCAAACCAGGGACCAGGAATATCTAGCTTGTCAAATCTACTACCGCGTGGTCTCTGGTTCGAATCTAGGTCGCGGAACTTTTCCTTTCGATTTTCTTCTTAAAATGTAAAATGTACATCTTATGCTGCTGGAAGTAATAAATTATTTCATGCTCTTTAATGCTCCCAACATTAGGTAAAGATATTGAAAAAAAAAAACAAATCCCGAAAGGAAAAGATCCGTTATTTGGATTCAAATCAGGGATCACCAATATTCACAGATGGTGGAGGCGGACAATCTTATTACTATTAGGCAAAATGATATCTATAGCTGATAGCTATTAGTTCTCTGTTGACCTTTTTATAATTTTCTTTACGTTTGCTTTAAATTATATGTGCTCCCAACAACGTAGAGCTTAGTCAAATTATTATTTAAGCCGCTGTATTTTCTTTACAATACTTCATTTGTAGTTTATATCCAAAGACGAAATTAAAGAATTGTAAGTAAATTAAGCTACTTTTAATCAAAGTAAACTTATATACTACAAATTCCCTATTAACGTAATCAATATGTTTAAATAATAAAACGACAAAAATTAAAATTTCTATAAAAAAAGTTTTTTTTTCATACTTTGAATGAAATTAATTCTAAATACCTTAACGAACTTTGAAAATAAAGACGAATTTTCTTCGAATTCCTAGCCAGCCAGTTTGCCCGAAATTTTATTTCATATAAATAAAAATTTCGAATAAATAAATAAAATTCTTGGAAATTCGTTATAGCGACATTCGACCCTCAGAACCCCCTTACTATAAATAAGCATAAATTTTAAGCAACAATAAACCTCAGTAATCCTATCCTCCCATAAAATGCACCAATTAAAAAGAATTCATTTATTGAATCCTACGGTCATTAGTATCTAATTCTAACGTAACAATTTAAACCAAAAATTAATAATTTGCTTACCACCGACTAGCAACCTTATCAAATATTTCTTACCATCCAGTCAGTCAGTCTCAATCCAGTCCAATAATAGTGTTAAGCTATAAAGGAATGGAACTCAAATTTAATTTTATTTTTTTAATAAAAAAAAACTTTTTTAGCCAATTAAAGAACATCTATCGTTCTATTTTCTCCCGACTTCATTTCGTCCCCTTGGAGCCAGGTTCCTCTCAAGGTCCTCGAAAACAACTACAAAAAAACTACAAACAAGCGTCTCTACGAAAAGTGTATACCAGTCCCCCAGACTGGTTCCATCGTAAAATTGACCCTCAACTCGTAATTTACGGCTGTGAAGGTCAAATTCGGGGACTGGGATCCTTTGACCTCTATATACAAATTAAAATAGAGGGGAGAGATTATGTATTTTGAAAGAAATAAATTTTAAGAGGCTTATATCCTGAACGAAAAAGAGTCGAGTATATTTATAAACAGGTTCAGGAACTTTTTAGGTATAACGAATTTCTCCGTATGAAATACTTCTTGATGTATATAGGATAACATTCACTCAGACTTATATCTGGTAGGTTTACTTAGTGGTTTACTAACCGTTGCTGTTAAAAGAAGATTTAGAACCCAGTACAACAAAGAAGCCCATTCTGTCCAATTCGTTTTGCAGATTCTTTCTATCACTAATACTTACAAAGTTACAACTATTTTAACTAGCTGATGTCCCCAGCATTCCTCGGGCTCTTTTTTGATGAAATTTTGCAACACCTGAATGTGAATATACAGTAATGAAAAAGCTTAGAACGCATACAGTAAAAATTCATATCTTAATTGCTTTCGTTTTTTTTTCAAATAAACATGTGCATTAGTACTTTTTATACATTTCAATTATAAAAATATTGCACAAAATTGTTTTTGTTTGAACTTTCTTTTTTTTTTTGCCCACAGTTGATTTTGGACTTTAAAAAAATTGCAGGGAAGTAATGAGGAGGAGCAATTAAAACAATAAACATATTTTTTATTTATTATTATTATTCAGCATTAACAATATACACAAATTGTTATTTTAAATTTTACATTGAGATACTTTTAGTTTAAATAAGCGAAAAAACAATTAAAAACAAACATTTTACCATCAACTCAAAATTTATGGAGCGTGTTAAGTAAATTTCATGAAAATTCACATTTTCCCCCAATTTTTCCCATGAGAGATATTGGCCCGTAAATATTTCTCACTTCAAACTCAGTTCAGAAAAATATCAATACTGAATACGGAATCAATTCCGACATACATATCTAAATGTATTATGTACGAATAATACATTTAGCTATACACACCCGGTATCCTAAGAAGCACGCTCATTCAGACAATGCGGCATATCCAGATCAAAAGAAATACGATTCCTCCAATTACATTACTCCCTCAAAAGGAATGAAATCGATCAATAGAGACGAACAAAAGCCATCCATTCTCCCCCGTCCCTCTTCACCCAAATCCCTTTGATCACCGACCTACTCCTATTTAACGCGGGAACCCTCCAAACAGCAGGTGGCGTCAACCTTCGTTTGTCACCCACGCAAAGTCCGTCGCTTCTACCTTTCTTCTAGCCTTCTTCCACCTGTATTCTAATGGTCCAAGTCCTTCAAGTGACCCGTGACGAAAGCTCGCATCTTTTCATCTTCTTTTTCTTTCTTTCTCTCTCCAACCCCAGGAGGAGATAAGCGATGAAACCCCAACAAGGACTGCGATAAAGAAACTGAAACTTCCACACAAAAGAGAAGGAAATTAGTTTTTGAAAGCAATAAATCCATTCTCTTTGTCGAGGAAAAGTGAATCTTTACGAAAAAAAACATCAAAGAGTACTTTTGGTTAAAAAACGAGCAATCTATACACCAAAGGGAACAGATCTAAATGCATTCTCTACTTTTCAATCAGTAAACATGAAGTAGCTTCAATAAAATAGTAAAGGGAACCCAAAACACTCGGCGCAACTAAAAAGAAAAAAAAGCTTTCAATATTCTCTCGAAGTCGTACCTTCTTATAACGAATTCCAAACCCAAATAGAAGGCATTTCGCTTTAACGCGGTTATCTCACTTTGTTATAGTGAGAATTCCCTATGCAAAACATGTCCTCATATGAAAATTTTAGTTCTAGCCTTGGCGTGGGGAATTGAAAGCAAAATTTTAATATTTCGTAATATTTCGCTTGAATCTCAAAACAAAAAAAGTTTCACTGCAACCCAAATTTGATTAAATCGCTAAATTTTTATTGTTATCATTACCCTATCCAACTCCTCAATTATTTGCGCTATTCAACCAAAAAACGATGAATTTATGTTTCCAGGTCATTCGACCACTTGACAGAGAGGAGAAGTTGAAGAAACCCAGAGCCTTGGGCGCTAAAACCAGTTTCCCTTTGCAACCTCTTAAAACTGTTACATACATATATACATACCTACAAAACCTATTTTGCTTGCGTTCTCGCCTTTCCTCTCCTCACACATTATTTTTTATTCCTTTTTATCGACTTCTATCCCCCACGCCTAACACTCTCACTCGGAGAAACAACACTGGGCTTTCAAGCCAAAAAGTGTCAAACGTCTGGAGAGATATTGACCGAGAGTAAAGAGTTAAAAGGCTTAAAGGGGAAACCTCCTTGAAGTGACCAACTCTAGAAAAGTCAATTCCATTCACTTCTGCCTCTTTGTCTCCTATCTACTTATGCATTCCTTGCCAGCAATTTCTGTCCCTGATTCGCCCTCGACAGCCCGGTGTCCCCCTCGGGGCTGGCGAGGAGGGGTCACCGCCACCAAATGGCTCTGAATCACAAGTGCAGAAAAGAGAAAACACTCAGAATCTTATTTTCTGAATTTTAATTTAAAACTTTACAGAGCCTTAAAGACAGACAGGAAAGACTAAGGAAACGGTGATTTTCCAAGAGGTCACCGAACTTCAAAGAACAAGTCTACCATTAATTAATTTTTTTACAATAATTAACTAAGATTTACAAAGCCCGCTAAAGAAAGACGTGTATAAACATTTTAATACTAAGCGCAAACATCATGAGATTAACACGTGTTACCTTTAACCTTTAAAAAAGTGGTTTTAATAGTTTCCAGACACTAGTACGGGGATTGATAACAATCAGGGAATTGCTTCGCATACCGATTTTCTGCGATACATGACTTACTTTGGAGTACCTCATGTGTACAAATATACAGATATTAAATCTGCGGGGAAAACTGCGAGGAAAACTGCGGGGAACTCAATTACATCTCTTCAATCTATCCAGTATCCTTGCAAATTCTCATGCAAGTAAAATTGCATATCTAGTAATAGAGGATGGACATCTTCGAGAAAAATAGTTTAAAGGACAACTCTAGGGTCACATTCAACTTTATTTAAAACGAAAGATTAGCGCATTAATAACATCGTAGCAACTTTATTTAATTCGAACTCTATAAAAACGAAAATTCCGCAAGCAATATCCAATAGGAATTTTACACTTTGCGATATCCAATAGCAATATCCAACATCTCCCTTGCGATGTATTAATTTACACTTTGAAGGAGCCTCCGTTGACGTCACCAAGATGGACGCCCGCTACTGGAAGCTGCGTTCGGAACTTTTCATAGATTTAAGGTTCGAATTAAAAAATTTTAAATATGCCATGATGTTAATAATGCGCTAATCTTTTGTATGTGACCGTAGAGTTGTCCTTTAATCCTAAAAAGTAACATGTCTCATGCCTGAAAAATAAAAATTTTCAATCACGTGTACTATCAGAACTCACTTGGAAACATGGATACTAAACAGCAAGGCCATCTAGTGACAATCAAACACCCAAAGAAGCATGGAGCGATGCACGAAGATGGTTTGAGGATTAACTTGTTTCACCAGTTCGTTAATACAATAGCATTTAGTGCTATCCGCACAAAAACAGGAGATGATATTGCAATGGGTCATTAATCATAGAGGTGGCACTAAACGTTATTGTATGACGGAAATGGTAGCACCATCTTCTGGCTCGCGAAACAAGTTACTTCTCAAACCACCCTCGTATTCTAGGTATTATAAGTAGGTCCAAGGACAAACAAAAGTGTCGACATCATAGAGCGGGTACCACACCTCAACTGGCAATGGGCTAGAAAAATTGCCAAAAGACAACAGATTGACTACAGCCTTTCTCGAATATATCCACGAAATACTCAAAGATCACGACGACGTCCCCGTATTAGATGGAGCATCGACCTGAAAACTGATAAGCGTTAACTGAAAAAGCAAACCCAGAACACAGCACGCTGGAAACGTTTAGAGGAGATCTACGTTGATTGAATACGCTGAGATACAAATGAGATCCCAGATAATTACAGCCTTATAGTGTATGAGGCTCGTTGATGACTGTAAACTGCTTTCTACAATTCGACTTTCCAATGTCAAGATGAAAGATGATTTTTAAGCGCAGCTTTCAGGAGAGAAATGCGTCCCAAACTACGTCAAACATTCTATACAAGGTGGTTGGTTTATTAGAATTTTTGGCGTCGACTACTAAGGACATTTTGCGCCTTTTACACAAGTTACATCTCTACGCAGCCCGGGACAAACACAAACATCCATGTCCACGGCGGGACTCGAACACACGACCAGGCGGACTCGAGAACTAGAAAGCCTACGTCCTAGCCCTCTCGGCCACCTGGCCGGCCTATACAAGGTGGATACAAAATTGAGCCTCCCCTTTTATTTTCGTAACCGAAGCAGATATCTCAACTTTGATGAATCCAATGAATAGGAAGTTGTGGTGACCTATCCCAAGGTGCACTTATCATCATCCCAAAAATGCAAATTAGGACACATTCATATCCTATCTTAAAAGCCGTAACAGATGCACGAAAAATTCCAATTGAAGACTTGTTCAGCATGGAATTCCGAATAAAAAAAATTTCCAAAATCCGATGAACGGATCACCAACAATCACATGTTGAAGTTATCAGTTACCTCCCTATGCACTTCACAAAGACATTTGAATGTTCAACATGCAAATCAAGAAATAACCAAAAATTATCATAGTAACTTTTACTTTCATGAGGAAAAGCAAATAAAAGGCATGTGTCGTCCCACTGAGCACATTTATGATTAACTTTGGAGTAAAATTATTTATGCACTGTGGCTGTTTGTAAATTACAAATAAGTATAATTGCATATTTGGGATGACGAAAAAAGTGCACCGTGGGATAGGTCACTCACAACTTCCTATTCATTGGATTCGTTAAAATTGACATATCTGCTTCGGTTACGAAAATAAAAGAGGGGGGGGGGGGGCTCATTTTTATATCCATCCTGTATACCAAAACATGTTTCTGACTTTTCCATTCCTATTTTATCTTTCGGGTCGAGGATTGATGTTAATAGTCTCTTAATGTGAAGTTCAGTCTAGCAATTTACTTGCAATTTTTTTTATACAATTTCATTTTAAATAATGTAGTATATACAATCTTTTCTAAACTATATAATTACAGAATTTTTTAACCTGTAAAATAAGACTTCAGATATTCGACTATTGTTTTAATAGATGACGCAAAGCCTTTACTCAATTCAAAAAGATTATTTTACAGTACAAGGACGATTTTTACAACAATTTTTCCACTTTAATGGTCTAAATCATTTTCATTTCTAATGGCTAACACCAACCTACACAAACATTCCGCAATGTTGAATAACAAAGACGATGGTTAGAATAATAAATTTTTAAGCTTAAAATTACCTTGACATTAGTTCATTCCTACTCCCTCTCTTTCTCTAATCATATTTCACGATCGATTCAAATTAAGTTTGATTGAAATAATAAATGGAGAAAGCTCTACAGTACGTTTAAAATCGCTTCCCGGTATAGGTGAAGGCCAAATAGAATAGAAGAATAAAAAAATCAACTCATTCACTGGCTTCAACAATGATGATGACGATGAAAAGTCAGCCTTGAAAGAGAGAAGAAAAAAAAGAAACTTCAACCCTACGCATAAAATGAGAGCTCTGAAAATAAGAACTCGGAGCACAGTTATTATCTGAGTTTTCCACAGAAGTGCAATATCATTTTATCACTCTGAACAAATTAAATTTTTTGCTCGGGAAGAATGAAGAAAAAGAAGACGCACTTACACCTCCGTCTTCGAAATTCACGTCATTTTAATTAATATTCACTATAATGACGGATGTTATTCAATTTTTAAAAATATAATTTTCATTCTTCAAATTCCGATAATAACGCCCCCAAAGGACCTTTTGAACTCTCAGTCTTCCTTTAGAATTTTTTTTTTCTATTTCACTTTATTTTACGACTTCCTCCCTTTAAAATGTTGTAGGATTAATCAACCTTTGCTCCAGACTAGCCACAACATAATAGCAATAATAGGCGGACGTTTTAAGGTGCTGGAATTTTTATAAATCAATAAACATCCTGAATTACCAAATAATTCAAATTTAATTTTGATTTATATCCTATTCATCAAAATATTTATGAAGAACTTCTTTGACACTGCATTCCACGAAAGAAAATTGTTAAATAAGCTCGGCAACAATGTATTAGACGTCATCAAAACAACTTTCGGATGGGATTAAGAACATAGGGACATCCTGCAATCTCAAGGAGATGCAGGTGACCCGGATTTCCTGGAATCTTCGAAACTGCTTCCATATACTGAGATTACATTCATATTTATTACGAGCAGACAATATTTTATGCTGTAGGGCCCCGAGACCAATACATATAACAAGTTTGTTCATATAAATAAGGCAAAAAAATACTGTATTAACAATAAATAGCATAATATTGTAAATCATAAATTATTCTTTCTCTCCCCACCGTGACGGCAACTCAACTCGTGAAAAGAGTTGTATGGTGTTTGCCTCTTTATCTAGGTGGTGTTGCCTCTAGGATCACGCCTTGTCTACTGGAGCAACTACAAAGCAAACTAGACGACAGGTTGAATGCGAATGGTGTAGTTCGCTATTAGTCTCCCACTGATATCGAAAATATCTGAATCAAACCATGGTTTTGCATTAAAAGCCAGGTTTGGTTGCATGTCAATGGACGAACAAAATTCCTATCAACTAACGATCTACCAACGTTCTAAATGTACTTGTATCAGAGTTGAGCTGTTCGATGAACGAAAGGGCTACACTTTTCCAGAATGAGATTGAATGTGACTGACAAGGGAACCCCACGAAATTGCTTGAAGGCACTTTTTTTGCGCGCAAGCACACCCTGGAAGCGACAGCGTTGCGCGGTGGCGGAGCGCTCCAGAAGTTAAAAGTTCAACAAACATGGCGATAAGAGGAGAAGGAAAATCGTTAGCGGCGGTTGCCAAAGAATTGTAGTTAGAGCACTGTTATTAAGCACAAAACCTTAATTTTGCTGTACAATTATTCGTCTCGAAATAATTTATAAGATGAGGTAAGCATGCATGAATACTATTTTTATTTAAAATTATAAAGCACCGCGATACATAACCCCTCATCAAGGCCCATGAAGCCTGCCCCGTGACGGAAAATTTAGGAAGATTACCGAATTACTTAATCAAATGAAATAATAAATTAAGGAAATGGTTATTAACCAATTAGCTAATTGTAATAATCTATTTTTAAAAACTAAGTTTGTTTAGAAACTTGAGATTCCATTCAATTGTCGTCTGCTGTCTAAAACCATTGATTTCATGTGAGGTGGATTCATACTTATTGATGAGTAGTGGAAGAAAGAAGTTCCATTAAGCACATTAATACACACAGATCGCTTTAACAATGCAGTTCTTGTATGGTTATGTGTGCTCAAATTTTTTCGTTTTCGTGGTTTATTTTGTAAAGAAACAAAATTTCGCATTTTTGCAAGCATCTATAGTAGCTTCAGATGAGTAACATATTTCAAGTTGGTGGAAATCTGTGACACATATGTTCGAGGGTTTCCTTGTGAGTGAGATGCGCCACATTTAAAGTAAGTTGGAAAATGGCATGGATTTAGCGCCCAATTAAGAATTTTTATTTTTTGTATAGTGGACCCTTAAAAGTCGAGCACAGTCCGTTCCGAGAGTTTGTTTGGCTTTCAGTTTGTGCGATTTTTCCTCCATATAAGAAGTGTGCCTTGAATTAAACCGTTCGAGAAGCCCCAAAACTTATCCATAATAAAAAGTTTAAATTTCTTATTTAAGCCTCTATTTTATTTATGCAATCATACATACATAAAACAAAAAGATACGGTGCCCCTTTTCTTTTAATCATCATTACTATCACCACCAACCATTAATTAACCGAAAGTCATTTGTTTGTCACTTCTTCCACTGCCAAGGATCTTTTTATATGGGTTTCCCATTATTTACAACATAAACCGCTTTATTGGCTTCTGTATGGTCGTTGTGGTCAACTTAGTCATGGTCTAATGCAGGTGTTTCATTTTCCCACTTACTGGTAAGTTTAAATTTTTCAATTTTGTTGAAGCCATTACCACCTTCTTAAAACTTTCACCATTGATTTACTTTCTTTCGTCCCATTATACGAGGATTGTTCCGAAAGTAAGTTTCGTCATTTTTTTTCACACGGAAACTTTATTGCCAAAAAAAAAAATACAGCATGGCATCATGAGCCATCTGCCTTGCACTATTTTTCGGCATAGTCGCCACCAACATTGAGACATTTGTCGTAGCGTGCAATCAGTTTGAAGAAAGAGTAGCAGCAGACAGGCGTGTACTGACAACATGGTCGCATCCCAGTTCACCACTGAGGAAAAAATTCAGTTACCCTCCGCAGGAAAGATTCTGGCAACAGTCTTTTGGGACGCGAAAGGTGTGATTCTCATTGATTTCCTCCATCAAGGGACCATCAATGCGGCACGCTACTGCGTCATACCAAACTCAGGTCCGCCATTCGACGAAAGAGACTCAGAGCTCTTGAGTGAAAGTGTTGTGCTCTTGGATGGCAACGCAAAACCACACGCAGCAAGGCTCACAAAGATCAGATAACCTCGGGCACGCCTGCCTGCTGCTACTCTTTCTTCAAACTGATTGCACGCTATGACAAATGTCTCAATGTCGGTGGCGACTATGCCAAAAAATAGTGCAAGGTGTATAGTTCATGATCCCATGGTATATTTTTTTTTGGGCAATAAGGTTTCCGTGTGAAATAAAAACTTACTATCGGAACAACCCTCGTAAATGGGTATTTTCAAAGATAAAGACGAAAATAACCCACAAAAATCACGAAAAAACACTTAGAAAAAGCAGGCTTAATTTTAACAAAGCATCGGGGAAAATGACGGCGCACTCAAACTCGATATGCCGATCACGTGATTATTTTCGTTCGTCTGGGTGGGTCAGCTTCTGAATTTTTGTTCCAGATGCAAACCAGATTTTTTCTCGAATTGATAGATCGGGATTCAAGTCGTTCGAGAGCCCGTTAAATATTCCACCCCCCCCCTCTCCTGGCTTGTCAATCCTGATACCGCAATTAGAGAATCCGCATATGGCGAGAAGCTATTGTTTATCCGTAAAACAAGGAAGACTAATGGAGAAGGAAATAAAAGAAATATCGGACCACATGATAAAACTCCTCTCAGAACTCCTACGTGCAAGTCTTTTATTTTTAAAAGCTTTTATTAACCTTGCAATGTTAGTTTGTTTAGGCCAAATCTTGTAATCAATATTAAACCAACTTCCCGACAAGCTAGCGAACTGAAACTTGACACACATACACAGGATCGATGACAATTTATGTTAAAGAAAAAATTTTTCAAATCGGTTCACTGATTCGTGTTCTAATGGTACAACTTCATTACTACGAATCGTTTGTTGTGACAATTGGAACAATTCGTTATGGGGAGTTAAATGTATTTATTGTTTATTGTTGCAAAATTAAGCTTTATTGTTGCCACTAAATAAAACATTATAAAAGCTTGGTTTGAAAAAACCCTTTTCCTCTTATCTTGTTGCGGTTTTCTTTCTGATAATATGTTAACGTAACTACAATGCAGAAAAGACTTTTCTTTTCTATTGTTTATTCCAAGTGCAAGAGTCCAAACAAGTTAACAAAGGATGAACGTGTTAATCCAAACATCTTTTTGTTTATTATTTATAGGCAGGTGTTTAGAATATTGTTATCTTGTATTATTATTAGAGTTTAATTTCTCTTTAAATATGAACTTTCATCAATTTATTTGATGGTTTAAGGGTAAGGAGGAATATAGTATAAGTTCTCTTGTTCGTATTATTACGTTTCTTATTGTATAATAGAAAATTTGCTATTGCTATTCGTTATCCTGAGCACATAGGCTACTTTTTAAAAAAAAAAATTTTGGACGGTAAATTTTCTTTTGTAAATAAATTAAATTAGCATTCTACAGAAAATTACCGTACTTACATCAACGAAATTATCGCGTCACGTTTACTTAGTCCAATATATCCTCAAATATTTCTTAAAGAAACGTTACTGCAGAATCAAATTTGGAACTGAGAAATGATCGGAGGAGTTTCGAAATGATTCTACCAAATTAGCTTCAAAACTCTTTTGTTCCTGAAAACCATTCCCATCATCCTTTGAGGAGTTTTTTAATCAGGAACTACGCTGATCATGTCACGTGAATGGCAGCTGACGCGATAACTCCAATATATATAAATAAACGATTCTGCCTCTTCTTCAATAAAGGGTTTGTAAGTGAGGAGTTGCTATCTAAAAAAAAATTAATTTTAGAATTTAAAAAAAAAAAGCTTGCAATGACGGTCTTTTCGCTTCCATCCTCTTCAAAAGAGATTTCTCGGTCGCAAGCGGACGACACCCACGCGGCGACCTTCGACTACAATTGTTTGCGACGCCCACAAAATGTGGCACTTTAAGCTTCGTCACAATAGCTCAGAGTTTTTTTTTTCAAACTGCCTACAATACGGTAATTGACCCACAGCAAAAATATATAAAGGAAAAAAAAATGCTGGGATTAAAAAATACCAGAGTCGGCCCACACACAAACGGAAGAGGGCCAAGGAACGAAAGGAAAAATAACGAACTAAAAATAAACTAAAGAAAGAGAAAAGGAGTTACAAATGTCGCTTTTTTGTATTGTTAAATCTTTTGTTATTTTTTGGAGCTATTTTTAGGGCAAATTTTTTTTCCAGCGACCCAGCGCGCGTTTCAGCTTTGCGTTACGATTATGTTTCTAATTCAAACATTCAATACAACAAACACCTAAAACAATCCGATTAACAAATTTCCCTTTCAACTCACCATTTCAGTGTCATTCACTCAAGGTCTAATGACACTGAGATCTCAATGCGATTGAAGCAGGCTTTGGCCTTTGACCCGCTGAGTCAGAACGGGAAAGTGCTTCATAGGAGAAAACAGGGCGAATATTTCTGCTTCTGTCAGAGCTATCTATACGAAAATTGGATGACTTATTCTAATTAAAATGCGCCTTATTCAGTCCAATAAATACGCATGTATGTGCATTAGCTTCTGAGATATACGGGATTCAAAGAACGGGACTTAGAAAGACGTCTGTAAACGTCCCAGAATTCTAGCTCTTGAACGCTTGAATTCAAATTGCACGTCTACATGATGTTCAAATGATGTCCAAATTGATGTGTAGATACTTTTTCGTCATCATTATTTTATTATTTATTTTTTTATTTTTTATTTAATTTTTTTTATTTAATTACTTACATCATTAAATTATGGCAGTTATTATTAATCTCATGCTCATTCAAGTAGTCTATAACTTATAAAATGCTTCCAAAAAGTACTTTCAGAAAAAAATTCGATATTGATGAGGTTTTATTTTTTAATACTTTAATGATCACCTCAAAAACACGATTCGGCATACTTTTTATTAAGGTATGAACGACTGTAGAATTTATGTTATATCAACTTCATTAATTTGCTTTTGACAGCTACTAAACTGTCTCTAGTGGGCATAAACATCTCTTGCTTGAATCTCCATTAAATTCTCAGTAGAAACTCATGTTGGCTCAATCACATTCCCTGTGTTTAGGGAGGGGAGGATGCCCTTTTAAATTTTAATATTTAATTTTATTTGTAAATTATGATTTTTTATGTTTATTTTTGATGTTGAGTTTTTCAAATATTAAAATTAAAATTTTATATTTGATCTATTGGAGAAAGGATTGTTGTTATTCTATTGTTGTTATTCTCAGTAGGATTTAGGTCCTGAGCTCTGCTGGCCATTCACATTGTGTGCTTGTAACCAGCTCAAAGTTGATCTGCACATATGTAAGGAAACGTTATTTTGTTGCAAAATCCAGTCTTTACTGGCAATTTCTTCAGCGATTATAATTAGGGATGTCAGGATCCGAAATTCGGATCCTGTATCAGGAAATTGTGTACATGCAAATTTTTTTATATACATAACCACCTTATAACGTCTCTCAAAGTCAAAAGACCCTAATTCCCTGTGACTGAGCAGTGGATCGCTTTAATGTAATCAACAATCAAAATCATCATAAAATAAAATCAGCTTTAATTTAACAAATCTTTAGTTTTAGTTAGAATTAGCTAATTAGCTTTAGTTTTCGCTAATGTACCTTATCCCCTCAATCTATATGGACTCGACTATTGCGATTGTGATAGCCTGAGTCCTCCTAAGTCCTAATTAGTTCTAATACCAACTAGTTAAAGGATCCGAGATCCGAAATCCGGATCCGGATACGAGACCTGGATCCGGATATTTCTAGATCCGAATCCGGATATTTTCAGATCCGGATCATCACTGATTATAATGCTTTAGTGTATGCTGACTTTTTTTTTTTGCATTTTGATGCCCACACTAGAGTTCTCACACTAAGGTGAAATGGAAGAGTTCACTTTAACGTGCTCGATAGATAGGGTTAGGCAGGGAAATTTTTTTTAAAACGCTCTAATTTTTTTAAATCTTGGCACTAGAACAATAAGCTGCAACGAGCGGTTGCGAGCAGGCTTGAGTGAAAAAAAAAAAAAAAAGCAGCTCACAGATCGCGCATGAGGGTATAAAGTATGACGGTCTGCAATAGAAGTTTCGATCTTGGGTCCGCAAATCATGCCAATAGCACTTCCAGTGGCCAGGACCGTCCAAATTAAACCTTCTTTCATCTCTGAAAAGGTATGATACCCATTCGTCAGTCCAAAACATGTTTTTTTTTCCACACTGATACATTCTTGTGTATCATACAGGCAGCCGGGTTTTTCTGATCACTGACTATTTCCAGGTTACTATTCATTTGCATGGTGCTTCCGGAGATGCTGATGCTTAATTCTCGTTGAATTCCACGAACTGAGTTCCTTGATAGCAGCTAAACGAAAGATTTGAAGTTGTAGATTTCGGTCGGTCAGAATGTCGTTTTTTAAGGCCTGAATTGATGACAGCAACATTTCTACTAATTTTCTGTGCGCTTTCTACGGCATATAAAACCTTCACTTTTGCATTTCCAAAATTTTGCTATTTCAGTATCAGTTATCTATTTCGATCGTGACATTTTTGGTCAGCAATAACAAAATAATTTTTAATAAATTTGAAACACCCCGAAATGCATAGTACCTCTGTGATAAGCTCTCCCTGAAATTTGCATATTAATTTTTAAAATTAAAATAAAATTTTTGTGACCAAGTTATGCAGTTATTCATATTTATGGGACAGATATTTTGTCTGTTTTTAAGAAAAATCAATAAGATTTTACGGAATTTCTTCATAAAATCAAACTACACTTTGGTAGACGTTTATAAGATGGTAAAGCTTTGATAAAAAATTTTTTAACCTAAATATAAATTAATAAATTTTTTCTGACTGATTACTTAGATTATTTAAACCTTCATCTGCCGATTGTGTTCCACAAGCTAGAGCACTATACTATAAACTAATAAACATTCATTCATATACATACAGAGACAATCCCTAGAACGAAGATCATCAAGAAACAATCTAAAAACAGACGCACAAAAACAACAGTCTCTTCACCCGAAACGTGAATCACCTTCCAATTCTAGACACCAATTCGTCTTCTAAGAACTTCACCTTAACCCAGTGACAATGTCAAAAAAATTTTTTTTTTTACTTTTTTTTTCACTTAGGAGCCTCCTTTTGTGTGCGCCTGGCTAAAATTACTCGCTGCCTCGCCTTAAAGAGACAAACGAAACGACCTCTTCCACTGCACTAGTAAAAAGGAGAGAGAAAAAAAATAAAATAAAATAAATGGGAAGCAATTTATTTCATTTTGTTAACTTCAAATCTCCTCCTGGGTCCCCAATTTTTTGCAGTTTCTCTCTCTTTCAATTCTCAAAGAAGAATAGAAGAAACAGCTCTCTCTTGTGAAAATTGCCAACTATTTCCAATGGCGACCATCTTGACTGCACCGCCATTCATCTCAATTATGCCGACAACGACTAGGAGGACGTCTCTGTTGTAATTTTTTTTCCTTTACCCTTTCCTCGAAAATTAAGTAGCATATCCCAGGGAATAAGAAAATTAATTCAAACTTTAACCATTAAAGCATTACTACACACACCATTAATTAGGTGCAAACTCGTCGCCTAATAGACTCATTTGCATTTAGCAGATGGCGAGTGATTCACAAAACAACATCTGCAAGTTTTACCGAGAAATAGTTAGGAATAACTTCTGGTATTAATTAAAGAATGCAAATAGGGACCCCGCAACCAAGTTCAGAAAATCACTTAAGTACAATTTAAAAGCTCATGACTCCGATAGTCCGAAAGATTTACTACCAGACCTTCACCAAATATTCAATGGCTATCGTACTGCTGTTTCACTGGCAAATCATACTTTTGCGCCCTTTCTATTATTATGTGACCTAAGATAATCAAGTATGATTATTTTTTATTTCTGGCGAGATTCGATCCCGTGACCCAACAGAGTTGAAAACTGGAAAGCCTGTTTACTACATGCCCTAAACGCTTTCGGCCACAAGGCAACAATAGGCAAGCAAACGTGGGAATATCGAGTGGAACGGAAACAGTGCTTCCATAAAACTCATACTACATCAGTAGGTGTCAAACGAAATGCAGGTCGAACCTCGTTATAACAAACTGTTTGGGAATGCAAAAACTTTTCGTTATATCGGGATTTTCGTTACAAGTTGTGACGAAATATTTCTTTTTAAGTTATAACAAAATTTTTCATTATAATTGTATTAGAAAAATTTAGAAACCTTTCTGTATGTCATTTACGAGCAAAGTTTTGTTTCTTCATCCATGAATCTTTTAAAATTGCTATTTTTGTGTCCAACGGTAATGTTTGTGTTTTACTTGCCTTAGTCATGGCTAAAAATGGCTGAAATATTACTAATGGACTGTCATATCATAAAACAACGTCACTAACCACTTTCACTAGTCTTATCCTAAATCTATAACTAAACCCTATTACTAACTATTTATTTGTTCAATACAAACTTTCAAATTTCATTATAAGCGATGAAAAAGTATCAGAAATTTGCAAAGTGAGCTTCGTTACGAGAAATTTTTCGTAATTATGGGGTTTGCTATAACCAAATTCTTTAACATGGAGTTCTATAGGGGGGAAATTGGGAGTTTTGAAATTCTTCGTTATAACGAAGATTTCGTTATAGACGAATTCATTATAACGGGATTGACCTATACACACATAATTGAAATACACAGAGGTAAGAAGCCAAAGTCATCCACAAAAGGTCTAACTGTGGTAAACTAAATACTAAAGAATACTAAAGGTTAATTAGTTCCATTGCGTTAGATTAGGTTTCGTTCAATATTATAAGCAAAAAAAAAACAAAAAAAAAACCTCCCGAAAAATGGTTTTAATTGTCGCCTTGTGTGTATGAAGGGAGGCTATAGTGCTGCGTAAAGCTACCAGATGACGTTGCTACATCGCATGGGGAACTAATGTTGTTCAGTTATACATGTAGATGAGTTTGTGGACAAACCAAGATAATCATGGGCACTGATGGAGAGTGCGGTTTCTTAGGAAGGAAAGAGTGGCTGCAAGACAGTCCAGCAACTACGCAGACGCTTTCAGCAAAGCTGCCACCCGAAATACGGACACAGCGTGCTTCTCCAACATGACAATGCGCATCCACATCTCAGCTGCCAACCACTGTATCCTGGAAGCTTCAGGATATTCTCAGTTTTTGAATACAATTCTTATGCCTCGGTGAAAAATCTCGATATCGGAAAAGCCATTCAAACTTTTTTTTAAATTTAAGGACTTAGAAAATCTTCTCATATTATGGACTACTTTGCTCCTAAACTGGGTATATTCACTTACTTACTTACTTTTCAAACCCGCTTATCCGTTAGGGTCGCGGGAGCAGCAGTCCTCTGGAGGATCTCCAGCGATCGCGATCTTCCGCTTTCAGGCGAATGTCCTCCCTGATAACACCCAAGCGACTCGAACCCAGATTCTCCATGTAGTCTAGCCACCTGGTTCTAGGCCGACCCCTTGGTCTCTTACCCACCGGCTTGGAAAATATCAAATGCCTAGGAAGACCAGTTTGCGGCATCCACATTACGTGGCCATACAAGCGCAACGAGATCTCTCAATGCGGAGAAGTAGCGGCTCAACACTTAAAGACTCCCTTTTTGCGGTGCTATGCACTCTATTTGGTAGGGTAATACCAGCCACATATCTCTGAAATCTCATTTCGGCCGCTTATACCGGCGATCGCACTCTTTCGGTCATTACCCAAGACTCATGACCATAGGTGAGAATGGGGACAAAGATAGATTTGAAAACGGGATATTCACAAAGATTAAAAAATGTTTTATATTTGAATGTTTAACAAAATTAATCTTCTAGTTCAACATTTATTTCGTATCATAACAATGCAGCCATAAGTATTAAATATAGAAATTTAATGTATTTCTCATACATATTTATTTCTATCAATTTTTAAAACTACACTAAATTGCCAAGTATAAATGTGTATTATAGTATTCGTAAAATGTATGACAAACGTCCAGTAAAATTCATGAAATTCTTTAATATTTTTATTTAAATCCATATTCTGTAAGAAAACAGTAGCAATTGGAGTAAAACATGAATTTTAAAACCAGTACGAAAGAAAAGAATTTTTGTAATGCTTTGTTTGTCTTGTATGAAATACAAGCCCTTATGTAAAGTACATCCTTAAAATATTTTAATTTTTTTCCCTTTCTTCTTATTAATTTTTAAGCAACTGCATTCATTTTGCATTTCGATGTCGTTTTTTTTTAAATTCCTCTCTAGGCTACAGACGGACAGTGGAACTCCTCCTCCTCCAAAACCATCATCATCTCAGTTGCTCATTTCATTTCGATGGGTTTAGGAAATGACCCGTGAGCAGGATGCAGCCCTGGACTTTGACCTTCAAAGAGGAGGACTTCGGGAAACCCTCCAATTACGAAAGAAGCCAACGACAACCCACGGACACGACGCAAGAATGAAGGAAGGAAAAGTTTCTGAAGAAAATCACTACAAACCATCCACCCTATCCAATCACATTGGCCATTCTCTCTCCTTATTAGATGGCGATTTCGATTCAGAGTCGGGTTGGAAAAAAATGAAGGGAAAAAAATCGTGGAATGCAAAAAGACGAGCAAATTTAAGTTTCCCCCAAGTCACGAAAGGACATACGCTCATCCTCAAGGGATGTCAAATCTCATTTACACTTCATTAAATCAAAATTTTTAGAATTCCATGTTAATAATATTTAATTACAGCAAGAGTAATGAAAAATAAATTTCCGTTGAGCGAAATTTTTGGAAACGTGATATTTTAGCAATATGCTTGTGAGATATAAACCTACAGAGTTTCCAATAATAATAATAATAATTATATAGATCATGCACATGAATTAAACACCTTTGGGGAGTCACCAGAGTACACGTTGTTCCTATAATTCTTTCTGCCACAGGAGTTATTACACAAAAGCCTGTCATCACAGAATTTAAACCCACCCTTATAGAAAGCCACGATTCTAAACACTTGTCACATACACATAGTAAGGAAATTCCTACATCCACGCTCCTGCATTGAATCTTTTCTTGGATCCGACTCCGAGACATGGATCCGGACTTGGTCCAAGATTGTTTTACAAGACAACTAACACTGTAATAATATACAGGGTGTTTTTTAATTCGGTGCACAAACTTTACAGGGTGATAAGTGATAACATACTGAACATTTTTTTTACGAAAGAATGGATGGTCCAAAGTTCACCATTAAACAGCTATAGGGAAAATACTCAACTCAGCAAGCAGCACGTAAATTAACTGTGGGATTTTTTTTTTAAGTTAACTGTTGACTCCTTGAACCTTTGGAGTAGTTGTTTTACTCTTGTAAACTCTTGTACTTGATAGCAGCATGCACCAATGAAGAGTGTATGGAGTAGCTGATGGAATACCATGAACGGTACCCTAATCGGCGGTTACTAAACATTAGGACATTTCAACGTGTCACCGTCAACTTCGTGAAACAGGAACATTCCGAGTTAACAGGCATGAAAGAAGACGAGGCATACATGTTCGTTTTTTCCCTGTAGCGATTTAAAGGTGAATTTTGGACCCTCCATTCTTAGCTGATAGCATACTAAACATTTTTACCAATCATCCTGTGAAGTTTGTGCAGCGAATTCAAAAACGCCCTGTATAGCTTGAACCAAAAGTTCGTATCACTGAGTAAAGTGCAATGCGTTTTCAATGTGATACCCATCAATGACTTCATGTTCCGCAGGATCTTGACAGTGTGCACTTTGGATTTCAGATTGAAAAATAATCCTCATATTGAAAAAAATCCATCAGATTTGCTGCAGGAAGAAAAAGAATTGAAATTGGTTGAGACTTTATAATACAATGAAGGGAGAACAGAGTTTCCAAATAGTTTCCACATGCTAGGACAAATTGTATTCTTGGTATTTTTATTGAATGATAACCACAAACAATGCGGTGGAAATACGCATCCAAGTTTTTAAAGAATATTATATGTGGACAAGAGGCTTTGTGTCTTCGCTTTTCTTGGTATTGTACCCACAATTTCGTTCTTTTTATTTGTAAGATGTAAATGTCCAAGTTTTTGCTATACAATCATTAAACTTAAAAAATAAATTATTCTCCAGATCTTTTTAGATTAGAATTATCCCGACAGATTTCGGTTGATAATTCCCAAATCCGTCATGTTCATGTGAAATTACTGTTCAAAAACCGGCCTGAAAAAAATTCAGACTTCCAGTTTCCAAAGAGACCTTCCAGTTAAAGAGAAGAAGCAATTCCTTCCTATTTATAAGCAAAGACTGACCGAAGGTCTTTATAAAATACTCAAAGACAAATTCATTAGATTAATCTTTCGCAACCTTAACTCATTAAGGTTGTTGTTAGCCAATCCCATAGATAAGATTGATCCCGCACTACAAAATGGGTATTGTGATTCCTTAATTTTTATGTTGCATCATCTTCTTGTAGACTACACTTTCGCCCATCAGACGAGTAAATTTCAGAAAGCTTCAACAGATACTTCTGGATAAATCTATTCCAGAATTCAATGAGTTCAGTTTGTTCATTTTGTTGAAAATCCTCGGCTAAAGTATGTATTCATGTGTAGGTGTAAAATTTTAAATCCAGAAACTGACGAATTGCCTACAGTGTATTTTGCATATATAACACTTTTATATTAATATACGGAAATGGAAATGCCCTTACCTCCGACATCATTTACTCGAGATGCTCGTTCTCGAAAACATCCTTCGACAGGAAATCGCAAAAGGACCTCAAGATATCTAAAATTAAACAAAAGTTAAGACAAAGAAATTATTAAAAATTAATCTAATAACTCAAGAACGATAATCTAATTAAAAAATAAATTATAAAGAATTATGTTTGGAAAAAAATCCCTATAATCGAAAAATAAAAATAAACTTGCAAAAAAAAAAACAACTCATCTTCGCTCGATTTTACCAGTTAACCCTTTCTCTCCAAATAAATCACTTCCTCTTTTGCAACCCTTTAACCCTTTTTTCGACCTCTCACTGGAGTGCCAACATCTGGCAAGAGGATGCGAATTCAGCGCCGAGTGCTTCGAAACACTTCAAATTCTAAAACTTCTAATTGGTAAAAACTCAGACACTAAAGTACGGGCTCTTCAACTGAAGTGTTGACTGCGAAAAACGAACCTCTACATTCTGAAGATAACTAGTAACCAGCCTTGTTGAAATATTACCTAAGCCAATAAAATACTAAAAAACAATTTAGGTCAAACAAACTCTTAAAGGATACTCGAATTGGTTTCTAGTTTACGAAAATTATATCTAACAAGCTGCTCAGTTTACTTTAGCCTATCAAAACCTTACACCAGAAGCTCATTTTTAAACACTTTACTCTATAAAGAGATAAGTTTAGCTCTCCCAATGGTGTTCAAGATGAACTTGACAACATTCAGCTAATATGCAAACTCTTCACTGAGATTGGCCTGCTTTCAATCTTACGACTATTCTCCATCTTATAAATACTATAAATGATCCGTGTCTTCATTGGCATACACATTGAAGACATATTATTCTGCTCATAAGCTAATAACGAGAATAACTGTTTGCTAGAAGGTGTCCACTGGTATATGGAGACATGCAGAATCCAATAAAGGTGTCCTTAGCTGCTGAAGTCTGCAATTACTCGACTGGATGTTTAGGTCTAGGAATTAGGAAGCCAGAGAGTACTTGGAGCTTTTGGTAGCGCGTCTCGAACCATTCCCGGGCGAACATATGACATATCGCATTGTTCTTCTGGAATATTTGCTCCACCCTAGGGAAAACAGTCACCATATATAATGCATGTGATGCGCAACGACCGACAAGAACCTTACCGGAGAGTGCCTCTGAAGTAGGTTTACCAGATGGTAAACTTTAAGGAAAAAAAAAAAGACAAGATTCACGTCTTAGTTAGTCTCTGGAATGCTTATTATCATTGACAATCAACTTCATGTATATCATTACATTCTAACTTTGAAGTATTCAGATATTTGTTACACTCTCTTCACTTGTCCAATATGTGAATCGTCAATCTGTTCAAACTGAGGGTGAGGAAGCAGTTTGCTATTTCCAAGACAAGCACGCGATGTGCAATGCGACTAAAAGGTGCAAGCACGATGTTACTGAACAAAAAGAAATCTTGGATCTTGGCATAACTAGTCGAGAAAAATGCTTCATAATATACTTTGATTCACAATCTCAAAGGCTTCCTTAGCATATCGCAAAACCGCGATATGGCATGCCCGGGTAAAACAGGACGTTTGGTAACTTTACTTTCAAGGTATTAGTGGACCCAGATAGTATCAAGTGACCATCTTCCAGCAACAATTGCAGATTGATTCTTTTCAGAGTTTCCGCCAAATAAGACCACGTCCATCTACTCGATAGAGAAGAAATCATGACTCATCGAAGATGGCAACCCTCTGCCAATCACGAAAGGTCCAATTCCTGTACTGCAATGCAAATTGTAGCTCTTTCTGCCAGTGCTCCTTTGTTAGCACGGGTAAAAACCTTTTTAATTCGAGCTCCTTAAGCAAGAAGGTTCTTTTGACGACTCAAGTTGGCATCTTTCTGATTAGTTTGAAACTTCGGTGCCGTTTATACACAATGGTGCCGTTTGTCCAATTACGACAGGCCTAGTCTTTAATCACAGCAGCACGCGAACAGTCCACAAATACACCACTTCAATTCTGGTCGCAGGGCAAAGATTACGGTATAATGAAAAAGATCAAAATAAAGAAGAAAGAGATTGGTGCAATGGTCTGAAAATTTCATTAAGAAAATGATTATATAGAAAAATGACGTATTACTTATAAATCAAACTTAAATGACCTGGAAAAGTACCATAATATTGGTTAGCTTATCTCCTTTATGGCCGAATACCCAAAACGCCTCATTTAAAATCTTTCTAGAAATCTAACACTCAAACATTAATAATACACCCAACTGCTTCAAATAGACCAAACTGTATTAGTTATGAGGGTAATTCATCTAAGGCCTATCGACTGAATGACGTTCCAGCAAAGCAGCAACAAACAATTACCTTCCAAATGGTTGCAATTCCATTTCTCCGACGACAGCAACAGAACGTGAGACGCGTGGGGCGTGTGCCCGACCGAAACGGTTGGTAGCCGCCATCATCGCCCACCGCCGCCATCATTATTGTCATTAGTATCACAACCACCGTCATTTCTCTAATTAGTTAATGAAACGTAACAATCGGTGGCGAGGCCGTAAATTGCGGAGGAGAAACAGAGCAACGGCCCATTCTCCATCAAAAAGAATTCGAACCCCAACAACAACAACTCTTTTCCTAGTGAAATGCAATCTTTCATCCTAAATAGGCGGGGGTACCTTTATCTGGTAACCCCCCCGTTTAGATGGATCGTTTTCTAAAAATTAATGAAGTTAATTTTCGTTCAAAACTTCGCCTCCAAAATTGCAAACGATTCTTCACTGGGAAAAGACGCGGCAAAAGGAATTGGTGGGTAGAGGAAGGCGAAATCTGTCAACGACTTCATTTCCAATTCCAAACGATCCCTCATTAAATTTCGGCGCCACAACCAAACGATGCTCATTAAGAAAAAAATGTTTTGGAGCTGGAATAAAAATCAGAACTTTGCTGTCGCTTTTTATTTTTAACCACCCTTATATTAACTCGCTCTTGGATCTTGTGAGATGGTACGGAACCTTTCAGTCGAATTTTGACGCACTTCCACTTTTCCATTCGCTCTTAAATTTTACATACAGGTTTGTTCCTGATGACAACACATTTTAGCAATTTTTTTTAACTTACAAATACGACCTTCTTTCAAATCTTAACCCAGAATATCTTAACTTTAAGGTCTGCTGAAATATAAGGTTATCATACGAATAACTAATTCTAATTTAACAGGTAACGTAATAGTAACGTGTAGTGCACAAAATGCATATACGTTGTCTGCACAACTGCTTACCAAGATTGTAGCACGATGGTACAAAACAAGAGCCGGTTCGAGCATTTCAGAAATAGCTAACCTCGGCTTTTCAAATATAACAGTATCACAGATGTTCAGACTATTGGAGTTTTGCCACAAAAACTTCAAGCAATAAGCTCAGATGTGGATAGAAACGTTTTATGAAAGAAAGAGGTAACATGCGACAGGTACGTATCTACAGTGCCAACAGAATACAATGTCCGAAAAAGCCCGCACCATAAGCAAAATCACAGAAAGGTATGTAATCGGAATTTCAGGTTTTACAACACTCCAGGGCCAAAATGATTGTCTATGGCATGACTTTCGTCCTCATAAGTGGTACCTAAGTGGGCCATATCGCGAATCTTCACACCCGTACCTTCAGATACCTGGCACCGTGGAGGCCATTCGACAGGTCCTTTGCCAACAAGATTCAGTTTTCAGGAAAGATTTCATCCAGCCAGACAAAACGAAACAGAACTATTAGAATTTCGCCTGTGGTGAGGGACTTTTCAAATACCCTTAGATACAGCTCAGTACAACACGACGACCCTTGTTCCTGACTGGTTATACATAGACTATCAAAGTTACCTTTACTATCACAGAAGAATAGGAAAATGCGTCTGCTGTGAACCAAGGCATCGAAATTTGATACTTGATGAATGGAAAAAGTAGATCCGTACAGTTTCTTTGCAAACTGCAAGAATCCATGGACCCGTCTTCCCAAGTAATAACCATAAACGAAATAGGGTTAATCACACAACCAATGTTCACCGAGTTCTACAGGGTGATTCAGTCAATTACGTACGAGTCTAATGATTTATTATTCAGGAACTAATAAACATAGGAATGTCTTATAGATCTTATAATACACATTACATATTGGAACTTCACACCACATGAACAACATGCTCGATGTGTGCTCCATTCATCTGTACAATACGACGATGCCTGAGGGTGAAGTTTTGCAGTACTGCGCCTCGCATCTCACCGTCAACCAGTGAACAAGATTCGGTGATTGCCTGACGGACCTCTTCCATGGTGCGGGGGCGTGTGCTGAACATGTTCTCCTTAAGGAACCCCCACAGAATTGACCCATTAATTCAACAAGAAAGTCATCTCCCAAACTTCTTCAACGAAGGATTCAGCTGGCCACCGACCAAGTCTTGACCTTAACCCCTGTGAAATTCCAATGTGTAATGTGTATTGTAAGATCTATGTAACATTCCTATGTTTATTAGTTCCCGAGTAAATAAACCATTAGAATAGCACGTATGAGTCTAAGAATTCAGAAAAAGAAGGACATAACCGATTTCGAAAAAGGACTCATTGTTAGTGCTCGTCTAGCTTGAAGGGTTGAAACAGCGCAGCAACTGACTGGATTCTCAAAAGATGCGATAACTACAGTATTCATTGTTGCACCTGATACGACAACAATGATCCCCGAAGCAAATGGCCGATTTCAGCAGGACAATGGATCCTGTCACCTGCTTGTTTGGTCTCAGATTGGTTTCTTGAACATGACCCATTACCGCAGGTATTATCCTTACAGAACATTTGTGAAAGGAGATGGAAAAATCCATTCCAATTTGGCTGCTGTTTGTCAGTATAAGCCAATATTCCTGTGATTCAAGGCTAAAGTCATTTTCATGCAATCATACATGTACTTCAAATATACGGTTCAGGAATTTTTAATCAGGCTGTATACAATATTTCTTTCTACATACCAATTACTTTTCATAAAGAAACTGGACTTTAATTTATTCCTGAATAACATAACAGCCTGTCAGTTTAAAGTCGATATATCCTTCCATTGAAGCTGAACTCATAACTATGTAAAAATCCTTTAAGATAATTTCGCCAACCTTAGGTCAAGCTTTAGATCAAACGAAGGAAATGAATGACTCACTAAGAGTGATTCAGTGCTCTATTTTTTCTATAGAAACGATTAAATAACTGGAAAGACATTTTAAAGAAGTAGGAATAGAGTTTAAAAATCGTTATAACGCCTTCCAAGCATTGAATGAAGACATTCCATTCACCCACTTACTTGTTAAAATTTTCAACTGATGTTAGCAAATATGTGCTATTCAAACCGATGAATATTCTAGGATCTACGTAAATATTTATGTAGTTCTAACTAAATAAAATGCGCAACCTTGCGATAGAGCTTATTACATTCAGATGCATGCAAGCCTATAATAAATTCACGATTCATAAAACATATGGATTGAAATGTTTGTTTACACAATTCAAACATTTGTATTTAGTTCGAGGGTTATTTAAAACTTTCTACTTGAGTATATTCGAGTAAAACGTGCACCCTCCCCCCTCTTTCAATCTGTCCACCAGCTATTTAATCCTCAACCACTGAAGCTCGAAATTCAGCCTGCTGCATGGAGTGCTTGGTTCGAAGTTAATCGTTTCACTCGGCAAACAATCACGGAGGAACGTGAGTCGCATCGGAAACAAGGGACTTCGAAACGACTGTTTCCTCGAAAACTTTTATTTTTTCATAACAAAACACGAATTACAGCTTAGTTGTAAACAAGCTAGTTAATGCAGTAACTTTTCTTCCAAAACATCTATCTCTCTGCAAACCTTATCTTCTGAAATTTTTTTCTTCATTTGATGAATTTCTTCTTCTCGTATATTCAGCTTAAGTAGGCCCCTATTATACGTATAAAAACTAGATTCCTCCTATACAAACATTCTATTCTGAAAATTACTCTATACTGAGGTTGATTCACGTTTATTTAAACGAAATTGGAATACGCACGGTTCGCATCATTGTTGTGACGTGAAGCCATTCCTGAAAGTAACAAAATCCTGTTTTAGTTTTAAGCTTAGAAGAAACGATACCATCGCGAATAATCCCGTTTTGGGAAGCGTACATAAATGCCCTTTTGGACCTAGGATTTTCATATTCTGGGATAATCGAGGAATGTAAAAGCCATGAGTATGTTTAAGGCATCCGTGCATAACATAGACTGCCTGGCCATTTTCAATATACAAACACTAAGAAGCTAACCATAGACTTACTACTGCAGCCATGTGCGAATATGCGCAAACAATACTTCTTTTAATTTGTCCTTATTAGTTTGTCGCTTCATTTGTTTGGAAGAAAGATAACTGTGGACGCAGAAAAGATGTCACCTAGTTTCAGCAGGACAAACTGTTGGCCTATTCCAACCAGAGAAAACAAGCAATGAAATTGCGGCAATAACTGGAACTGGAGTAAGAATTGTTCGACTTGGCATTACTAAAGGTTGGAAGTAAAGATCTGAACCATCAAACTCGAGGAATAACGGTGGTCGGGAAAAAACTTCTGAATAATCGTGACCTGAGATCATTAAGATGCATGGTGAAGGCAAACCGAAGAGATTCCACATTAGAACTGTCAGGAAAGGTTAACAAGAGATCCAAGAAGAGAAGTCTAAAGCAAATCCACATGCATAATGCTACAGGAACTTAAAAGAATGGGACTAAGGTACTCCACCACAAGTAAACCACTTTACCCGGTTTACCTTATTCCAGGCACTGCCCAAGCCTATGGAGGCAGTGCGATGATCTGGGATAGCTTTTGCTGGTCTAGTCTGCGTTCCACCAAGTTATGCAGCAATAAAATGACGTCAGTCGATATCTTAATACGAGGGTCATTTTTAAAGTAAGAACCGTTTTGTAATAAAAACAAAACTACTACATATATTTTCAAAAATTTTTCTTTGCCAGATTCTATGTACCTTAAACAATTTTTCCACAGTTTCCAAGTTTATTTAAGTACTTGTCACAGCGCTCAATGTACTTCCGCATGATCACTTCATAAAAGCTGCCGCCGATGAAGAAAGTCACGCAGTTTTCACTTGTTCATCGTCGCTGAAATGCAGGCTGCCGATGATCTCCTTTAGATCCAGGAGCAGGTGGTTGCCACTAGATGCGAGGTCCGGACTGTAAGGCGAGTGTCAAGTCGTTCCCAACTAATCAGATTTGTTGTTTGGGAACAACTTGACCACTCGCCTTACAGTCCGGACCTCGCGTCCAGTGGCTACCATCTGTTCCGGAATCTAAAGGAGTTCGTCTGCGGCCTGCATTTCAGCGACGATGAAAAAGTGAAAATTCCGTGAGTTTCTTCATTCAAAAAATTATATACAACCTAAAAGGAGATCGGCATTTATAAATTGTACATATTTTACTTCAGTCACTTCAATCGCACTTGTTATTTTTAATTTTGCTAATATATAGTTAGTCAATCATATTTTATTTGCATTTTTTTATTGTCTCAACTTTTATGGAAATGAGCATTGTATCACAGGAAACTGTAAGTCACTTTATTACCCAAGATTCGCAAATAGAACGACGGTACAAGACCGATGTTCACAAATTATTGCCACGCCATATTTTAGAGCGCAAGACCAATGCGCGGAAATTGGCTGAGCTACACCTGGCAGGAGAAAAGTGGAAAAAAGTGGTAACCTTAAGCAACTGTAGCAAGACTCGAGCGATCTTTTATCGCAAAAAAGGATCCAAAGTTCGAGGAGACTGTGCAACAATGCAAGGAAACTTTTTCTTAAGGATTTATGCTTGTCGTCGGGTTTAGCTGTAATGCAAAAATAACGCTGCGCAAAGTTTCAGGAACCAAAAGCAAAACGTAATGCCCTGCGTCTACTATCCGACAAACATCCTGGAACCAATTTATCGCCATATTATAAGCCAAACCAAAATTCCATTGAAGTACAATCCAGAAACTGGTGGTGAATGTACTATTCAAGCGTGATCTACCGCAATTTTCGTTTTTGGAAGACCTTTAATGTGTTCATCAGAGTGTGCGGAAAGAAAATTCAAGATTAAAGATGACTTTGCCTTTTTGGTATAACTTCAGTACAACTTTGCTTAGAAAAGATATATGGCTCTTCACAATACATTTACTTCGAAAAACTTTCTTCTGGTCTGAAGAATGACCACTGAATAACTCTGAAGACAGTGCTCAATAGCGTATATGCTGATCGCTTTAGATCGTATCTTTAAAAAAAGCCTGAAATGTTGACAATAGAAAATCATTCCACAGGCCTATACTTGTTTTATTACTTAATAATAAAAAAGCAACTAAAACAGACGTTGGAAACTTTTGGAAAAAGCCGCAGAATTAAGTAACCATTAGAAGCAATTGGCGCAAAGTGACGCTGTTGTCTGGCGTTTGTTCTCTCCTCGGTCGCATCGCCTGCACAAGGAGAAGGGTAATTAGTACCATTTGCTGATTGTCTCTTTCGGCGACCTTGAGTTAAGGAAGGAGGAGGATTTAGTGCGATGGCACCCCCGTTTTACCCCTACTTCTCATTGGTCCACCCGCATGTGTTGGTGGCCGCCCCGAGTGCACTCGTATCGAACGAAGCCAGATGGCTCTTTGAGTAGCCATCTTTGTCGACGTTGGTCCAGAAAAAAAGTTTGGGCCGAAGTTTTCTCGTTTACTATTGATGATAGTTGACTGCTGTTGGTTGCTATTGGCTACCATCAAGCAAGAGCGGCTTGTGTCCATCAGCTGCAATCACTCGCTTAATGTTCCTGTTTGGTATTGAGCATCTGGTTGTGGAGAAGGACAGATAAGGAAGGGACTGTTAATAGATTCTAAATGAGATTTTTAAAAACTTTTTATTTATTTACTATATATTATTTACAAAAAACTGTTGAGATTAAATTTCTTTTAAATTTGGAAGTGATGTCCAGGCCGCTGTCCAAGTTCATCGACTTCATTTTATTTATAGCTTCAAATGAGAACTCGGGATTCCTTTGGATCGTATATCGCTAATGTCGCATTTTTTCGAGTGGATGGCTAATCTTACTCCATATTACATATTTATTTATTCAAAATTATGGAGTGATGCAATCGCGTCGCAATTCCGATGACAAAACGGGTGGTTAGGTCCTTGCCTCTTCTTCTATAAAGACACTTGATTTTTCTTTTCTTTTTTTTCCCCACACATGGGGTTCGTGGGTGGTCGATAGAAACAAAATAGCCGATATTCTATATGAAGAATTTTTTTTCCTTTTGAAAATCTGTGTTAGACGGGAGAGCGAACGTCATTTTGCATTCCTCTGGTAATCCAGGCCTCAATTATCTCTTCTTCCCCAGTCGATGTATTATTCATGAAGTTGGAGAAAATTCTTAGGTAGATATTAATCTTTAAAGTAAAAAGGGATGGGGAAATGAAGACTGTTCTTTGTGTATAGAAGAAACGAGCTAAAGTAGTACTTAACGAGGAGTCTTGTCCATTTACTTCTACATTGAAGCCCCTATTGATGATATTTAAAAAAATGTTTCACAGTTTCCTTAATGTTGGATGATGGACCATGAATAATTATTTTTTTATGGAGAGGAGGCGTTATTTTCGCATAAAAATTTTCCAAAGACGAATCGGTATCTTTATATAAAAAAAACATTTTTAATGGCACCTAAAGAACGTGAGCAACAATAATTATTAACGATTTTGGAATTCCATTGAAAATTCAAATTTTAATTGCTAACTCCTATAAAGCGTACAACTGGCATGAGTATTAAAGCAACATGACTCCTACAGTAATGGATCCCGTTCTGAAAGGAAAGATTTTTAAAGTTTTTGCAGCAGAAATGGTCCACGTCTATGATAACCCGTGAAACAACGCTGCAACACGCTTGAGCAGAGGCGTAGTGAGGCTATGGCAAGTGAGGCCCCGGCCATAGGCGCTACAATAGCATTTCATAAGTTCAGAAAGTTAACATCATGCAGACATAATTTTTTTTTCTTCTAATAAAATGTCGAAAATTAAAGTAAAAAAATAATTTACATACTACTGGTATAAACCCTTGAAATGATTTTTTAAAATTTTAATTGAATAATTTTCTTGTCAGAAAAAATTAAACCAAAAAAAATGAAGCCCTTTCATAAATTTAGAAAGGCTGTCAATGCATTTCAACAGTTAGAAACTAGCCAAAGTTTAACATAAAAAATCAACAAACAACAGAAAGTTATAACTTAATATTTTGTTGGATGCCCCTCTTTAATCACTGCTCTTGGTAATGATTCAATCAGTGATTTGCAATAGTCCGAAGGTACTTCTGCCCACAATTAATAATTGCACATTTCAACTCATAGTGGAAAGAAAACAAGGTGTGTGCAATTTGATTCTCAATTATGAACAGTTTCGCGCATGACATCATGTGGATTGCAAAATGTGCGCATCATTGCCATCATAATCAATTAGAAACTTAGGTAACATTTAAATACTTACTAACTATTAGGGGAAGTTTTGTATTTAGCAGGAAATGATAATGAAAATTAAATACATTTTAATATTAAATTTTATACGAGCGATACATAGCCCACGTGTCATTTTACAAAGGCCGTGTAATCCACATGACGTCACGACATGCGCATGAATCAAATTGCGCACACCTTGTTTTCTTCCACATGATTTCAACTCATCTTTGCCGTTCACAGTAATTTTTGCAGTTGTGCTTTTAATCTACCCCAAACGTTCTTTACTGAGCTCAAGTCGGGCGAGTTGGCAGGCCAATCAAAAACGTTGATTTGTTTTTGTCCTAACCATATTTTGGTTTTGAGTGACACATGAAATGAAGCTCCATCTTATTGGAAGATTATTTCCTCATCCATGAAGTGGTCTTCAAGAGTCAAGGATCTCAATGTACACATCATTATCTACAATTCCTTTATGAATACACATTTGTCCTGTACTTTAACAGAGATGCAGCCCCATATCATTACTTTAGTAGGAAATTTCGTTTTTGTCTTGATGCACTTCGGATAATGACTTTCATGTTTACGACGAAATACTCTGAATCTATCGTTTCCGAACGTCATGCAGAATGCCGATTCGTCGCTAAACACTACTTTGGTCCAGTCGTCTGGCGTCCAGTCTTTATATCGAAGACCCTCTGCACACGACCTCTACGCTATTGATGGTTAAGATGGAGTTTGGTGCATGGTATTCGAGATCTATAGCTGAGTTAGTCTCCTCCGTGTTGTAGTTTTTGACACACTTTGACTGATGCATACACTCCATTTCATTGCCAGTTCTTGAGAAGAAATGAAACCGATTAGTTTCAACAATTCGTCTAAGCTGATGATCATCCCGTTTAGTTGTTTTTTTTTTTAGGTCTTCCACTTCTTGGCTTGGCCTTCAATATTTGTCCATTGTTTACTTGAACATTTTTTAGACATTTGCTAATTGCGGCCATAGACATCTGTGTAACTCTATAGCAATTTCTTTTAGGGGACGAATTCTTCCTTGGATATCCGAGTTGATCGACCCATCATGTAATGTGCAAGTCGTAAAAAAGGACTAACAACTTGTAAAAAATACTTACATGTACCAACACACCTATTCTATAATGGAAATTACTTTTATATTTGCATGTTTCTAAACCTAAGAAACACATTGCCAGCCTTTCTAAATTTATGAAACGGCTTCATTTTTTTTTGTTTATTTTTTTCTGACAAGAAAATTATTCGAGTAAAATAATAAAAATCATCATTTCAAGGGCTTATACCAGTAATATGTAAATTACTTTTTACTTTAATTTTCGACGTTTTTGTTATAAGAAAAAAAAATTAAGAGACAAATTCATGTCTCTACGATGTTAACTTTCTAAATTTATGAAATGCTCTTGTACTTTAACATAGGCGCAAAAATTGAGATTTTTCATTGCAAAGAATATTATTAGGCGCATTTTCTTTTCTGGTTATACGCGTCAATAAGAGCCAAAATTTCCGATATATTATGGAACATTCAAAACGAATCTAAAATTTAAGTTCCAGAGCTGCCGAAATTAAAAGCCAAAAGGACGAAACGTCCTGTTGGACTAAATTTGTTGCGCTAAAGAGACTGGAGAAGTACAAAATCCGAAAACAATCCAGTCAACCTGGTAGGAACCCCAAAATGCTTAGGTCAACGATACCTTTGAGATACAATTCATTTAGTTTTGAGGGAAAACAAAACATCAAGAGAAATATTCCATTTTACCGATTTTTACTGAAAAACCTGAAGAAGATCTTACCTCCCAAGATCAGGTAAATTCTATTCCAAACATAGACGCAGAATACCGGAAAAGACCTTTGTCAAAAAAACGTCACATTCCAAAGATTTTATGGTGTAGGGAGGAGTTTCTTACAAGGGAAAGATCAAACCTGCGTTTTATTGAACCAAAAACAAAAATTACATTTACTTATATTTTTTTTTCTAATATACCGGGTGTTTCAAAAATGACCGGTATACCGGTATATTTGAAAAATCAATAAAACTAAACGGGCAGCGATAGAAATACACCGTTTGTTGCAATATGCTTGGGACAACAGTAAATTTTCAGGCAGACAAACTTTCGAAATTAGTTCACGGTGTATTTCTATCGCTGCCCGTTTAGACTTTCCAAATATACCGGTCATTTTTGAAACACCCGATATATATAGTAAAGAGGACATCCACTCACAGGCTGACTCACTGACTCATCATCGCACAGCAAAATCTACTGGGGCCACCGACTCGAAACTCGGTGGGAGCCTTTGGACGGATAGCATAAGAGCGTGCTAAGACGGGATTTTTCAATATTCGGATCCCCCCCCCCCCCTCCGGGGGCAGAAAGGAGTTGCACGTTCGGACACCTGGCACCGCCCTCAATGAACGGATGTCTTCGAAATTTTGTAGGAAGATTTCGAGCTACCGTGTCAAAAAAGCACTTTCCCCGTTTTTCGATAATCGAATTTTAAGCGTGTGAAAACTGAAAAAAATTCGTTTTTCGGGGGTGTTTCACAAACTTTTCTGATTTTTTGATGCAACTTCTCGGGGAATAAAGATAAAGCAACAAAACTCGGAGGAAAGTTTATCGGGGATATTTCCAAAAAACCAATTTCAGTTTTTTTTTTTTTTACGAAATTCGCTTTGTAAGGGAGGGGGGGCAGGTGGGTCCAAAGTTTGGGGGCCCCCCCCCTCCCCGTTTTGGAAATGCAATGAGCTTCAAAAGTGCGCACGAGGCTGTAAAAGACGTATATAAAAAGGGGAGCATTCGTTAGTTTTTGAAATTCGATTTTTAGGGGGGCAGAAATCCAAAAAAAATCCCAAAATAGATTTAAATTTGACGTTCACGCCGGTAAACCCCACTCTGTGGCAAATTCACGTACGACTAAGATATTTGGACCAAGAATAGTTCAAATTTCTGCTATTCCCCCCTTTTTTAACCCTTTGCGCTCCTACGGCCCTCCCTAAAAACATGCGATTTCTTACAGTTTTTCCGGTATTTTGCGAGTCAACATAGGTCTAGATTACTATTTTTTCTACGATGATGGCATTTAACGAGATCAACTGTATGCTTAATTTTTTTTATTATCTGGATCTACTTTTCCGGTATTTTATGTTTTCCGGATTCTTACCGGATTTTTTTTTTTTCATAAATTAACATAAAAACTCGCATGTCGCATCCAAAAACCTTCATTTCGTAAAAAAGATGATAAACAACTTCATTTTCGTCTCTCGATTAAAAAAAAAGTTTGTTTTACGGTTCCGATACATCTGGTCATGAAGTTAGAGAGGAAATAGCTAGTCATGTTGTCAATAATTGGGAACGTTTTCATATATTTACGGACAATTACGAATCGTGGTTTCAGTATTTAAAGCACAATACCGGGTACTTCAGCTATTCTATATAAAAGAATCCTTTTTGATTCTTCAGTATGAATTTTTACTACAGTATATTAATTCTAAGCTTTTTCATGTTTTCATTTTTTTCTGTATATTCACGTTAAGATATTGGAAAAATTCATCAAAAAAGAGCCCGAGCAACGTCGGGTATATCAGCTAGTAAATACCGATGATGTCTTATTAATTATACAAAGTGTCCATAAAAGAATTGTTCATTAACTTTTGATATAGTTTTCAGCAAGTTAAGAATAAACTCCGTCTCTGAGATATTCGTTTATTGCAGAAACTGCTCATAGAAGGCACTGTCATCGACAAAACAAAAGATGGCGTCGATATTGTGGCCTGCCGAAACGAAATAATCGATCACTGCTCAAACAGGTCTCCAAAATGGTTTTTATCCAAGAAAAAAAATTACCTGACCGTAAGTTAACATGTATTTCCTGTGAAAAGTCAGACAAAACTTTTGGATTTTCTTTGCAACATGCTGAAAACGATACATGATTATGCTATTACGTTCAAAAGTTATTAAATATTGTTATAATACAAATCTTTTATGGACACCCTGTAAAAAAGTAATTGACGTAGAAAGGTATTTAATAAAAATATAGAATTTCTGCAATGACGCGTGAAACACCAAAAATTCCGCCTTTTCACCACAAAAATTGCAAGCTCTTTTCAAAAATCTTTGTGGTGGGCGGGAGAATGTGCGTTGATGATTGTAGTACGGTTTCATGCTTAAGATGATAACGTATTATGAGCGTGAATTATCCGTTTCACGGGGCGAATGTTAACATACATTCACCCTTAACGCCAAGCTCTTGGCGATAATTAATCAGAAAAGTTTGCGGTAATTATTTTATTTTTTTGAAAATTCGCGAAAATGGCGCATATCCCATTGCCTCGGCGAAGTTTTGGGATTTTAATAACTGTTCGAGATTAATTAAAGGCGGTTCTGGACTTTGGCTCGGAGCGTTTATTATGGGTTGCTGTATCTTCTGTAACGGATACCTGAGCGTCGGTCCGTGGAATCTTCCCTCCCGACGTTAGGAAATTACGACCAATTAAAGTGAGCAAGGGGGATGAATTCAAACGAGACGTTTAGTTGTTGTGGATGAAGTCATATTTTCTGAGCTAATGATTTCACGCGAACTCATTTAGTGAATTAACGTTTTGGAGCGAATAAAACCGTCCTCCCGCAGGATTAGAATGGATTGGTGAGGGGAAGCACAAGCAGCACAAGAACAGCAACAACACACGCACATAACAGGGACATTGAAGGTCTTTGGGCTTCACCCAGGAAACCACATTAGTAGGGATTGGAGAGAGGAGCTAAGAAGGGAAGGTCAAATCACAACTTAGATTTCGTTCTATGCATTTCATCTTCTTTTAGGTTTCATTGATATTACTTTAGATCGAGGTTAAGCATACTTAACTGCCCTCAATGGAGTTTTTCAAATTCTGTTTTGTTTAAAACATTTTTGAACACCTTTATGAAAACATTTGAAAACGAATATGAGGGGTCGTCCATAAATTACGTAACGCTTGAGGAGGGGTGATTGGACAGCGTTACGCAGCGTTACAGAGGGATCAGGTCTGCGTTATGTAACGCTTCTTTTGAGATTTATTCCAGACTAAATTTATCAAAAAAAAGTTTATTTAATCCTTTGCAGCCTGCGTTAGTTTTTTCATTATTAAAAATTTTAAAGAACTGTTTATTAGCATCACAAATTCCATGTAATTTCACTCAGAACTTGTAATGACATTAATTCTAGTATTGCTGGTAATTAAGAAATACAAAATCAACGATCCGTTTAAAGCAATATAAAAATCTGTAATTCGGCGATGCGTTTCGATTAGAAATCGTCATCTACGTAGTTGTTTTATAACTATTACAGGTACGAAATCCTTTATCCGAAATTCTAAAAACCGCATTTTTTGTTTGTTCTCAAAAACATTTGATGGCTTGGGTCATATACCTGCCATGATGCATAGTTTACAGCCTCTGGTTCCTGCTGAAAGCCTGATATTATTTGGTGCTTTGGAAGGTAGTTTTCTTTTCAAACAATGCTCGAGAAGACTTGCATTATCTCATTGGAGATATGTTAAAAGTGTTATTACTATCTTCTCACATAACACAGCATTATTTATTATCCATTATTTTTATAATTGATACTCATAAAGTACGATGTTTCTTCAACAACTGGTCAAAATTTGAATCTGCTTCTGCAATTTTGCTGCGACTTCTAATAAAACAAATTGAGCATTACATGATTTTTGAAAACTGTAGGGAGGGGGGGGGGAGGGTCTGAAGGTGCGTTTCAAGAGGGAGGGGGAGTTAATAGTGAGTCAGTCTTGCATTACGTAATTTATTGACGACCCTAACCTGCTCCGATTTCTTCTTTCACCTCATCTGATGCACTGAGCCTCTGATTGCCTTGTCTTTTCACTACCAAACTGATCTCCAAAAAAGTTTCATCCAAGCATTAATCGACCTTTTTTCTGTGGTTGTTTACCTAAGCTAATCTGTATCTCCTCTGAACAGTGATCGGTGGTTTTGTTTCGGCAAGGCTCGCTACACACTGTACTTTATGACATATTCTGGGACACAAGGCTTGAATTCGGGATTCTGTCATAGAAGGGCACTAGCAAGCAGAAGTACGTGACGTTACAAAATATTCACAATATATTCAAACTAAGTTTTGACATGGTAGCTTACATGTATAAGTGTTCAATATGACCTCGGCACACGTCCATTCGATAGTCAAATTCCTCCCATCCTTGCTGAAGCATATCTGGTGTCCTTCATTTATGGCGACGGCGATTCGAGTTTTCAGCCTGTCCAAATTTGCTGGTAAGGGAGGTACATAACCTCGATCCTTAACAGTCAGGTTAGGAGAACAAAGTAGCCACGATATTTGAGAGTTCGCCATTTCGACATGAACTGACGGGTGAATCTACGCCTTTCAGATGCGCCCGGTGAATCTCTAGCGGCAATGAAACAAAACTTGATGATCCCCTCTTTCCGATGGAATGCAGATAGTTTACCTGCGATCAACGATTGTGTAGCTACAGCATTTTGAAATCGGATGAAGACATTTTGATAAAATACATCAAATAAAACTTTTGTGACATCAAAAGAGATACATCAAATAAAACTATACATCAAATAAAACTTTTGTAGTTTCTCTGTGACATGCTGAAAGAGATACATGATTATGTTATTACATTCAAAAGTATTAAATATTGTTATAGACAAATCTTTTATGATTATCCTAAATTGCCGTGCAATATACTCTTGCATATTGTTTCTGTACTTCTATAGACAGTTTTAAATGAACATTTAAGCATCAACGTTCTTTTATTACATCTAAAAATCATATATCTTCAAATGTATCAAACATGAATACTTCTCTTCAGTTATTGTTGTTGGTTTCTCCATTTCATCTCAGTTTCCAAGTCTTATTCAAGCAAATACAATAAATTTATCGTAATAAAGCAAATATCAATGAAATCTCATAAATTTCACGAGTGGATTAAATGGATTCGACAAATGGCTAGCAATCCCATATTACCAGATTAACGCACCAAATCCCCTAATTGAGCTGCTTAATCACGTATAAAGGAAACTGCCGGTTCCTAACGCGTATTATTCTAATAAAATTATAAATTGCAAAATTTTCAATTATGAAAGCCATAACCATAAATTCATACCTCATCATTTTCTCATGTAAACAAGCTAAACGACATTTTCGGATGCGTACTCTTGCATACTGAAATCCAACTCGATCGAGCCATATTAAAAAAAATGTATTAAATTCCATCAGCAACATAAATAAAAATTTACACTAGAAATATTTTTTTAAAATTTTTATTAAAACAATTTTCCATCTCATATTCTATACTCAAAAATAATCGGGCGCAATAACTCTCATATTTCTTCGAAATTTTGTTTACGTTAAAATAACCTTTCATATATTACAAATTTTATATATTAAAAAAAAACAACTTAAACATGATAGTTTAAACCAGTCTACTATTTCACATGCTCTATTCGAGATTCCCTACACAGAGCTAATGAGAGACCTTTCCTTAAGATTTCTACAGCCCTTATTAATTATTAAAAAACCATGTTCATCAGTACAAGGTTAAAGTATGTAATTACCCCCTCTCTCCAACTCCCATTAAACTTGCCTTCTTATTTTTTCAAACTTGTTAATTAAAATCTAATCATTAGCCTAGAAATTAAGCTTTCGGGAAAACTTTCTAAAATCACCTCCAGGGTATCCCAAGGAATCTGTTCGTTCCCCAGAAAACACGAACATTTTTTCTTCTCATTTCCTCAGATGAAATTTGATAGCATTTCAACCTCATGTACTCGTTATAATGAATTTAAAGACGATATTTCTAAAGATAAAACGAACTGCCTGTTTCTAAATCCTTCTATAAATATTAAAAAATAAATAAATATAACACGATGAAAACTAGAGACGAAAAAGACAACACCTATCGGAAGGAGACAAATACTGCCTTGAGGTTTGCGAGATGAAGTTGAATAAATTGTATTTTCATGTTGTTTGGTAAACCGAAAGAAACCGTAAGAAAGTAATAAATAAAATCTGAGGTAAACATGTTGAGATGAATAACGAAAGGAAAAATCCCGCGATCTGGATTCGAACCAAAGACCACGAAGCTTTTAAAGATCAGCTGGCTGTCTCTAAGTGACCTAAAGACCACTAAGTAGTCTAAGTGGAAGCTCATTGGGATCCTAAGAGTAGCCTACTTTTTGTGTGATTTAACAGGAAACAGTTTTTATATATTAAATAAAGAAGATCGGGCTTATTGAACTTATCCAGCTTACATTTCTTACTTGAGACACTTTTTTACAAGATGAATCCCCAAGAGCCAGACACATTTGAACACCAGTCAAGGTCTAAATCCGCCCAACCTGCCAAACCTTTTCCGTGCTGTTCATATTGGGAATGTGAGCGCCCAGTGTCCATTACGAGGTGCTACCCAAAATTTCCCGAAATGTACCTCTATAAAATACGGGACTTATCCAATCTTTTAATTTCCACCGTCACCTTCAAGGTAGTCTTCTTGGGCATCTATTAATCGCTTCCAGCGATGTTCTCCTTCTGGAAGCATTCCTGGAGGTTCCCAGGTTGGAGCATATTTAACATCTGCTGGGATTCCGCTTGGTCACTTCAATGAAGTCAAGTTGCCGCCTTTTAAATCGCAATTTCAATTTTCGGAAGCGGTAGAAATCGCAGGGTGCCAGGGGACAGCGATCATGTTGTTTTTGTTGAGGAAGTTCCTCGCAGCGAGCGATTTGTACGCCGGAGTACTGTCGTGATGAAGCAGCCGTCTTTCTTCTTCTACATCTCTGGCTTTTTGTGCCTCCAGTTTTCCCTCAATCGTCTGAAAACGGCCCGTATGACAGTCCAAGGCGATCACAAACATCGTGGATGGTCTGACTTCGCTCCTCTCGGATCACATCACGCACTTTCGTGATCATTTCCAGAGTTGCGATTGTTGACGGTCGACCAGAATGCTTGTCGTCTTCCACAGACTCCCGGCCATCTTTGAAACGCTTAAACCACTCAAATATTTGAGTTTGGCCTAAAGCTTGTTCACCAAAAGCCTCCTTCAACAGTCTGTGGGTTTCAGCCGCAGTTTTCTTCAGCTTTAATATCAAGAATCACAACACAACCAACACAGAGTGACAAAAATAGCTCAAACTCAAAATCACGTGGACATAGATGACACCGATTGGCACAATTACAGGCGGAGACATACCCCTAACTCCATTTATCGGCAAAACTTCGTACCTCTTACGGTTCGGTCAGAATAAAACAATTTCGGAAAATTTTGGGTAGCACCTCGTATAAGGAAAATTTTTAAAAATTTAATTAAGTCAATTAAATTTAAAAGTACAAAAAAACACACATCTAGAAAGAGTTATTTTGATTAAAACACCATATTCTCAAAGTCTGAGAAATTCCGGTGGGGAGGGAGATTCTTCCGGGTTGTATATCCAGAGAAGCTTTAATGACGACAACAATGGCACGCTTATTGTCAAGAGCTGCTGTTTATTTCTGCAGAAATGGTCATTCAAATTTTTTTTAATTTTCCATTTAATAACCCCGAAAATTTTAGTATTCCATCCAAGACCTTAATTTCTTATTAGAAACCTAAAAAGGTTTAAAAAAAAAGACTACATGATTGTGATTAAGGTTAAGATTATCCTGAAGATATATGTGTGCTGCCTCAACATAGTCTGCAACATCCAAGCAGATGTCCGTATATTTTAGAGAACAATCCACCACGCTAAATCCGGAGGATGTTAAAGATCCATTACTCAGATAGATGGAGAAATGAAGAAGTACCGAAAAGAGAGAAGCTTATTGAATACTATTATTACGGGAAGAAAAAAAAATTGGACAGGGCACATATTAAGAAGGGAATGTTTGCTGAAGGAAGTGATCGAAGGCACCGTGGAAGGAAGGGCAAAAAGAATGAGACTAAATATGACTGACATTCTGAAGAAAGGAGGACACTATGAAGACATGGAAAAAAAAAGAGCTTAGGATGAAGAGAGGCATTTAGGATCTGGTTAAGTAGAAAATTCATGATGATGATTGTTATTAACAGTGAATTCCCACATGCTCTGAAGATGAGATACGAAAAGCATCCCGAAAACATTAACAAATTGATGCAACTTTATGAATGAATGACTTGTGTGTTTTGTTTCCCTTATATATTTTTATATACATATATTTATATAAATTTCTATAGTAACCAAATCAAGCAATTGTAAATGGAAAAATACTTCAGTAAAAACTGCATAATTAGAAGAGCTAACTATTTACTTAAGTTGGTGCAGTGCAGTTGTAGTAGCAACAATTTTACTGAAAATTTAAGTTTAGAATGAATTTTAATCTGTCAAATGACAATTTTCTCCTCGCATTAAAAAAAAATGAATTTTTTTCTTAAACAGCTTGCAATGCGGGGATGCCTGCGCGTTGTGCGTTTTCGTGAAGAGAAGTTAATGCTTTCCGATCAGATCCATATAGAGAACAGTAAAATAGACGAAAAATTTGCAGGAGCAACTTCTAAATTAGAATTTTAACCGTCAAAAAGAGAAAACCTCAATGAAGCTGCTGTTCATTCAGCTTTCTGGTATTTGCTATAATAAACCTGCCTGAACGTGAGTCTTAATAAAGGACATTAATAGTTATAATTATATATCGATTTCTTTTTATAGATTGGGCTCTTATCTTACGACTACAGAAAGAAATGCAGATATCCTTACCAGCTTAAAACGAATTTCCATCTCATATCAGCCGTGTAAAATAATTCCTCTCTTATATAACGCTGCTCCTTTCCGTGTATGAATTAACTGAAGGCAGACCATTAAGTACGTTGACCACTATATTGCTCACACATCACTCTCGCTCCTGATTGGAAGATCCATCTTATAAAAAGCGATTACACGTGCATCGATTATCCTATAGATCTTCGATAGAATCGAAACTGGCTTCCATATTACAATAAACAAGTTTTTCAAGTGTTTTTAAATTATTTCCCTCTGAAACTCTACGAAAACAAGCGATGAAGCTTATTTTAAAACATAATCAGCTCATAAAACAAAACCGACGAAATTTGCATCGTTTGCTCGAAGCCGTTATATCGATTGAATGTATTCACTCGTTTACTCACTCGAAGGAATCAATATTCCCATAAATAACAGAAGAAGAGGGGGAATCTAGATGAAATCTTAAATTATTTTTCATGCACTAAATACAGAATATTATACGTCGAAACTAATCGGAAGCGCAATTTCAGCAATTCGGCTTCAATTACGCCGACTAACATTCTTAGCAAGAAAATTGGCTCCATTTGATAAAAGCCACACATCTGTCAAGTGGGGCGAAGCCATAAATCATTTGGCATCTCCTTTTTTGAAAAGCTAACGACCTTGCCGGGGTTCCTTCTCCTCCTTCGGTGACAGAAGCCAGAACAATGCCGGCGCTGCTCCCTTCCACCACCCCGGTTATCTATTGGCAGCAGCGTGGCAACAGATCAACAACAAACCTCCCGCCCTTTTGGAAAGAAAAGAAGGAGGAGAGAAAAAAAGCTCTCGATCTTCTCAGTTTTCCACTGATGGACGAAAATGAAGTTTGAGAAAAGCAAATGGAACAGAGAGAAAGCGTTCTTGTGGTTGACCGCAAAGCAAAAGAGGTCATTCGATACTCCTTTTTTGGCTAAGACTTTTACTTCATATATATGATGTGTATTCAATAAACTAACAGGCCGAACGCAACGGGGACTGAGCAAATCAATTTATTTCAAAAATATTGACCGTGGTGGTTCAAGCAATTATCCCACGAAATGTCATAGCAGACGCGAAATCCCCTTCTCACAGAAGGTCTTGGGTTGTTGTTTAAACCAATTCCGAACTGCCTCTTGCACTTCCCCGTCTGTATGAAACCTACGTCCACTACTGCGGATTAACTTTGATTTTTTGGGTGGTGAAGATCATGGGTGTATTCATTGCAGACTTTGGCGCTTGGATTCAGGTTCATAATGGTAGCACCAGTTCTCGTCCCCCGTGACAAATCTTGACAAGAGATCCTCAATATGATAGCACTCCAAAAAGTCCTAAAACATGGCATGCGGAAGGCTTCTTATACTAGTTCCAAATGACAGGCACCCATTTCGCACACACTTTCCGGTATTGTAACGTTTCGTGAACATTTTCGACACAACCCTAGGCGCGACACCTACAGTTGGGGAAATGAAAGTTTGAAGTATTACCATATCTTCCATATCACAGGATCAGATCGACCAAAACAGCAACCTGAAAACTGGATATCAAGCAACTGACGAACCATTAGTCCTAATAGTGAGCCGGAGCAGTATCATCTGCTATCTTCGTCAAAAGGGAAGGAAAGCTAATATTCCTCAAGAAGTCCATGTATCGTTCCGAATAAAATGTGCTTTAAATGAGTGCAATACAAAGATTGTGCTATTTCTTTGATCTGAGCTTCAAAATCGTGGCAGACATAAAATTCGACAAGTGGAAAGAATTTGAGAGAATTCTCGTGTTGTCTGGAATGTCTAACTTGTAAGACCTATTTGAAAACAGCTTCTCGTTAAATCCATTTTACATCGTTTAATTTTCCTGAACTAAAGGCTATACTGAGACTTAGGGGCCGCCCTAAATACACCTTGTATAATGGAATATGCAACTACAGTGGTTTAAAATTTCTGTATTAAACAATTCCCATTCAAAAGCGACCGAAAACAGTTTTTAAAATCTAAGCCTAAAGAAAACGAAAATTTGCGCCAATAAACAAAACTAAACAGATTACTGGTACCTTTGGCAAATCCATTTTTTCGTTTCTCGTTTTATTTTTATTGAGAAGTTCTTTATTTCCTCCTTTTAAGAAAATTAAAGTCTGTCGCCATTATCCGGAAATCGTTTCCTTGCACACAAATTACAAGTTCATTGGTACATTCGCTTACGAAATAATCAAAGGCTGCAGGCAAGTCTTCAGCATTTTCGAAGTATAACGAGAAACATTTCGTTTTTCTCTTTAATTCCTTTATCCACAGACACACACACGCACATACAGACACAACACACACACACTTCATTCTTACCAAAAGAACGTCTTCCGCCAACGAACACATTAAAAAGCTTCAAGCAAAAATGGGAAAAAATAAATTAAAAGAAGATTTTCAAGAAGGAAGAGTAATTACAAAAGTAAAAAGGAATGAGAAAGAAAAGAAAAATTTAATTTTCTTCTGCAGTCCTCGAACTCTGTACCCTAATAATTTTACCAATGTCAAAATGGAAAAATGATTTTCTTTATCATTATTACAAAATAAAATTCCCCCTTCTAATTTCAAAAATACATTTCTCTTATTAGATTTTTTGGTTTAAATTAAAAAAATAGAAGATTTTACGTGAAATTTTAAGACAAATTTTAAAATTTTTATTGAAATCAGACTTCTATATCATGTAACAAATTAATTTTTTTTATTGAGAGACGATTTAAAAATCATTCCTAATAGATTTTGAAAATAGGAACAAAGATCGGATTTCGTAAGAATAGTAATTTCAAGTTCTAGTAGTGCGAGCATATATGATAGATATAAAAGCGAGATATCTGTACCCTGTACACAAATATCAATCAAATCCGTAATGGTTAAAACTACGGTTTTTCCAGATCATTGACTTTCCGACCAGCTGTAGTAGCATTTCCAAACTGTGTAGTTTTTTAACTGTTAACATGATTAAAGCATTGATAATAAACAACAAGGAAATTTCGGAGCACCATGTCTCATTAGTGTGTAGGCCGATCCATAGCTAGGCAAACTCACCGTCCAAATGAACTAAGGTGCTACCAGATATGTATCGACAAAGACAGCACAGCATATCCTGTTGCCTTATGGGGCTGTGAAGCACAGGATGGTCGCTGCACTTAAGCTGGTGTAACAATTGGTGTAAGAACACAAGCTGGTGGTACCAGTGTTTATGTACAGGGTATGTTTTCTTGGCAATGTTTGTGGCCACTCTGAAAGGCGCTCTCGCCAGATTTGTTTACTTATTCATCAGCGTGGATCAGTTCATCCATACATGTTAACTGTTTCCCCTAGGGAAGATAGGATATTCCAGCAGGACAATGCAACATTCAGCCAGAATTGTTCAGAAATGGTTTCGAGGAGAACGACCAAGACTTCCACGAAGTCTCTGGTCTCCTCGTTCCAAGTCAAATTCAATCGAGCATCTTTGAAATCACCTAGACCGCATTTCCCCTCTATGAATCCACGACCAAACAGCGTTCAGTAGCAATTACCAGTACTATAAGGGTCACTTCCATTAGGATAACCTGTGGTTACTATAGCACGTCTACATAAATTGGGCTGGGCGTCTCTAATTAAACTTCCAATTTCAATTGTTAATTTAATACATTTTAACATCTATATATTTAAGTTCCAATGGTGATTATTTGGACAGTTCATTGGACTGCATCTCTAAACTTCATTTTGGTCTTAAATGAAAGATCTTAGTCTGTAGATTTGTCAGTTAGTTTTTGTGTCCATAATTACTGTTAAGTTGCGGTAATTTACAATTCAAAATTCCTTACGCTGGCAAATCAACCAATCCTCTCCACAATGACGTCATATCAACAATTTTCGAAGCCAACGAGAAAGACAGGCCTCGAAGCGGAAAAGTCACCTGACCAGCTGGGTCCGAACAACAATCCAATCTTCATTGTCTCCATCTTGGATTTTAACAATCAGTATTTTTTCGTTTGTTGGAAACAATGAAGGTTGGATTGTTGTTTGGACCCAGATGATCAGGTGATTTTTCCGCTTCGAGGCCTGTCTTTCTCGTTGGCCTCGAACAATTTTGCTAGCATTGATGATCAAATTAACAACAATTACATAAACAATTAACAAAGATAACAATGAACAACAACACAGGAAAATAAATTAATTAATTAAAGAGATGGAGATGGGTTGTTTATCGTCAAATTTTGACGGAATCCATCTATACTCTGTCCAATGAAAGTTGGAGTGGGTGGGATTCTACTTTGGCAACAATGTCTAACGATTGAAATAGGAAGTTTAACTGGACACGCCCACTTCAACTTTCGTTGGATAGAGTATAGCTTTGTTTTAAAATTCTTTTTGCTATTATCAAAATGACTGTTACAGAATTGTTATTGGGCGTGGCGACAATGGTACAGCCCATCCAGTCTTAGTTTGCGAAATGTGATGCCCGTTTCAACATTGTTACAACAAAAATTAAACAATACATAATAATTAACATGTCCATCACATTTTGCGCAAACTAAGGCTGGATGGACTATAGAAGCACGGCCTCCTAGACTCTACCAGGCCTGCACATGACGTCAATAATGTATTGTTGAAGCATTAACATTATGACGTTGAACTAACTTCTGTAATAGTACCACCAGTTCGACGTAACAATGTTTTATCTTTTCCATGTTCAGGCAACACCTCCAACAAAGAAGGCCAAACAACTGAAACGTCACACATTATTACAACATCATAAGTCGACCAAATTTAGGGCTTATTGGTAGAAACCACGGTGTATAGATATAAATGGTCATCGAGTTCCACTAAAAAATGAAGCTACAGTTTTTAGCTCCCGATAGGGCAGAAACTCTACTGAAAAGTGGCGCAGCATGTACAATCGGCCCAACTGCGCTGCAGCGATGCCCTACCGGCAGATAGAAAGTTTAGTTTTATTTTCAGTTTCAATGAAATATCTCTATGGTAGGTCACGTCGACCCTAGTGCTATATATACGGCACCTAGCGTCATTTGTTTTCCTTAGCTTCTCGAAACAATGGAAAATGTGGGAAGCTCGATGACGATTTATATCTAGAAACGCTATTAACAATGGTCAAAATATGATGATGTAACGATATATGATGTTTCAGTTGTTTGGATTTCTTTCTAGGTGTTGGTTCAGGCAACACCACCTAAAGAGAAAGCCTGAGCCGTGACCACCGAGAGAGAAGGCCTCCGCATTGAAATGTGATACACTGTCACATCATCATAGATAGTGCATTGGTATTCGTATTTCTACCAATAATAAGCCCTGAATTTGCATTATCTATGATGATGTAACAATGTATTACATTTCAATACGGAGGCCTTCTCTCTCGGTGGTCACGGCTGAGCGCGGAAACATCATACATTGTTAAAACGTCATAGGTAGTCATCTTTAACAACGCCACCTCTACTCAAAGCCTGAGCGCGAAAATTTCATACATTGTTACATCACTATAAAAAGTCATCTTTAATCGCATTTCTACCAATAATAAGCTCTAAATTGTGACTTTGTATCATGATGTAACAATGTATGACGTTTCCGCGCTCAGGCTTTCTCTTTAGGTGGTGTTGTCTTTAATCGCATTTCTACACGGCCTCCTAGAAACTACCAGGCCTGAACATGACGTCAATAATGTATTGTTATAGCGCTAAGATTGTGACGTTGAACTAACTTCTGTAATAGCACTACCAGTTTGACGTAACAATGTTTTATCTTTTCCATTTTCAGGCCTGGTAGTTTCTAGAAGGCCGTGATTTCTACCAATAATAAGCCCTAAATTATGACTAGGTTTGATGATGTAACAATATATGAAATTTTCGCGCTCAGGCTTTGAGCAGAGGTGGTGTTGGTTCAGGACGGTAGTTTCTAGAAGGCCATGATAGAAATCATCAACTCGATTCTTCTCATGATTAAGACGAGGCCTACGAGAAAGACAGGCCTGGGTACTCAACACTCTCCTGACCATCGGGGTCTGGACAACAATCCAACCTTCATTGTCTGCATCTTGGATTTTAATAATTGTTTTTTCGTTTGTTGGAAACAATGAGGATTGGATTGTTGCTCAGACCCCGATAGTCAGGTGACTCTTGAGTGTCTTTCTCGTAGGCCACGTCTTAATCATGAGAAGAGTCAACACCTTCTAGAGAAAAAGCCTGCGCATTGAAACGTCACAGATACATCAACATAAGAAACCATATTTAGTGCTTTTTATTGATAAAAATACGATTAAAATGGACTTTTTATGATAATGTAACAAAGTATGACGTTTCCGTGGGCAGGCCTTCTCTCAAGGTAGTGTTGGAAGAGTCGAGTTGATGATTTTTACCACTGTTATCGCGCCAATAACAATCTTGTAATAATCATTATTGAAATAGCATTAAGTAACAACCCCTCAGTTGATATGAAATGGATCATTTATCTCCCAGTGCCTATTGTACTATATTGTAACAAACGGACTATGGTGATTTGGCTAAAAAGCGATTTGCTATTAATCTATAAATGGTAGTAATAAGTTTGTTATTAAGATGATTGTTTAGGGCCTTATTTTTTGGTTATTCATTAACAGAACGTTCGTCTTTAAGTATTTTTTCAAAAAAGCCAGGAGGCACTATCTTGAGAAATCTTTATTTAAAGAATCAAAAAGGAAATGAGGAAGGAAGGAGAGTGAACGATAAAAGTTTAAAAAATAAAAAACGAGTAGGTGCTAGGGGTTAAATTATTACGCCGTGGAAAATTAAATTATAGTGCGTATATAGCCCCCTTCTTTCCGAAATCCTGACAATGTTTCCTTTTTGGAAAAACGACAGGTTTAACCCTCCTTCGCTCGGATTGCCTCCTGAATTACAGCTCCAAGCGGGGGCGCCTTCATTAAACGAATGTATTGTTAATTTAGATCAGGAGTGAGAACGCCGACGCCCCCTACGCAAGAGTCCGGAGTGACGGGTTCGACCGCCGCGTGAAACAGGCGCCCTGTGGAAAATTCGAGTCATAAAGTTAATTAACCAATCACGGCGCTTCTGCGTTTATGTGCATGTGTGTGTCTGATGAGAGAGAGAAAGTGAAGAGAGGAGGTAATGCTTCTGCAATACTCACCTAACACACTGGCCGCCGTTTTACCCTACTCAAGGCGCCTTTTACTCGGTAATCATAAAAAATAAATAAACCTTTTCTTTAGGAAGTCTTTTTTTTATAGCTATTCGTACCCATAACAAATGGATATTTAATGCGATAATGTTTTTATTTTACTGTCACCTCAATGACGACATTAATTTGCCATAATAATCACTTTATGGTTAACCAAAAAAAAAAAAACAACGCAACACTAGCCAGACAACTCTGCTCCAAAACTCATGGCTCACAGAGATTCAATTCATAAACCTTACTAGTCGCCATGGAACAGATCTCTTGATGGGTTGTAAGTGACAGCTTTGAGGTAACAGATCATAACCCAAATCTTCCTCAAAGTCTAAATCAATATGATTTTACTTCCTACAAATACTTTAAACCATGTATGCAGTTTGGCACAGTTATTCACGGTGGTCCAAGAGTCTGGACCCACCTAAACGTTATGGCTGGAGCTAATAATTTCGATTAGGGAAACTACTAAGAGCAGGAAGAAAACTTTGGTCATGTGACCAATTTGGCCGCCATTCTGGATCAAATTCCAAATTTTCAAATAGGAAGGGGGTCATATAAGAAATGCACGTGGGATTTCCTGACAAAAACAAGGGTGTTGTTATTTTTCACGTATCTTTACTCATTCTTGAGCTAAAACAGTTTTTTGGTCAGACATAACATCCACATTCATCCCAAAGCCACAGTTGCTCTTTCCAAATTAAAAATCACAAATGTCATATCCTATAAGGTGTGTTCCGATTATCAAATCCAACGTGAAAACCCATTCACGTTGAACGTTTAGAAGCACATTGGGGTCAACACTCTGACAACCTGTTTGATACGCTATTTCAGATGTTCAATGAAAATGGGAACTATCCAGAATTCTTTTAACTTCTAATACTTACTAATAACACTGTCCTGCGTCATTATGGCACTGTTATTAAGGAGCATCAGAAAATGCAATTTCCCAATATTGGATTGCCCAATGCGGACCCCCTACATCTCCGGACTTGATCCCAATGCATTTTTTTAGTGAAGTGGGGTTCTGATGTATGCAGAGAAGATCAATATATGAAATAGCTCAACACAAAAGCATTTTAGTGTGTTGACCCCAATGTGTTCCTGAACGTTCGAAGTAAATGAGACTTCAGTCAGAATTTGACAATCAGAAAAACATTGAACACATCCTATAACACATAAATTTGTGACATTAATTTGGAACCAGCATTGCGACCTTTATGATGAATGTAAATAATGCAGTTTGTTTGGTCAGATACGTATAACTCAAGAATGAGTAAAGATACATAAAAAATAACAACACCATTATGTTTATCAGGAAATTCCACATGCATTTCATATATATCACATGACCCCCTTCCCATTTGTCGGCCATCTTGTCACATGAACCAATGATTCCCCCCATCCCTTAATAGTATCCCCAATCAAAATTATTAGCTCCGCCCATAGCGTTTAGGTTTTATTTAGGTGGATCCAAACTTGTGGCCCAGCCTATATATTTAAGGCCGGCTCGGTGGCCAAGAGGGTTAAGGCGCAGGTCTTTCCGCTCTCGAAACCAGCGAGTCGCGGGTTCGAATCCCGCTGAGGGCACGGATGTTTGTCCTTTTTCATTATCATCCTTTCATCATGCAGAAGGCAACGGGAAACCATCGCATTATCACTCTTCCCTAGAAAACTGTGAATGGACAGCATATGTCCACACAGTCACCAGAAGTCTAACTAACAACAATATATTTCAGAGGACCCCACTATTGACTAACTAAAAAGTACCTTGTCAAAAGATAGTAGAACACTTCGAATAACAATTAAACGAAATCATGCAAATCTAATAGGACGTCGGGCCACCTTTCACAAGGTCTGCTTGGTCTAAATTTGTGGATAGGAGCTTGTCATATTGATAAATAAATGGAACTTGCCAAACTGATCTCACTTTGTAAGAGCGCAGAATTTTTTACAATGTCGGTAATCGTAAATCTCGGAATCCATTTCAAGAGAAACAGCACCGCCTCATAAGCTACACTTGCTGCGCTTTCTCCATACCCATAAGCGACTAGTCAGACTTACGTAAGCTTTGCACTATCGCGATCTTGGCTTATAGGTAGCAACTGTAATCGTAATTGTCCTGGTGCTAACGATCGTTCCTGATGCTTGTCCAAAATTCCATAGTAAATCTGGCAGCAGTCCTTTGCAGCACTTGCCGATCTCTATCAATGTGTTTGAGGTCTACCATTTTATAACAACATTATCCAGGATGGACAGCCCACAAGTCCATATTGATTTCTCATTCAAGTGGCATCCATTAATATTGCCAAGTATAAAGTCGCTTAGTTCTTATGTAAAACCCATTGTTAATTATGCTAATAATAGCTCGCTTCACTGGTGTTCCAATACTTTTGGCGGCAAAATAGTATATTTCACGTGCATGAAGTTAACCCCCCCCCCCTCTAGTCATCGCGTAACTTTTTTTATTTCATCACTCGCTAAACGATTCGTGGAAAAACACTTCGAAGTACCATCTGCCAGAGACACCAGAAAAATAGCTTTCAGTAATAACCGCTCTATTAGTTAGAAAATGGCGCGATCCAGCAATATTACACCACCCCCTCCACAACTGACCTTGCCAAGAGCATTTGTATTACTAAATACTTAACACACATTAAAACCTGTAATTTTTCAAATTTCACTCCGGAATATAATTCCGCTGATGCACTCACGTAACGACAAAACAGGTATTTAACAGCTTTATTACCAAACACGTTTTCAGCTCCGTCAGGTATGTCTGTAGGGGACAGAACCTACAGTCTCGCTGATTTGACTAAATCATTATAATAAATGAGTGTGATCGATGTTTAACGATCGATATGTGCGCGTGTCTGGTGTGTTTGTGTGTGAAGCAGATGCCTTTAAGCTTCCAGAAGCAATACACTCGAAAACGCCATCTCACCCATAAAAGAAGTCCCCTCAAAAAACCATTTCTTGTTCACGCACCTATTGTTCTCACCGTTCGTAACCGTTCCTCATCATCCAGGTGGAAATAAAACAATAGGAATTAATATTAACTTCCGGGCAATGGAGGGAAAAGGGAGGATTGGGGGCTTTAGAGCTCTCACCTTGGCACCTGCCACCATAACACGAAGGGGTCTCGCCATATTCTACGGATCAGGGCACAGAAACGGGCGGCGATAAAACCGCCTATAAAAACCGGGTTGGGCAAAGAGAAGGAGCAACCCAACCCTCCAATGGGTTTTTAACATTTTCCATGTGTTATATATAACACAGCCCTCATCTCTTTCATTCTGTAATATCTTCACACAATCGTCCCATTAACTTCCGCTCCTTTCATCTCCTGCCAACTCCATTCGTCCATGTACAGTAGTATATCCCCATCATCCAAAAGCTTCTCATCATCACTCATAACTTTTTATGACAGCCAGTGACATCGCACATCCAATTATAGTTATTGGTTTCGAACCCATTAACTATTCATTTAACCACCAACAAGAGCGAAATGTAAAGCCAACCTTGTCGCTTCATTTAAATCCATTCCAGACAGACACAACGAACTGGAGGTTAAAGCCTCCTCTTTGTATTGTGTCATTTAAAAAGGAACATGACGAAACGTGCCGTTTAAAATAGAGAGCGAGAAAGTCAAGGTTTTCAGGCTTTAAAGAGATGCCAGTAAAAAAAAAATTCCATCCACAACACCTAATATGCAAAATTGCCTCCATCAACGCGCTGAATAGTGTATTACATTAAATATAATTTGCACTAGACATCATAAAATTTTCTCGACGTCCTTTTTAATAGCTAAAAAAGGGGCACGGAAGCAATAAAATGGCAACCACTCTTAAAAAAAAGTTAATAAAACATAATTTTACTCTCACTTTAAATGTTTTAATACTTCTTTTTTGTTTTGCATTCATGAGGTAAATATTAATTTAAGACCCCAAATATAAACTAAATTCTAAAACTTCAGAATTCTACATTATTTCGGGAGTATAACCAGGCATCTGTTATACAAAAAAATTGCACACATGTAAAAGACTCTCCATGAAATCCACAAACTTCTTCAGCGTATTCGGATATTATTAGGAGTTAAACTAAATACACTTATAAAAATATACCCTTGAGCTGCACGGCTATCCGTCCGGCCATCCGTAATTTGCACGATAACTTGAAAACTAATTAACTTTTTCAAATTTTGTTTTCAAAAATAGAATTATCAAGGTTTCAGATCGGCGGTATGAGCTTTTCAGACATTTTCGTGAAACTCTATCAAATCAATTGCTCATTGACAAAGAATACCTCAATAGGATACAGATGCGTATTGATGACTCATGACTGAATACAATGTTTACTTGTTGTTTATCATTTAAGCATTGTTGAAATGTGTAGCATCACGGCCTTCTAGAAACCACCAGGCCTGAATGTTGAAGCATAAAGATTGTGACATTGAACTTACTTCTATAATAGCAACGCCACCTAAAGAGAAAGCCTGTTCACTGAAACGTCATGCATTGTTACATCATTATCATCATCAAAGGGCGAGATTTAGAGCTTATTATTGGTAGAAATTCCTAATTGATAGTAGAAATTCCAAAATAAGCCATAAATCTCGCCCTCTGATCATAATGTAACAATGCATGACATTTCAGTGAAAAGGCCTTCTCTTTAGATGGTGTTGTTAATAGCACCATCCGAGGTCAACGAGAGACAGGCCAGAGGCGGGTTCTTTATCTTAGCCGGATTTGTCAGCCGGCTGATAGAGACACCCAATTATGACGTCATAGTAGGAAAATCAAGAAGAACGCTAGGCTGAAACAATGATATGACGTCTTCACCTGGTGTCAATGTCAGCCGGCTAACAAAGCCGCTAAGATAAAGAACCCGCCTCAGGTAACATCACCTAAAAGAAAGCCTGCGCACGGAGACATCATACATTGTTAAAACGTCATAAGTAGTCATCTCGTAGCCCACGAGAAATACAGGCCTTGGCCAACACCGAAGCCGACACGATATATACAAAGCACGGTCTATAGAAATTCATGGTCATCGAGCTCCATTGTTAAAATGAAGTTTCTAGCTCCCAGTAGGGCGGGAACTCTATTGAAAAGTGGCGCTGCATGTACAATTGGCCCAACTGCGCCTGCAGCGCCGCCCTATCGGCCGATAGAAACTTTACTTTCATTTTCAGTTTCAATGAAAATCTCTATCGCAGGTTACGGTCGGCCTTAGCGCGTTCTATGCGGTACCTGGCGCGATCTGTTTTCCTTAGCTTCTCGAAACAATGGAAAATGGCCGAAGCTCGATGACCATGTATATCTATAGACCGTGATACAAAGCCATGGACTACGTCACTTGGCATTGTTGAAACGTCACGAAAACCGATAGGATATTTTGAAATATGAATTTTGTATTTTAGATAAATAAGTAAATACAATATAATAAAATATATTACTGCCAAACATGGGTCACTTACTTTTTTAATAAATCATTTCATTTTAGATTTTAAATATCCTTGCTTTGTTTTTAAATTTCTTTTTGCTTGACATCAAAAAATCCATCTGCATGCATGATGTCACAAAATCAGTGCCACGGCTTGTTCAGATCGCGTCGGCTTCGGCAACACCTCCTATAGTTCATCCAGCCTTAATTTGCGCGAAATGTGATTTATATGTTTATTGTTATACATTGTTTAATTTTTTTTGTAACAATGCCCAACAATTAAAACGGCCATCACATTTCGCGCAAACTTAGGCTGGATGGACTATAGAGAGAAGGCCTGCAGACAAAAGGTGTATACATTGTTACATCATCATCAAGCGGCTATTGTTAATCGTATTTCTACCTAAATTTGGCCGCTTGATGATGACGTAATAATGTATACACCTTTTGTCCGCAGGCTTTCTCTTTAGGTGTTGTTGGCCAGGCCCGCCATTTAGTCTTTCTCGTGGACTACGTAGTCATCTTTAATCGTATTTCTACCAATAATAAGCCTTAAATTATGACTATACCCTGTCTCAGCTTCAGTTGTCACCGAAAAACGTCGCTTATCAGACATAGTACACAACATGGTATCATTCCGCCGTTAATTTTTTTTTTTTTAATTTCGTCAAATGGCTTTTCCCTCCGTCGATTTTTTATTGTATCGAGGAGAAGAGTATGAAATATGATTGAGGACAGAAATTTTGAACTTTTTAGACAAATTTATTCAAACTATTTCTTCATGCGGACGAACAGCAAACTGCTTCACTCGTGATGTCACTATCGTCTCTCGTGATGCCAACGAGAGACAGACCAGGGCACTCAAAAGTCACCTGATCATCGGGATCCAGGCAACAACTCCTCCTTCATTGTCTCCATCTTGGATTTTAACAATCAGTATTTTTTTCAATTGTTGGAAACAATGAAGGATGGATTGTTGCTCGGACCCCAATGGTAGGTGACTTTTCAGTGCTCTGGCCTGTCTTTCGTTGGCCTCGCAACTAAACTTGAGATAGGGTATAGATCGTAGCCAACGAGAAAGACAGGCCCCGGCGCGGAAAAGTCAACTGACCACACTAGTCCATCTTGAAAGAATAACAATGTAATCTTCACTGTTTCCATCTTGGATTTTAACAATCAATATTTTTTCGTTTGTTGGAAACAATGAAGGTTGGATTATTGGCCGGACTACTATGATCAGGTCACTTTTCTGCGCCGGGACCTGTCTTTCTCGTTGGCTACGATATAGATATGATGATGTAACAATGTATGACGTGTCCGTGCGCAGGATTTCTTTTGGGTGGTGTTGGACATGGCTGGCCGCTGAGTTCTTTTCTTGTGAAAATTTTATTGCTGTAAATGAAATCGACAGCCTAGTTGATGATGAATCTGCCTATCAAAAAATCTTTTTTTCGGTTCTTCACAGATACAAAATGACATATCGTACATTTATACCACCTTTTATGCTTTGCCTTTCACAATTAAAAGGTTTGAATCAAATGAACTGACTGTTAAATTTGTTGATGAAATGAAAGCATCATTATCCTGTGGCAAGAGCACTTACTGTTGGAGTGTTCTGCTAAACTCGAAACCCTCCTGGGTTAAATCTATAATGCGACATTGCAAAAAAAAAAATTAGAAAATTGTTGAAATGGAATCAATATAAATATACGGATGCATTTGGATTGCTCAACTTTCTGGTTGCCGAGTAGCTCTAGAGTTGCAATCAAGTGTGTAAGCGCGCAATAATCCAATTTATGGCAAGAAGTCGACAGTGCGTAAGGGGTCTTACCTAAGGTCAGCTTTATGGACTTTCATGAAGTCACATGATAGTTAACTGACATAGCTGGCATCAGACTACAAATCGGGATGTTTTTCTTTTTCTTAAATGAGGCTTTAAATGAAATCAGAGGGAGTCCAAGCAAATTGCAGAAAAAATGGGGGAACATAGTTGGAACCAATTTAACGATTCCTTCTCAAATTTTTAAACTTGTAGGAGAGAGTCATTCCAGACTGAAGGGCAGTACGGTTTTCTTAACACTATTTCAATGCAAACTCTCTATACTTACAAGCATAGTGTTGTTAAAGGCATTTATAAGTAATTGCGAAAACATTATCGTTCTCATGAGCATTAGAATATTTGTCTAATTTAATCAAGTGTTTTAAGGAACAAACTGAATTATAACTACGTCCTATTCTCAGAGAGTATCGTCGAAATTAAGCGATGCATACCTGTACTCTCAATGATTTAAAACTCCCGTGAAACCTCTAATCTGGCTTCAATGAACTCTGACCCAACTTCACTACACATATAACTCAACCTAAACATCCATGTATACCAACTCCAGAATCCGTAAAGTGTACATCAGTTGACACAGCAGAGCGCAACTAATCCACCGCACCTTCCACAACCTTCTCCGGATAAACACGGGTGACGTAACAAGGTCAGCAGGATGACGTCAGGGGCAGCCAATCGCTAGCTGATTACATCAATAACGCTTCATTTCGCAGCATAAGCCTCTTCGGATGGCAAAAGTAATTAAAGGAAGGTTCTTTTCAAGCGCGCCATTAATTACAGAAACGAGAATCAATTGCAAAAGCAACACGGGTCGCTCCTAAGCAAATAATGTAATAGGAAAATGATTCCTCTAACGAAAGATATATTATCAGGAAAATCTGTTGTAATATTAGATCTAGGTGTAAGAAACAGACTGAAAATAAAGAAAACGAAAGTCGTGTTATGGTATGAAATACGAAAACAAGGAAAAGCGAGATTTGGTTAGGTTTGTTTCAATAACCTTCCCACGGAAGGATTCGAAATCTGGAAAGCCTAAACCCCAGCACTCTAAACCGGCGTTTCCCAAGCTTTAGGTCTGGAAATGACGGAAAAAATATATGGGAAGGAAATGAACCAAAACTGGTATGCTAAGTTTATTAAGCCTAACACGTTTTGCTATTTCACCATCATCGGAGGAACATGACTACTAAAAATTAGCTACAGTGAAATATCAAAACGCGTTAGGCTGAATCACAGTTTGCATCCAGTATCACAATTTTTGGTTCGTTTTCTTCTAATCGAATAATTTCCCCGTTTTTCATCTTAACAAATCCCGAACTCTTGCGACAATGTTGGCAATGTAGTATTGTTCAAAATCTCAAGTTATAGACATCATACAGGACGATTCAAAAGTTACTGTGCAGTGGCTGGAAATGGCATTTAATGGAAACAGATGCTGGAAATGTCCGCCACCGGCCTCATGAGATCGGTTGGCACGCAGTTGCATGTTGTGAAACACTCTGCTCAATATGGCTGGTAAGATTTGCTGAACTTCACTGGTGATATTCTCCTTCAGCTCATGCAAAGTGTACACGTTTCCACAATAACTTCTGAATCACCCTGTAGCTCTTGCTACGGGAATAAGTTGGGCCAATCCAAACATAAATATAGGCTAAGCCCCATAACATAATACAGTCTCGTCTGATTCACATTGAGCTCTATGCAGTCAGGCATAAATCGTTCTTCGGATATCCGCCAGACACAAAGTCGATCATTTGCTTACCAGAGTATGTACAGTCATAACTCGGACATTCACGAGGTTAGGTTCCAGAACCCGTCGCGACTGAAGAGGATTCGCGGATGTTTGGTAGGATCACTAAAAATGGTAATATATGCTTATTTCTATAGTTGAAACCCTAAATATGGCCCCAGTCATGCTCTCAAACACTTTAATTTCATTTAAAATTAGCTTAATAAATTACCCTTAAAAAATACAACAAAAGTTTCCCAAACAGAAGTAAATGTGTATACCATTCTAAACGGCGCATTTATTCAGGCAATGTGAGGCTTTTGGGTAGCAGGACGGCCATGGAAACCTATAGTCTTCAGCTCCTAGGGAGAGGTAATTCTACTAGCGGTATCTGAATCGTGTATCCGACTAACTTGCAAAATGAATCAGGTTTCGTTCAAATTACCAGCGGTTGCCGAGGTTTGGGTTCTTTTAGAGTATTTTAATTAACCAACAATTAAAATTAATGCCGCCTTATTGTTAAAAAGTCCCCAATTAATGGGACGTTTAATTGTTGGTCCTTTTATTGTCATCTGCATTTAATTGTTTAGTTTTTTAAATACTTTATACAGCAATATCAGAACACAGCGTTCTTTTGTTTAGTTTTGCAGGGATTTCTGCTTCTTTTGTAAAGTGCCCGAACACTGGATTGGTCCCGGCGGACCTGTTGAATGTGCTCCACGATTGCCGGATTTGAACCCAATAGACTTTTCATTCTGGGGATATCTGAAGTCAAACTTCGCAATTCCTCCTACAAACCTGTCTGGAATTCTACGGAGGGCATATTTAACAAATACTATAATTTTGGCCTATGGTACAGACTTTTCGGACATTCTGTACTTGAAAGTGCATTTCGGAACTGTACAGCAGTTGTTTCAGAAGGAGACTTCCGATTGCATCGTGCTTAGCACTATAGGATCTGTTTAATTTTCTTTGACCAACGACTTTACGTGTCACTTACAGTTGAACGGGTTATTTGCAAATGACAGAAATCTCACGCATAGGCTTGTTTCATAGGTGCGAGATCCATGCTGCACTAATATGAATCGGAAGTAACTCCACTCCATTAAGGCAAGTTTTTAGAGGGATGTCCGGCAACTTTTGATCACAGAAAACATTTATTTACTTATGATATCTTTTACAAAAAGGAAATCGGTTGCGTTACTAATTCCAATATAAAAAATTTAAAAAAAAATTTAACATCTGCAAAAGCAAAACCAAATCGCTTACAAGCGGCGATTCCATAAGCGATGATGACTGCAGCATGACTCACCACCTCGTATCCAGTTTCCAGTTTAAAAAAAAAACGTAATAATAAATTATTATATAAGCTGTAAAAAATTTATTTTTCAAAACATCATTAAAGAGGTTAAAGAGTTCATCGAGTACTGACTTTCCTCTTAAAGACAGCTTAATGACTTTAAAGCGAAATTTAATGAACAGGCCAAGCACTTAGGAGAAGATAAAATCATCCCCACTCACTTTATTAAAGAAACCTTACATATACCATTTCCCTTCAATTTCGATTTTTTAAATCCATTTCCCCGTAGTAACCGTAGCAATTTTCCGCTGCGAGTAGATTTTCCTAACGGTTCAATGCATCGACCATATTTTGCAAATTACCTTGCAGATGGTATTTCCATCTGCACGTGATGGGTTCATTTTCACGCTAAACGCCAGCCAACCAAACACTTATTATTATAATACTCTTCTACAAAGAAAATGAAATAAAAAAAAAGCACAGCAGCCCCGCAATATCCTCCTTCTGATAATTAGTCAGGAGGGCTTGGAGGGGCTAAATGATTAATTAGCCGTTGTTAACGACGGCGCAGACTTTTTGGATGATGACGACTCCATCTGTGTGGCCAGTTTTCATGGAAAAACCATTTTAATTTTGCACAAATAAATTTGTTTTTTTTAAAAAAAGTTTCAACACAATTTTAAATGCACATTTTCGATCGAGTTGAAATAAATTGAACGATAAATGTAGGAATCAACAGCAATTTTATTTTAAACAATAAAAATTTATTTATCTATTTTGAAAAATTTAATATTTACTATAAAATTTTAAAATGTTTTTAAATTAATATCCATTCCCCTCCCCACCATTATTACCTAACACAACCTATGTCATCAAACCTTTCCTGACACCTGTGCAGGCTAGTCCATTTCTTCACGCATTCCTGCACAAATCTTGCTTTTTGAAGAAGAACATTGCCAAGTGGCACAGGGACAGTTCAATCCCAAACTGTTGGTAGTGCAGAATTGTCCAAAATATAAACTTCATAGTTCTTGGAAAAAGTTGGAAAACTTTGAATAATGAAATTCCTACCTTAATTACCAAACAGAAACAGGAACTTAATAACTTCAGACTCTAAAAACCGGTCCTGCATGCCCGCAGATGATGTCGAAAGCAAGGCTTCGTGTTGTAATAGGGTAAAATTTCATGTTGCTGTCTGTTTCGTAATGCTACGTGCATACGATTTGTTTTAACTGTGTAACTGGACCATATCAGAGACTGGACAACGAGCGAACGTCAAATTTTGTTTCAAGCTTGGAAAAACGACTAACGATATAGATTTATCCCTCTGTGACTATCACCTGTTCCCCAAGTTGAAATTGCACCTATTACGGCATTCCGGACATTCAGGCGGCTGTGACCGACTATTTAACGCACATTGCAAAGACGGATTTCCAGAAGCGTTTTGATGATTATTACATTCGTTGAGAAAAGTGTGTTGAGTTCAGTGGGGGTTATTACGAATAAACACAGCTGAAGCTTTCCATTTCAGTTCTTAATTATTTGTTTATTAGATCAGTCCGGGAAATTTTAGGACACACTGTGTAAGAAGCGGCAATAAGCGCGAGCAACAGAAGCTGCGAACCAGAGTTGTGACAAAACTGTTACTGTGCATGCCTAGTCCAGCAGCGCCCCTGAATCATGTCTTAGAATGCGTGCTATGGTGCCACTGGCATCGATTTTAGATACTGCTACTTACAAGTTGTAAACACAACTCAATCCTTCCTTCAGCGCATTCCTGACGCTTATAGTCCAGCAGGACAATCCCTAACCCCTTGTTGCCAAGAATGGTCTTCATAGCAGCACGGCAGATGCCTTTTCCTCCCTGGCCTAAAGGTTTGTCGGAGATGCCGCATATAGAACATGTATGGGATAAGAACAATGGGCATCTAGCTAGATTCGATACCAAGAGCAACTCTGACTGCTTAACACTTAGGTCTTGCAATTTTCACGTAAACTAGCGTTTCACAGACTAGTTTTCAAAATTCGCAGAAATATAAAGCTATCCGTATAATCGTACATATACAGGGTGTTGCAGATAACTGCAGGGCAGTATAAAGGGAAGCCTACCGGCTCGATTGCAGGGGCCGGCTCGACATCAAATGATAATTGGACAATTTTATCAAAAACATGACAGTTTTGACGTTCACCCCCCTCCCCGACTGTGCAAACTGCTGGCTGCTGCAAGCTACCTTCATCTCCCTCAATTCTGCCAATCGACCGAGCCGTCCCCTGCAATCGAGCGGGTAGGCTTCCCGTTATACTGCCCTGTACTTAACTGCAACACCCTGTACATCAAAATTTGTACTTTGTACTGGAAAATCGTGAGACTGTAGCCGAAGTAGGGCATAAAGATCTAAACCTAAACTCGACCATCTGATTGCCACCAAAATCTCGGAACTCTCTAGCAGCTGTTCCAGCTGAAGACTTCCGATGACACGTGCTAGTACTCGATGACTTTTGTCGGTTATTAATTACCAATTATGGTACGATAGAAAATTTTCAATGTAAAGATGTGACGTGTAATATATCAAACAACTCCTAACAACCTATCATGAATGAATATATAAGGGTAATTAAGTTCGAAGAAAATCGGAACCTGTTCTAACGTTTTCAAAAACAATTCAACAATTTTTGAAACATTAAGTTTCAAATTGTTTATGCGACAGCAACTAGTGCAGCCTTTCGGTATTTGGTTATGTCATTAATGGTTTATTTTATTTGATCTACCACTGGCGGTTACCGACTGTGCTCATTGAAATTACCACTTGCAATAATGTCGCTTACAGTTGAAAGGGATATTTTCAAATGACAAAACTCTGGCGTACCAACTTATTGCATAGGTTACAGGCTATGATTATATCACACACACAGAGCTCTGTTGAGCGACCCTAAGTTCAGCAATATGGATTACAAGAGTCCAGTAAGGCATGTTTCTATTCTTATTACCTTAGACGTCGTAGACATGTAAATTGAAAATATAACATTGTTTTGGAGGGATGAAGAATGTGCAGAAACTTTTGATCACATTGTATAGGTAAAGATACAGTTATGCGCATAAATAAATAAATCCCACTTTCTAACTTCGATTTAACAATATCTTCGTAATTACTACACAAGACCCACAAATCCAATACTCTAAAAAAGTTCATTTGCCCATGGGCCCTAAGTCAGGAACTGAATGCATTTTAGGTAAAAATTTATTAGTTATGTTAATGAAAACAAGGTAGCGTTGGAGGATTAAAGACATAAAAATTTAAGGAATTACATATTTCAAAAAAATAGACTATATACAGTTGTGAAAATTAAGCGTTCCGTGTTTAAAGGTGTCGCATCGTCAAAACACGTGATTTATGTCAAAAATAAATTCCACCAAAGGTGAAAGTGTCTGTACACGCACATATATACATGTCGGTTGAAGAGAGACCATTCTCGTGGCCCTGGGGTTAAAATGCAGATGTCGCCTTTGGTCCGCGTCCCCAACCTTTAACGGGCAACGGGTAATATGAATGCGAAACGACTCGGAACCTTTTGTTCTTTGTCGCCGCCATAAATGACTCATAACGTTCAACGTTAATTTCGCACACACGCATACATACCAACAGACAGTGACGCAACACCAACAACAATTCACAGACCCCCAACCAATCCTCTTGGCTGGAGAGTTGTAAAAGATGAAAGCGATAAAAATACAATATTCCAAACTTAGTGACAATTAAAAACTCGCACACGTGGATGTAGCCATGAAAGCGAGTCGCTCTTTTGTGCGCCTTTCCACTCGGCGTTGAGTAACGAGGGCTGACTAACCCAATCGTAAAAAGGTCACCATCGTGACGTCATTTCCTCGCGGACATATCCACAGAAATTGCCTAAGACAAAAGGTGGGCAACTTCAAATAAGGAGAGAGAAAATGAAGGCTGCTCCGTTCTAATTTGAACCCATTTCTTATGACTTATTTTCGGGCTCCTTTTTTAGAATTTTGATTTTCTTAAATTATATCAATCTTCAAATCTCTAAATATTTTTTGGAGATTTCTTCAATGTAATATTAATTATTATTATTATTATTCAATACAAATATTCAGATCCTATTTTATTATTACAACAAAATGCGTAATGCTCTTATGTAAGGGGTCTAAGGAAAGCAATTAAGACGCTTTGGCAACTTCTCAAACATTAATATTTGCATTTTTCCTTTCGTTTTTAACAGAAAAATTATTATATTATTGAAGTGTTATTTTTAGCTTGTCATTGTCTTTATTTATTAATATTTCATATTTCTAGTTTATGATAAATTTACCAAAAAATATAATTTCATTTATGAAAGCAATCCAAAAACTGTCGTAAATTTGAAAAAGTGAATTTCATCATTATTCATTATTATTTATTATTATTTTTATTTTTTTATGTTTACCTCATGAAATTATAGGAAGTAATTTATTTAATCTATCTCATTATGATTTCAAATACTGATTTGATTATGATTTCAAATCTAACTTACCAAATATACATGTACATTGGTTAAGCTATTTCACTTTAGACTACAATGTGATAATAATCAGCGTATAGGTTTTCCATAGAACGTCTATGATTTTCAAGGCAAAGTAATAAAATAAACCCATTTGCACATATTCCTAGGCATTCTGTACATTACCGGGTTTGCTTTAGACAGCATGTGAAAGTATCAAACTATTAACGATCAAGGCTGAACACACCGGCAATATTTAGTAATAACCACTTGTTTCTGCAATATAGCGGCCTTTGAGTTATCTATAAATTCCCCCATCAAATAGTTTCCTAGATTTCTCCATAAAATGCATACAGTCTTCAAATAACCATCACGAACAATAGTTCCAATATCCAAATGTTTCAATCCCATAAATCCCGTATTCCCAATTTTGTCCATTTCTGTTTACCTAATTTATTATGTGCTGAAATTGAGAAGCACATATTACATTGGCATCTTTTATTGAACGATATTTTGAAATAAAGACAGAATACAATGTTTGAAATCCACTAATTGCCCGTAAAGGAGTGGCAAAATCGCTCTGCAATGTATAGCTCTGAAGGCTGAAAAAGGTTAATAATCGTTTTGTTCATCATTATCCATTTAAGTTTTTGTCCAAATTCATATTTTTATCCCTACTAAAAATTTGTGATTTATATTGAGCAGTTTGTGACATCAGGGTTTGATTTGTTAATGAATTTTGTTTGTGAATATGATAATAGCGACTGATCGCAACGGGAACTGCAAAAACTGCTGTCTTAAAAACTACGTTTATGGAGTGCAGGCCTAATGTTTTACGTCACTGGACTGAAATTTTGGCGGAGGCCGTAAATATTTGAAAAGTTCGAAAGAAAGGTAAACGAGAGATATATGACAAGAGTAAACGGTGGTACCGTTGTTTTTCAACAACTTTGCATTTATGCTGGAGTTAAATGTAGTTCTGCGAAGTTTATTACTCTGTTAAATTTGGTTCATATTTTTCCATTTGGAGTGTAAATATTTGAATATTTCTCTCTATGAATAAAAAAAAAAGTTTTTCCATTTGTAAAACGCTCATAATCCTATATAATTAAAATCGCCTGTGTATACAGGCTAATTTCCCACCAACTGAGCGCAGTGCTACAGTTTATGCTTTCGTTCCTGAATATGATAAAGGAGAAGGAAACCCTCGTAACGTATTAGCCGTCATCATGACAATACAGTGAGTCCAAAAAATATAGATTCAGGGAGTCTTTTTTTCTATATTTTTATATTTAATAAAATAATTCTTTTAATTAAAAAAAAAGGAATGTTTTTTTTAGTCATTAATAAATATTTTTCACTAAAAAAGACAATAATTTAAGAATAAATAATAATAATAAAACAATTAAAATAAGAAATATAATAATAACGTTTGTCCAAATATTATAAGCACCATTTGCAATCTTTAAGACATTAGGACTATTCTTATTAAAGGTATTGTCAATTTAATGATTAATATATAATTGTTAAGCATTTTAATGAAAAAAAATTTTTTAATAGTAAAATTGCAATGGGACGTGGCAAACCATTAGCCGAATATGAAAAAGGACAAATTGATGTCTTAAAAGGTCAAGGTTTGTCAACTAGGGTAATTGCTGGCCGTTTGCAACGATAGCAAACAATTATTCAGCATTACCCTAGGACACCAATACGGCATAAAAAAGTCCACAGAAGTTGTCACCAAGACAAAAACGATTTGTAATAAAGAAAATTAAAACTGACCAGACATCGTACAGAAAAGTAGCTAGTGACCAGACTTTCTACGTCTCAAAATCAACAATTGGCAATGTTGTTAGGAGCGATGGTCAATTAAAATATAAGAAGAAGAAATGTACACCGAAGCTGTCCCAAGGACACAAAGAAAAACGGCTGATTAGGGCGAAAGATAAGATGGCTTGGACAACGGAATGGCGAAGAATCATTTATAATAGTGATGAAAAAAAAATTAATTTAGACGGTCCAAATGAGTGGGGATTTTATTGGCATGACTTAATAAGAAAAGAGCCAGAGATTTTTTCAAAACGTCAGTATGGAGGGGGGGGGACTTTGGTTTGGGGGTCCTTTAGATGGAGTGGGAAAACACCTATAACAATCATAAATGACAAAATGAATGTTATAGGCTATCAAAAAACGCTGGAAAAATTATTTCTGCCATACTCTGAAGGCATCGCGGGAACTCTGTGGTGGTTTCAGCAAGACAATGCTCCAATTCACACTGCTGCCAGCACCAAAAAGTGGCTTGCTGACAATGGTGTGGATTTGTCGAGTTGGCCTGCACTCTCGCCAGACCTTAATCCTATTGAAAATGCATGGGGTATGCGAGCTAGATAAGTGTATGCCAACGGAAGAGGTTTTACCGGGATTCAAGAATTGAAAGAAATTAAAGAGCCCTACTACAAAAATTTAATTAACAATAAACAAAGAATAAACTCCTGCAAATGCTCCTCGCACTTTAATTATTATATAGAATTTCTGATCAGTTCGTTAATAAAATTTTCTCTATGACTTTCTGTTATACTTTTAATTAAGTTTCACAAATTAATAAAAGTACCCCCTTACTCTATTGTCAATTATACTTTGTCAAAAAATATTCTATACGACAGCCTATGCTTTATTTATTAATATTCTGATAGAGTGAAAATGAAGTAAGAATTGCCAAAAGTGCTGCACATTCTATAGTAAACGATTTCACACGGCCACTAAATACAGATATTACCCATTTCATCTGTTATTTTTAATATTTACAATTAGCACGCTAAAATATCTTTAAAAGACTTATTCAACAGCTGGCAATCCATTAACATCATAAAAATGCAAATGCATTTGCTCAAGGTCTGTTAAAAGGTCAACTTTCCTGGAAATAATTTTAAACTTCCACAAATGTTTACTAAATTCACGTAACTTCAACATCGATGATGAGCGTAAATTATCTTCGCAATAATCCAAGATAGCGCTGAACTTTTCTCTCTTTATCTCAACCCCGGAGAAAAATCAACGTTAAGTGCGATTTTATTACGAGAACCTCAATTTGTCATGCGTCTCAACGAGCTTCGCCAAACGACAAATGGAGGGGAAAAATTCGCAAAACAAAATGAAGAAATCTTCTACAAACGGTTCTGGAATAATTTACCACTAATTCATCTTACATAACCGCACGTACATACAACATGAACGCAACCCTTATCGACAGGTCCAATTGGAAAGACGGAAAATTCCAAAGTTCACTGCAGCTAGAAATGAAACGAGGAGTGGAGCATCTGAAAAATAAAATTCTTAATGACCCTTCTAAATTAAAAAAAAATCAACTTTAATCGGCAGAAATAATAGCGACTCGTCACGAATCTAGAAGCGACTATGTTTGGAATCGAAAAAAAGAGCAAAAGACGCAGGAAATGTGAATCATGAAGCCTTAAAAGCAAACCGGGCCACATCATTCGTCATTGTCATCGAAAAATTAACACAATTTCGTAATGCGAACATTTTATAACCACTTATTAAAAATCCACAAACACAGAGAAACTTTGCAGAAATTTCAACTTTTGCTCGATGTCCTTCTTAATTAAAAAATATAAATAAAAGTATCCAGTCACAGTGTATATCCATATTCAAAATTTGGAAAGCTGGGACCATTAGCAAACCCAAATTCAATTAGTTATAATGGAATTACAAGTGTGTTCTTACCTACTTTAATCACTCTTAATTTATTAGCCCATCTTATCAAAAACGAATTCAAAATCATTAAGAATGGAATGAAATATTCATTCTCCAACATGAATCAGAACTTCTAATTCCTAATTTCCTGGAGATAATAAATTAACAACATTAAATATAAACTCCATCAGTGTCAAAACTTATTAAGAAATAAAATTTACATAAAACATTCTATCAAAACTGAATTTGAGTTAATGGAGAATAAAGTGGCTTCACAAGCATACAAATACGAGACTTAAATTTAAACCTGCTGAGAATAAACATCCTTATCGACTTGGAAAATATATATTAAAAAATTAATTCTATTAAATTTTATGAAAGATTCTATTTGAACGCTTTAGCGTCTTTTAGTTGCTACGGTTTATAGAAAGCGACGCTTAACTGCATATTTACCACTTTCATTGCATTTGCAGAAAATATTAGCCTACTATACACGCTTAAGTGCTTTCGTCGTTGAAAGTGATAAAAATGAAAATATCGAGGACAATTAGTTTTTTGAATTATATAATTTCTTATATAAATTTCTGAGTAACTTGAAGACTATCCTTCGTCAGGATTTTCACTTCAGTAACATCTATAATTCACTCCTACAAGATCCTCGTTATATCATCTATAATTTAGACAGTAATCGGTGAACTATATTTACTTTATTTAAATTTATTTATTATCTTAATAAAGAAGAACTTTGACTATTAATCTATTATATTCCTCCTTTTCTACTTAATTAAAATATACAAAATTTAAATTAAACTTATATACAGTATATAAAAGAGGACATCCACTGACTGACTCATCATCGCACAGCAAAATCTACTAGGGCCACTGATTCGCTAATGATTAGCATTAACATGGACTGATTTTATTAATGTATTGTTGCCATTATGGCAAAAAAAAAAAACTATTTATGAACCAATATATTTCATTACATAAATTGCTTTATTTCATACAAATGTTCTTGACTGATGGCACCATTACAGAAAAATGGCACCATACTAATGGCAACATTATCGATAAAGGGTTAAAATGTGAATCATTAAGGCAAGCATTGTAGCTGACGAAAAAGACAGGCCCTGGCCCTGGCAGTGAAAAGTCACCTGATTTTCTTAGTGGAAGAAACAATGTAAGAAACGAAAAAATACTGAATGCTAAAATCACGGTCTTTTAATCCCCTGGTCTGTTCACACGCGCAAATTCCGTTGTTGTCGTCAACAATGGGATTGCTGTATTTATGGAAGAAGCGCTTTTAGTCCCCTCTATTGCGTGAATTTGGCTACATCTCAAGCTTAACAATAGAATTTAACGATCGTACAACGTAAACAAACGATCACCTGATGTTCGTATTTGTTGCTGACACGTAATAGTAGCTGACGTTGTACGAACGTTAAATTCTATTGTTAAGTTTGAGATGTAACCAAATTCACGCAATAGAGGGGAGTAAAAGCGCGTCTTTATTAGGGTGCCTGGATAAGTGCGGAGTAGGGTGGTGACAACCTACACCGTAAGCTTAAAGCGTGAGCCGCCATTTTGAATCCATGGTCGAAAGTGCCAATTGAGTTACTATGTTAAATTCGTCGTTATTTTAAAGAAGTTTACTGGTGTCTGATGTTATGCAGCATTAAATTAGGCCTTTAGTTGTATGTACAACCACTTGTTCGTTTTTATTATAGAAAAAG
>JAHWFO010045454.1:149333-167469 GCA_023313115.1 Rhysida immarginata | reverse complement strand
TGTATTGTGTTTGACAAAGGTGACAAAAATTTAGAAACATGTATAAAAATATTAATTTAACAAACAACATCCACATTAATATACTCGAAAAACAGCCTTTGTATTATTTAGCAGGCTCCTCAGGTAAATAAAAGATACAGGAATCTGACAACGGTGATTCATCGGCTGGAATTAAATCTTTAAAAAAATTTATGGAATTCATATATTAATTTTGAAAGAAAAGGTAAACATTGTCTTCAAATTAATTTACGAACTTGAATAATGAATAAGAGTGCATGAAGATATCTGGTGAAAGAAGTATAAGCCTTGTACACCTTAGCTTTCGTCGCGACTCTGCGCCACTAAGCGGCAGTTTCCGGCTTTAGTCGTGTGAGACGCTGAGACTATCAGCATAGGGCGAAGGGCGATTTCGTTCTCATCACAACAATCCAGTAGTCAATCCAGTTTTATTTTATTAATTAGAATTTTTATTATTGCAGTATGAGTAATAAAAATTGCTCTGTTATGGGCTGTAGCAATACCTACAAAAATACGCTCGTTCTCTAATGCCGTGTCTGATGATCGAGATGCTTCTTCATATTGACAGTATCGTTCATATTTGTTGTGCGCTAGCATACCTTCAGAGTCCCATTATACAGGAAAAGCAGACCTGAGTCTGTGGAAACATGTTTTCTTTCTGAATAATAATTTTAAATTTCTTTTCATACAACATGATCTAGAGTTACGATGCTTCGAAGCAAAAATTTGTAATTCACCGCTTCCATGGTTTCTGAGAAGCATTGTAATTCTCAGTTCATGAAGTTTTTTTCCCCCTGAGTGGATGCCCCCTTAGCGTGGGTCAGGGGTTTGGGTGCTTCAGGGATTCTGTGAGCCACGGTGAGCTATATTTCCACCGTGCTGTGAGCTATGCTGGTTGTAGCACTGCTACTTTAGGGTCACCCTTACCAGAAAGGTCATGGTTAAGAAGTGAGACGAAGAGTATCCAAACAAACATATCTCATGTTGTCGACAAAAGACAGAAAGTATGAGTTTTTTTTTTGTTTTTTTCATATGTCGTATGAAAAGAAATTTAAAATTATTATTCAGTGTGAATTTATCACAACGTATCTTATTTACCGTACTATATTTTTTTTTAATTGGCTAACAGACTAATAAATTATGAACTATTTTTGTAACCGTTTCAGCTTCTCTTTTTAATGGTTTCACAAATGTTGATATATAATGTGATTCCTCCTTAACATAAATGCCAAAATAAATATTTTTTTTTATTTACTGATTTGTAATTTTGCAAGCAACATGCTGTGACAGCCTAATAACAGCCTACAAGAATAAAAATTATAAATAGTAGAATATAAAAAAGAATAAATATAATATTATTAAATATAAACAAGGAAAATGGTCATAAGATAAATGTAACATTTCAAAATGATTTTTAACATAGTGATTATAATTTTAAAAAATATAAATCAATAAAAATTGTAAATTATACAGTAATACAAAGAATAAACGTAAAAATATTAATCATCGATTCTCTGAAGAATTGTGTATGGAAAATAGGAAAGAAGCCGCATCGTAACACAACATTGCAATCTATTTTACTATTTGCTATTAGCGCATTCAGCCTCTCTCTCCCACGAGAACTTACAAATTCGCCGCTATGAGCGCTGAAACTAGAAAAACGGTGCTGCCATCTGAGAGGCGTACGAGGCCTATACAAGACACCGCAAACAATATTTCTTAATCATCTCATTGCTCCGTTTACCCGAATTGTCATAACGTTTATGAGAAAATTATAAATGTTTATTTTTTGAAAGATTTTTCTTCTTAATCCGGAAAAAAAATTCATGAATATAGTGGAATGAGAAGCACTGTCCATAAATTATAATTTTTAATAAAAATGTTAAGCAAATAAGTTATTATTCCATTTAATTCATAGATCACTTTTTCCTTCTTTATATCTGTGAGAAAAAAATCTACAAACGAGATTTAATTATTATATAATTCAGTATTAATCGAATTAATTCATATTTAAAAAAAGGACAATTGAATTAATTTAATAATTGTGATATTTTAATTATTTCTGTAAGGAAAAAATTAGCAACTATAAAATAGATGGAATGTATTGTTTTTTAGATTGATATGTCTAGCGTTAATAGCGATAATCTCTAAGTTTATTCTATTATAAGGGTAGGCATATCAGTCTACATAATAATACATTCCACCTCCTTAGTTTTAATTTTTAGTTGCTAATTTTTCCCCTATGGAAAACGTTAAAATATCACAATTAGACATAACTCTATTTTCAATTCTATAACTTATGTATTAAGTTAATAAATTTATCTGGCATTGAGATGCTTTTTGTATTTATTTCTGTCTTATGCAAACTATAATTCGAGTCGGTATATCATGGATTTCCGCGCAGCATTGGGAAGATTGCTTTTTGCGCCGAGGCAGGAATAGGGTGCCTGGATAAGTGCGGAGTAGGGTGGTGACAACCTATACCGTAAGCTTAAAGCGTGAGCCGCCATTTTGAATCCATGGTCGAAAATGCCAATTGAGTTACTATGTTAAATTCGTCGTTATTTTAAAGAAGTTTGCTGGTGTCTGATGTTATGCAGCATTAAATTAGGTCTTTAGTTGTATGTACAACCACTTGTTCGTTTTTATTATAGAAAAAGATAACTAAATTTACCATTAAAAAAATGCAAATCCAAGAATAAAACGTATAAAATAAAAAATATATTAAAAAAAAAACTTTTTAAAAGCACACAATTTTACTTCATTAAGTGCACTAAAAATAAAAATTTTTGGTACCTTTTATTTAGGAATCCATAAATTAAAAAAAAAGGTAAAAGTGTGGCGGCGCATTTATTTTTTATGTTGTGACGATATTAAATGTAAGTCACCACAAAATCAGAAGAAGTAGTCTGAATCTGTGTATTTAAATTCCATTCCCATTGATCAAGTAACTAATGGAGAAGCACTATATAATCCTAATAAGAATAAATATTTTTTGTCCCTTTTTTTCCGCCCTCTTGCCGTTCCGTTCTTGTGTTGCCCTAGAAACATCGAGAGGAAGTCTGCGGTGAAGAGAGAATCTAACTTTGGAATCTCGGGAGGGGGGGGGGGAGGTTGTAACTGCTCAAATTTTGAATTACTTAAATTTGATTGGTCAGAGATTCTTTCCTTCGAAAAGAAAGGGAAAGTCGGAAGAAGAGAAATGGCAGCGGGAATGAACTAAAGCAGCTAATCACTAGTGCTGATGCATCGAACTCCGCAACCATAGAACGGTGCAGTTTTATCAATAAGTAGATCGTTACCTATGAGTGAGGATGACTGACATTTGCATGATAGACATTGTGAACGATAATACACATTCACATTTAGATTCAGAACTCGCATTTGTGCATAATCGGAACTAATGTTCCCTAACATATCGCAGGCAGGCGATAGTCAATTGGACAAGGTGCGGAAAGCTTAAGAGACTGGATGCAACCTCTGTGACCAGGTATTGGCGGAAGTGAACTTCATTGGACTTCAGCAGGAATGCTGTGACAACGAAGGGGTATCGATAAGGTACAATGAAAAGATACACACCGGAGCAAGAGCATCGTCAGCGGAACCACTTATGGCTAGCGCCAGCTATAGCAAAGAGCAATGATACAGCATCAACTTTAAGTGCGTCGTTGAAAAAAATGATCCAAAAGTGTGAGTGAACGGCTCATCGAGTGTACAAATAAAGATAAGTACTTATGGGTGTGCGTTAAATTAATAAATGCATCAGTAAAAACGCTGAGATCTCATTAATGAAGTGTGTTACTGCGCAGAACATATTTATTTTTTAAGTAATATGCCGTACAGTGCGAGGAAAGAATCTCTTAGAAAATTATGTTAAATGTTAAGTAATGCCAAGCGCTCGTTCATAAACTATTTTATATATGAATGCTGATATTCCCTATTACTAACAAACTAATCCCTACCTCATATTTTGTACCTAGATCCAAAGTTTAAACTGAGTAAAGAATTCATTTGTTTATTAAAAGCGGTGTCTCTCCTGGGTTTTATCTGATTAAGCACATGTTAGCTATAAGAGGAATTGGTGGGCACTCTGGAAACGAGTCATTTGTCAGAATAGAGATTGGTGTTTAATTAAAGAAGTTGATATAGGCTTATTGCGGAACACAACACATTTTAACTAGCTATAATTTTCTCCTTGCAACACTTGCAGGAAAACGAAAAAGCCTTCCACCGTTTTCGGAGCGATTGCTGCATTCGGGAACGCAGCAACCAGGCATCATCTGCTCCTTAAAATTCGATGTTAATAATCTATTTTAAACGGTCAAGTGATTAAAGCTTCAATTACATACAGAAAACAGATCAGTAAACTAAACAAATAAAGAAAATTCTATCATTACCAAGCGAGACTCTAAATATCTTACGAGTATTTGTGCAAAAAACATGTGTTCTCCTATGCGTGACTGAGTACTTCCGGATTCAAAATGGCGGCCGCAACCGACAAAATGGCACTTATCTAGGCACCCTAGTCTTTATACAGTGCTTTATTCTTCCATAAATACATCCAATTGTTGACTACAACAGCGGAATTTGCGCGTGTGAACAGACCAGGGGATTAAAAGACCGTGCTAAAATCCAAGATGGAAACAATGAAGATTATATTGTTGCTTGGATTAGGATGGTGAGGTGACTTTTCAGTGCCGGGCTTGTCCAAAGACTCCTATAAAGAAAGCAACGACACTGAAACATCATACATTGTTACGTCATCATAAGTCGACCAAATGTAGGGCTTATTATTGGTAGAAATACGATTAACAAAGGACGAACTATAGGAGGCGATGGCTTGCTTCTTTCGTCAGCTGCGGCATGTACGTAGCCAATGAGAAAGACAGGCCCCGGCCACCATTGATGTAACAATGTAATGACGTTTCTGCGCCCAGGCCTTGTCTTTAGGTGGTGTTGCCCCGGCGCGGAAAAGTCATCTGATCATAGTAGTCCGGCCAACAATCCAACCTTCATTGTTTCCAACAAACGAAAAAATATTGATTTTTAAAATCCAAGATGGAAACATTGGAGATTACATTGTTACCGGGACTAGTATGGTCAGCTGACTTTTACGCGCCGGGGCAACACCACCTCTACTCAAAGCCTAAGCGCGAAAATTTCATACATTGTTACATCATCATACGGAGTCTTGTTTAATCGTATTTCTACCAATAATAAGCCCTAATTATGATTCCGCATGATGATGTAACAATTCATGGAATTTTGCGCGCTCAGGCTTTGAGTAGAGGTTGGCCGGGGCCTGTCTTTCTCGTTGGCTACGTGGCATGTATTAATCTCATCAACCACTGCTGACGCAACATATAAACACGGCCAGCCGATTGTTGACGCAAATACCATGGGCTGATTGTTCACGTATACAAGCAAACAAACATAAAACAAGTCTATTTCCTATATATAGCTATAAAGATTATTAATTTCTACGTTTTTAAGAGACTTATCTCCAGTTTTAGATTTTTTCCATTATTGTGGTAGTATTACACAGCTATGTGTTAGATTTCAACTTTATAAATTACTTCCAAGTTGCATTTTAAAACCGGACAAACATACTTACGAATTGTTTGAAATATATTTGTCTTTGTCTTTATCTAAATAGGAAAGATATTAGTCTTTGTCTAAATATCGAATTGTTGTAATATTCATTGTTGTTTTGCATTGTATAAACACAGAGACAAATGAAAGAAAGACTGGCAGTGACCTCCCCTCTAGTGGCAACACCTCCTAAAAAGAAAGCCTATGCACTGAAAATTCATACGTGCAGCCGGCAAACGACTACACGGGACCAACATCTTTATATCCCTTCCGAAGGAAGTGCGTGATCTCAGGATTTTCTCCCTGAAAAAATCCTCGTCGTCCTCGACCGGAGTCGAACCCGCGTCCTCGGGTATCAGAGGCGATAACGCAACCACTGAGCTGCCGAGGCCGATGTGAAGCAATCGCAAACAATTGTTTATTATAATATGTGGATTAATAAATTGATTATTTTATTGAAGTAAGAATTATTTCTTCTTTTTCTTTTAATTTAAAGTGTTTTAAAATATTTGTCTTTTAAAAATTCGTTAGGCATTGAATCAGTTATTTGGAGTTATTAAAAGTATACGTTATCGTTAGTTAATGCAATAAAGTTTTTTTTTAAAAAAATCAGAAAACAGGTTATGCTTACTAATACTTCCAAAAATCATCTACAAAAACAGCTGAAATTACATTGAGAATATACAGGGTGTAAATTTTAAGTTGACAAAGCAGAATAACTCGAAAAATAAGCTTCACACGAAAAAATGCGTATAATCCAAAGTTGATTATTTTCGAGGGGGCATCTGCTGGTGCTAAAATTAGCCCACCCCCCCCGGCCCCTGGGGGTGGGGTGGGGGGCAACTTTAAAATTTCAAATGGGAACCCCTATTTTTTATTGCAGATTCAGGTCCTACATAAAAAACTACGTACATTTTGTCTGAAACATTTTTTTTTATTTTTGGTAGATGGCGCTGTAATTCAAGAAAATCCATTTTCTCATTTTTGCGTGGAAATGGTTACGGAGAAATAAAAAATACTTATTTACTTCGTAAATTTTGCCGCAAAGTTATTATTTTATTATTTTTTGCCGCGGATTAGGATAATTTTGTTTTGTTTCGTGGTCATGAGGCCACACAACTTTATAATTATCAAACAAATCAACTGATTAGCTAACTAACTAACCGAACATCCTACGTACTAACGAGTGAACTCATTAACTAACAGAGTAAAAAAGTAAAAGACTGTGTAAAGATGAAGTTATTCCCGTTTAAGATTTGGTGGTCCTTAAAAGGACCGATTGTTTTCGTTTTATTTTTTCTTATTTGCAAATACTTGCAAGTAAATGAATTTCGGGGTGCTTGTATTTCCAGTGAGTCCCCTCGCCTCTCACTTTCGGCCTGCTTGTTGTCCTTAAATCCCTTGCATCTCGCCGTTTTATGAAATTAAATGTTCAAATTGATGACCTCCAACTTCGATGCATTTATTGACTCGTTTTGTAAATTCCTGAACACATCTTGATAACATGTCTGGTGTAATTGCAGCGCAAGCATCTCTTATTCTTTGAATCATGTTTTCGCGAGTGGTTGGCGTTTCCTTATAAACGATATCTTTGAGGTAACCCCATAAGAAAAAATCTGGCGATGTAAGGTCAGGCGATCTGGCTGGCCAATTCACAGGACCTTCCCTGCCGATCCAGCGACCATGGTAAAGTCGATGTAGTACTTCGCGCGCTACTAATGAATAATGCGCTGGACAACCATCATGTTGAAACCACATGTGTTGTCGAAGTTCAATACTCAGGTCTTCAAGTAGATCTGGTAGTTCATTTTCAAGTAGGTTACGATATTTGTTGCCATTCAAATTACCGTCTATAAAATATGGACCGATAAGTTTATCGCCAATTATCCCACACCAAACATTAATTGACCAAGGTCGCTGATGGTTGACTTCTCGAATCCAGTGTGGGTTCTGTTCACTCCAGTAATGCATGTTATGTCGATTAACTTCCCCGTGGTTTGTGAATGTTGACTCATCGGAGAAAAGAACTCGTGCAAAAAAATGTTGGTTTGTTTGCATCTGCTGAAGTGCCCAGTGACAAAACGTTAGACGGTTTTGGTGGTCATTGCCATGTAGTTCCTGATGCATAGATACATGATATGGATGAAATTTGTGGAGCTTCAGCATTTTCCAAACACTCATATGTGAAATTCCTGATTGCCTTGATATTTCTCTTGTGCTCGCATGTGGATTATGAGCCACAGCAGCTAGGACTGACACTTGATTGTTTTCTCCACAAACAGTAGCTGCACGGGTTCTTTTTTTCTGGTTCACACTACCTTCCGCAGAAAATTGTTTAATAACTCGAACAAAAGAAGACCGTGATCGCGTTTGGCCAGGAAAACGCTGAGCATAAAGCGCGACTGCATTATCAAAATTTCTCCCACTTTCTCCATAAATGTACACCATCTCAATTTTTTCTTCCACAGAAAGATAATTCATAATGTAAATTCAAAAGCAATACGGCGTTGTACACTCACAAAAACAGTTGAAAAATTACAATCTTTTCTTCTAAAGATCAGAATTTAAAATGTAAACATTCTGAAAAAAATGCCAATGTTTACGTTATTTGTTTGTTGACGAAATGTCTTCAAATTACATTGTAGTTAAAACAATGTAGGAATCGAAATGAATAATAAATTAGTTATTTCCACGCAAAAATGAGAAAATGGATTTTCTTGAATTACAGCGCCATCTACCAAAAATAAAAAAAATGTTTCAGACAAAATGTACGTAGTTTTTTATGTAGGACCTGAATCTGCAATAAAAAATAGGGGTTCCCATTTGAAATTTTAAAGTTGCCCCCCGCCCCACCCCCAGGGGCCGGGGGGGGTGGGCTAATTTTAGCACCAGCAGATGCCCCCTCGAAAATAATCAACTTTGGATTATACGCATTTTTTCGTGTGAAGCTTATTTTTCGAGTTATTCTGCTTTGTCAACTTAAAATTTACACCCTGTATACCGCCTTAGGTGTTTGCCAATCGTAACATGGAGAATGCTGCACTTCCGCTGGCACCAGTAGCGCTCAGCGAAATGAATAGGGCACTGCCAGTCTCTATCTTTCATTTGTCTCAGTATAAACATTTCTTGTAATCATCATCACTTTACCGAAGTTTGACTGAGCGTGTCTATTTAAATTTCCAATTTCAATTATGAAACATTGTTACATTGTTAATGTTACTTTGCAACAATGTCTAACATTTTAAATCGAATAAATTGCGACATCTATAAAAAAGTGGTAATATGCAGCAGTTAAGCATTATTTACATAAAATTTAGCGCAGCAAAATGGCATTCAAATTCACAAATACAATATTTCCGAAATTAAGGAAATTAGAATTTTAATTTATATTTCTTAAACTTAAATGCGTCTGCCCAGAATAAATGCTCTTTAGCATGCGACTCATATTTCTTATCTTGTACACTTCAACAACGCGAAGCCACTCTATGCTCGATTAACTCGCATTGCATTTCTTAATCCGAAGCTGTCTCATATATTTCTTTCTTTATGGCGAAATATCGTCTATTAGGCCTTCGTACGTGGAGAGAGGTGGTTGAAAAGATGAAACCCCCCCCAAAAAACCTCTTCCTCCTACTCATTCACAAACGCCCCCCGTAGATTCCGTCGCAATACTTGTCTGACAACGCCCATTCATCTAAGCTTCGCACGCTGCGTATCTTATTTCGCTTCCTTTCTCCTGCTTTATTATTATTATTATGATTATTTTCTTCTTTTTCTCCAACCCTTCCCTCTCATACCAACACCACAAAAATACAAACATCACTCTTAAAAAGAAAGTAAAAAAAAATTCTAACAGCTGTTGCACTCCGTGATGGATGTTAAAACAGTTGATGGATTCGCCATTAATAATTTTTCCCGTGCGCCATTGTAGATCGCTCTGTTTATGGAAACAATCATCGGGAATAACAGGCGGCAGCTGTCACCTTCATGGTGCTCGTGCTCGAGAAATGGTTCCACACTACCCCTACCCTTCATCCTTTATATATATATACATATAGTCTTCTCCCCCCCTTTTTTTTCCTTTTTTTTTTTATTTTGAACGTCCTCACAGCTAAAATTGCAGTCGATCAAACGAACTTCCTGCAAAAATATCGATTGCCTGGGAGAGATGAGGGGGAAAAAATTACTTTACCCCTCTTTAGAAGCTCCTACCTTTCCCCAACGTAAGTACAAAGAAAAGTTTTTTTATTTAGTACAATGGAAACAAGTTTTGATGGATTATATAATTAAAGTACAACTTCGTCAGTACGATCTCGGATAATAAGGACTCACGGATTAAACGGACCATTTTTTATGGCTGACCAAAAGGCCCACGTTTTCTATACTTCAGCTGACGGATATACAGATTCGCTAAATAAGGAACAAATATTCAGTCCGCTCAGCCTCATACGAGGGCAGGTCCTATTATATGAAAAATTGAAAAATATTTGCCCAAATTATTCTTTAGAGATTAGTACGTTCATGAACATGTTTAAAAAAAACCCGCAGAATAGTGTCGCAGGATGCCGCCAAAGGGTCAGAACCAAAAGTGGCGTACTCAGTTGACAAAATTGAAGTGCGTGCTTTGTTATTCGTTTCCTGCATTTGAAGGAAACAATGCGAAGGAGAACTGACTATGCTCCAGCATATGACACAATTGTAAAGTGGCGTCAACGCTTTCTGTGTGGTCAAACAAGCCTGCAGGATGAAGTACGAACTGGACGATCATCCCTTAGTGAAGAACCAGGAATTGTGGCACAAGTGGAGGCACTGGTGCTCGAAGAACGACGAATTACAGTGCAGAAGGTTCACATCAGCCATGGGTCAGTTTGCAGCATCCTTCATAGCGATTTTCACATGTCAACGCACCAGCCCATTCATCTCACGACACTATGAAACTTGCAGGCGACTTGGGGTACGAAATTCTGCCTCATCCCCCTGCTTTCCAGACTTTGCACCCCGTGACTTCTTCCTCTTCCACCACTATTCTTCTCCCCGTGACTTCTTCTTCTCTTGCACCCCGTGACTTCTTCTTCTTCCACCACCACTTCTCTAGAAGAGACCATTTCGTGGCAGAGACTTCAAATTTACTGAATTGAAGTCTTCTTCAAGAGCCAAAAAGAAGGCTTCTTCAAAGACAGTTTCCACCAGCTCATTTATTGTTTAAAAAATGTGTCGCCTTAGATATGTGGAGAAGAACTAAGCACTCGACCAACTTCTATTTCATTGCATTATTTTTTTTTTTAGCAATAATAAGAATTTTATGACGAAATTCGTATATCCCTCGGGAACGAGTTGGATTCAACCTTGTTGACTGCCCGAATCTGCTAGTTGTTTTAATATAAGGGAAATGTTACACAACAAACTATGGCAAACTGCTTTAACAAAGCAGAATGTGCTTCCAGGCTATGCAAATGCCATAACGTCTCCTGATCCCGCGGGTTTTGATGAAGACGACGTTCCATTTGCACGACTGTTTTCACGAGGTTGCATAACGCTGCTATTGATGATGCTGTTTTAACCTGCATAGCACCAAGCGACAGAGAAATTGTTGAAGAAGTTCTGGTTTCACCCAATTCTAAAAATGATACAAATTTCATTACGAATGACGAGGAAACATAATATGTTGCAGGGGTTCCATCGATTAACGATGCCATCGCAGCAACCGAAACATTGAGATAAATTCTCTGTGCAAATCCATCCAGCGATGTTGCCCAAGAACATCTCAGTTTATTATGACAGTAGAGAAGTTTATTGTTAAAGAAGTAAGAAATAAAAAGTATACCGACTGATTTGATTTGTTTGCATATAGAAAATGTACTTTCGAATCTTAGTTAAAATCGAATCTGTCTTGTTAATAAAAAATACATAATCCTGTGTAGACATCTGTGTTTTATACTGCATATTTTTTCACATATTTAGCAATTTTATAGACTTGGTTAAAACAGACTTTTTTTGATGGTCCGATGAAGTCCATATAAAGAAGTTTTGCTATATAACAAGTATTGAATTGTGTAAGAATAGCGATTACTCATTTTCCTTCAGTCTTATTATTAGGCTTTAACATAATGTATATATGTCACTTTAAATAATAATTAGTAGGGAAATTAAGACCCCCTTACATAATATATTTTTAAAATTAAAAGGGCAAATTTTTATATAACTTATAATGTAACCATGAATCCAATATGGCCTTGCGCAGCCTCATCACAATCAACTTCATGCATAAGCCTAATTCTTTTTTATAATGTTATCACATTAAAATTATTAATTTTTAAAAAATCTAGAGCCATATTTAACAGATGTTTATACAGGCGGAATACACCTTCCCTCCGTAAACCAATTCTGAGAAAAATTCTCACGCGCGCGTTTTTTTGTAGGTCAAGGTGTTCCCGGTGACACAAATTATTTCCTCCATCAAAATCTATTTTTGATTCCTATTCGCAACGACTTTTTCCTCTTAAACAATAGTAACAACATTACAAATAAATAATTTACACCGCATGACAGAGGACGACTCTCAAGGTTGACGATTGATATATACTCTTAACGACTTTCTGGTAAGAAGAAACAACGTTACAAAAGTAAGAATAAATATTTGGACTTCAAAAGATTTGAAAATTTATTTTTCCTTAAAAAAAAACCCAAACAAAATGGCGTTTAGAAACCAGTTTTGTAAGTAAACAAATTAATTTTAATCACGTTTTAGGTGTTATTAGAATTTAAGTGTTGTTTGTTATTGAAAGAGGCATGTGCCTGGAAAATCGGTTAATTAAGGACGATTCGTCTAATTAAATCACATATTTGTATATTCCTCTACAGTGTAAAGCAAGTCAAAAGCGAGACTTGTTATCCTTGACTCAAGATCCCTTCTTTCAATGAAAGTGAGAGGGCGACGAAGGAGGTTAATGAATCGCGCAAAGACAGAATCCGAGAAATTCGATTGATCAGTCGAAACCTAAAACAGCATCAACGAGGTAAGAAGGTCAAGAAAACTGCTTTCAAGTTTAGAGTTCTCAGAATATAGACACTATGCATATCTTACAGCAAAAAATACGGTCATATCAAATTCAAATAATCGCGAAAATCACATTAAAAGCAGCAAAAACTACCAATGAAACAAAGTACTCAAAAGGTTTGTGTTATTGGTACTGTGTTATCAAGGATTAGAGACTGTTTACCTGATCATCGAATGTACAAATAATATAACATTTTCAATGCAAATTGTAAGTTTTAATTTATATTCGGACCGAAAGTTCGTTCATGTAGTTCTATCTTGTAAAGAATGGTCTATGGTTCCAAATACTATGAGGTGTATATCAAAAGTTTCTGAACTAACCACACAAAAATGAAAGACACCAAATTTTAAAGGCCTCCATCCTCTTCAAAATAACCTCTTCAGTGACAAATCCTTTCATTCCGGGAAAAGGCGCCAAATGGCAAGCCAGGAGAATAGGAAAGGCGGGAAACGGTATTCAGGTTGTTTTATTGATTCATGCGCTCTGTTCAAGTTTCTTGTGCATTTTCAACAGCTAGAAAGTGTTGTAACATGTCACAAACAAAAGCAGTGCTATGCATATCTGTGAATCCGTGCCAATGTTAGGTAGCGGCCTCGGACGGCGCAACGCTATTATCTTCTTCATTCCCGCGCGAACGCAAAATTTGAAAAAATTGGTGGCAGCTCGTATCTCGGGATTCGAATACACGCATGAATGGACTCTGTTATTGGAAAGCCTTCCAAATAGCTGGCATTCAATCGAATATTACAGAGGAATACATAAATTTATAAAAAGATATTTATAATGAATAAGTTTCTAAAAAAGGAAAACAAAATAAAGCAGTATACTGTACTATAATAATCAAAACGTCTGAACACCTTCCACATGTTGGTCGATTATGACATTCATGAACATTTCTGAATAAACTTCTTATTATCGATTATTTTGACACACTATATATTAAAAATTATCAGTATAATTAACAAACACTATTTAGGCTTGGATGATCCACCGCAATCTTATAATCAGCTATCTCAAGAGGATTTATCCAAATTTGCAAACTGTTTTAATAAAGTACCGCAAGGCTAAAAAATGCTAATTTACACATTGATATTCCCGTGTGTGTGAGCGCGAACTAAATTTATTCATGAAAAATAAACTACAGAATATTATTACCATTCTTAATATATGGGTTACAAAAGAAAAACATCCTCTTCATTTTCTAAAAATATATTTTCAAGAAACTACAAACAACGCCAACCTAAACGATCGATTCAAAAGTGCCTGCAATGTCTTCCTAGAAGATAATTATAGTAAAAAAAATGAAGATACAGAGAGTGCAGTCACGATAGCTGAGACATTCCACGCCAAAAATAAAAAAAAATTATATCAACTTATAAGGAAAAAAAAATTCTCTCGTCCCCTCCGACTGCTGTCATTACAAAGAGGAAAGCGTCACTCGTTGCCGTAGAAACGTACTTTTACTTGGTGTATGGTTCAATGTACGGAAAGGACACATACGGGGAAACAAAATAATAACAAAATAATAATAGAATATAACATTTGCTAAGCGGTAAGGGCATATTATCTTTCCAAAATTAAAAAAAATTCCAATTTCTATTTTATCTCTTGGATAACCACAGAAGGTCAATTCTATTAAAGACATTTTGGTTTAATATTTAAATTTAAAGTATATTAATAGTATTGATTTTCTAAAATATTCTCGTTTTGTGTTTAAAATTTTAACAAATCTCTAATCGATCATAAAATTATATGTATTACACAGTTAAAAAAAAAAAAAAAAAAAAAAAAAAATTCTTCGTTCACGAAAACACTCATGATAGGACCATGTTATTAGAAGTTTTCTCACTGAGAATGAACATTCCGGATGAGGAAGCTCAAATTTAACAAGAAACTAATCCCCCGAAGAAGGTATACGAAAGTAGCAGAAGACTTGACTTCATCTATTTTATACTCCCTTATCCATATTTTTGAACACCCAATTTTTATTAAAAAAGTAATTATCTCGAACTTAGTATTTAGAAAATGGAAAAGAAGTTCATATTCTAACGTTTCACATCGAAATCTAATCGATTGATTTATCACATGCCATATGTTTCCACTTGAAGATTTTAAGAGTTCTCCAACAACTTCGACTCCTCCTGGATAAATTGGTCCAAACTTTACAGTAATGAGAATCTTGCCTATAGGAGGATTCTAACGAATTTCAACCATACCTCTATAACATTTAACCAGATGGACCTCTCTAACTCCCATTCCTGTAACTCCGACCCCAGTAAGTCAATTTTGAGTTATTACTGATAACTCAAACTCGAATCCCCCCAAAGTAAACAATGATGTAAAACATGCCGATGGTAAGCTACATTGCGAATTTCAACCTTCTACATCAAAAAATGTAGAAAATATGAAGGGGACAGATGGAGATGGTAAAACTCCATTATTCCGTTACTTAACAAGAAATTAATCCCCTCGAAGAGGGTATAGAAAAGTTCATCTAAATTTTACCCCTTTTTCCGCACTTTTTAAATCCGCACTTTTTATTTAATTATTCTTTTTTATTCAAAAATCGATTTTCTCTAACTTATAATTTAGAAAACCGAAAAGAACTCTACCTGTTTTTGTTTCTCATCATTTCCGATCGAATGACAAATCACATGCTATATACTGATATTAGAAAAGTTAATAGTTCTATGGACTATGCGACTGTACCCCACAACTCTGACCTAGTGAGATAGTTTGCCCAAACTCTTCACAGTAAAGTAGATCTTGCGTAAAGGAATATGCATACCGAATTTCACTCCTTTACATACCTACATAGGGGGGAGGCCGTGGGCTAGGGGGCTTTCGCAGAGCAAGTCAGCTCTTGAAGCTAAGCATCGCCTAGTACGGCTAGTCACTGGATGGGTGATCATTTAGTAACGCGAGATCTTACCTTCCCCTTCCCGTGGTTCGGAGGGCACGTTAAGCCGTCCGTCCCGGCTGTTACCACCATCTTATACCAGCTCAAAAATGCATCTCCCAACTCATCTAGTCAGCGCGGGAGATTAGAACAGATACCCCCGTGAGGGAAGCCTTTGTCCTGCAGTGGACTGAGCCAGGCTGAAACCTTTACTTTACTTATTTACATACCTACCAGGTGTTTCAAAAATGACCGGTATATTTGAAAAATCTAAACGGGCAGCGATAGAAATACACCGTGAACTAATTTCGAAAGTTTGTCTGCCTGAAAATTTACTGTTGTCCCAAGCATATTGCAACAAACGGTGTATTTCTATCGCTGCCCGTTAAGTTTTTATTGATTTTTCAAATATACCGGTATACCGGTCATTTTTGAAACCCCGGTATAGACAATAAAACAAGATGGACCTAACTCCCATCTAATTCAGACCCCCAATGGGACAATCGAAATTAAACTAAATAATGAAATAAGACCTGGTAAGCTATATTTAGAAAATATGAAGGGGACAGACGGTCATAGTACAAACAATAAACAGCTCCATCCTTCCGCTACTAAATAATGGGTTGACATTGTTATTTTGAATTTTCTTAAAGCAACAATGATTGCCGACTGATAGAAAAACGCCACTTTAAAGACTCATTTTTCAATTGATCTGTATTTTTCAATTGATCAGTATAATGCCCTCTTCATTTTTTAAAATGTCATTTTTATCTATTTGGAAAGAAACATTATAAATAAAAAACAATGTGTCATTGAAAAATTTAAAAATGTACTATGGTCTTACGCTGTCTGAAGCCAAAGAAGAAAGAAAACTGTTAAATAAAGAAAAAAATAGAGAAAATGAAGACAGAAATGGAAGGAATGAGCGCTTAAGTAAAAACAAAAGTAACAAGAGGATGTCTCAATGAGATAAAGCAGAAAAAAAAATAAAAAGAGTCAAGTGCGCCAAAGGATAACAAGCAGACGACTCAAGGAAACAAAATAGAAGAGGCATTATACTGACAAAGATATCGATTGGTTCGTTGTCTTAACATATCTTGAAAAAACTATCAACCAAATCGTGACAGTTTTGGGCAGAAACCTGTCAATAATACGAACCGAAGTTCCACTAGCGTAGGAATAGAGGAAGAGTTAACCTTTATTTATACAGGGTTATCAAAATTAAACTTCCCACAGCTCAAAGAGGACAATGATGATATTAGAAGACAAACCTCTAATAGGGAAGCTGTTCAGCAACCCTTCACCGACGCACCTCTGCTCAACCATTGTTTTACAACAACTTGGCCTCCTCGTTCACCTGATCTCATCCCATGTGACTTCTTAGATGATCGGGTGCCGCGGAAAGACACCATCCACGGGCATATTCTAGGGATTAATGCGGCTTACAATGTTATTGGATCTTCCTATTTACATATAAGAAACAAAATGTTGATGACTACAGGCCGAAACGCATCAGTCCATATTAATAAATTCGTACTGTATATCTATCTAGTCCCTATTTCAATAAATAATAAGTTTTATATAGTACTAGATAATGTCCATCAATGAAGAATATGTTCACTAAAAGAAATCAAAGTTTACTGTAAGGTTATGGTCTACAGAAATTCATTTGAATGCGCTGTTACTCATTTGCGCGTACGAGTATATTATTGATTTTTACCATTCACTCAATAAGAATGAGAAAACAGGAAAGAAATTTCTACTGCTCAGGACCAAACCAAGCAAAACCTGCATTTAGCATGAAGAAAACCTTAAAAACATTCCAATCAAAATGCATTCGTGACTTACTAAATACTTTACCCAACTCATACTATGTGTTTATCGCACTAAAAGATTTTCATTTGGACGAAGAAACCAGTTGGAATCCCTTTAAGAAAAAGTCCTAGTGTAAAAGAAGCTTAAATTACTTAAGCTAATGTACACATTAACGAAAAATCGAAATTGAGACATTAGCAAGCGCAAATACGCAATCAACTGCTAATACCTTTTAAAGAGGATGATCTCGTTGAAAAATTTCATCAAAGTACTAACAGAAATCAGAATTGCACAGAGTAAACTGAAGAACAAAGCAAACCAAAAAGCTTTTATGCAACACAATCGGTTTAAAGCAACGCTTTTCAAAAACACAGGGTTCTTTGAATGAAAGGTAAATAATCGTAAGCAAACAAGTCTACTGAAAAGCAGAACAAGTCTACTGAAAATTCGTCTCGGCTTTTGTCATCGAGAACATTTCCTCTCATTCCTATTCGAATAATCCTGATGAGTAGGAATGTTTGTGTATGTGTGTGTGTATGTCTGTGGCGATGGAATGAGAATTCCGAATGCTGGGGTTCCCAGAGCAGGCGCACCCTGCCATCAATAACGAGAAGCAAATGTTAGTAGAGTCGACGAAGGAGATCACCGTCCACTGCAGCTCCACCTGCGTCCACACACTCAAACACAGGTAGAAAGAGACAGAGAGAGAGAGAGAGAGAGAGAGAGAGAGAGAGAGAGAGAGAGAGAGAGAGAG
>JAHWFO010045454.1:58945-142084 GCA_023313115.1 Rhysida immarginata | reverse complement strand
CCTCCAAAGGTTAGACCCGCAAAAAATGCTTTTTCACTTTGTGTACGAATGTATCCTTCCACTAGTTCAATTTATTTCATGATGTATACATTAATACTAATGAGAGAACAGTTACTTTATGAACTGTCGTGTTAGCTTTATGTGCGAACTTAAAAATAAGAATTCCTAAATTTAACATTAAAGATTCTATAAATCGAGGATTTCTGATCAGGGTTTCATTCTACTATTTTAATTAAAGAACCCTAAACATAAAACAGCACAGATTGAACTGCCATGCCAATACTAACAAAAAAAAAAAGAGAGGGAGTTATTTCTAATCCCACAATAACAAGAGGGTCCTTCTAAATCCTCCTCGTAAGGCATATGTAAAAAGGGATGGACTATAGACTCAACCCCCAAAAACCACTACAAACGCCGTCTCCCCTCTCTTCTCCTCTCCGCTCCATTGCACTCTCTCAATCCGACTCTTTCCAATCTTTCCTTCAGCTTTTTGTCGTCCCTCAACAAGAACTGGGTTGGAGGACTTTGAGAAAGAGGGGGATATAAAAAAGGAAGTGAGGAGGAGGGGGGTATGGTGAAGGACGAAGGGTTTTTCGAATGGAGGATAAATGACACCCGCACTCTCATCATCTGCAGGATTTAATCTCGAATCACTCTAATTCAATATTATCACCCTCGGAATCCAATCTTAGTCTCGTTTTAGATGAAGCTCTTCGATAAAAAAAAAAAAAAATGGAGAAAATAATTAAGAGATATTTTCCTCCCTATTTTTTCTTATCTATCTAAAGATATGAAAAAAAAAGTCCCAAAAATGCCATTGTTCTTACATTTGGCATAGACAACAAATTTCTTCATCAGCTTCCAATTAATTTCCAACAAAATCTAATCTCCACTCCCTTTTGTCTCCCAATATCATCTGCACCTTCCATATCATCTGTTCCTTCCCTTTATCATCTTCGAAAAACACAAGCGACATTATAAAAGCAAACACAAGACACTTATCACCACTTTAGATTCCAACATTTCAAACTCGACATTAAAAATACCAATTATCAAATTTTAAACACAATAATCCCATCTTTGTTATGACACCATTAAAGGAAATGTGTCCACATTAAATCGACGTATTAACGTAATAGTAAAATTTATATTCCAATTCAAATGCAGTTGAACATGGACCATAATGAAAGTTTTGGATAATGGTGCGCTTTAACCTATTAAAATAAGGAAAATATCTAATTTAACGCTAGCGGGTTGTGAATCACAGAAAATAAATCTGGAAATTAAGAATATCATTATTACTAGAATAGTTTATGAGCTTTAAGTTTAACTGGTATGCTTACGTCCATCCGTTTCTTATTAATATGAAACTCCAATTCAATTCCCGGTCTTATTCAAAGCTATCAGGTTACATTAACATCCTTAATAATAAGTCGACTATTCAATAGGATTACGATGTTTTTAAATAAAATACAAGTTCTAATATTTATATTAATTTAAAGCCTTCCCTTATATTAGGCATCTAAAACTATAGACAAATATTTATAAGTAGATATTGCAAAATTATCTACGAAAAGCCATATCCCACGTTTTTATTAGTGTCGTTTTTGGAAAAAACAAATTCGGATCAAGCCCGGAAGTCAAGTCGCCCAGGCAGCCCCTAGTAAGAGGGAGCCAAGCCCAAGGGGCTCATACGCTGGGAAGAGGAAATATACATGTTAATGGAAGTGTTAATGTTTGGGCGTAGAGACTTCGTTACTAAGTGGCAAGTGTTTAGGATTGTGGTTTTTACGCGGAGATTTATTATTGAGTCACCTATCGGACTTTCTATTTAATTTAAAAATTATAGATGTCGACAAACATGTTCAAAATTTGGAGTGCAACATTTACATTATGGTATATTACGTTTTTTTGTGATTACCTACATACATATCATACTGTATTATTGCAACCGCTATATTGATAATTTTAATAATTAATTAGATAATAATGAGTTCAGATCTATCCAAACATGGGTTATTAGTTTTAATAAACGAATAAAATTGAAGCAGGTTATACATTCAAGGAGAAGTCATACAAACGAAAGATCATTCAAGAAGTCATGAAATGCTGACGAAAATCAAGTACTAACATCAGGAATAAGATAACGAATACATAGTATAGACTTTTAGCCAAATTCTTCATGGATACTGCAATTTATTTGTCACAAAATGTCAGTTAGCCAGACAAACAGCCATCCTCTGGTGCATTTTTCTTCAATTCTAAAACTGCGAAATAACTGGATTTTGGAGGCAGAGACATGCGTTATCGGTTTCTTACTAAATATTTAATTTTATGAATTAGGTATCACCATAGATTACTAAAAATGCACAATTACCGACCTCCGAATTATCTACGAAAGAAACTAAGTTCAATCGTCATCTCCAATCGTAGACTTCAGCCATCTCGTTCAATAGGAGTTATATGAAACTTCTTTGGTATGTTTTTTTTTTGTTTTTTTTTTTTTTTTTGAAATTCTGCCAAACCTTTGGTGATGTCAAAACGTCTTTATTATTTACTCGTTTCTTAGATTCAATCAATGATGTTTGTACATATCGTTTGAATTATCGGGTAGAACTTACAACAGCGGAATCGACGTTTCACTTACGAATATCCTCAAAACTAAACATCCTATATTTGTTGAAAAAGTACAGAGTGTCCCAAATTGATCTATACACTCTGGAAAAGCACTAGCAACACGTTCATTTCGAACGTACTGTCACGGGTCAGACTTACCTGCAAATGTTGGAACTCATGATTCCACGTCTTAATGATCTCTTCGAGAATGGAAATGAAGTTTACTTCCAATAAGACGGGGCTCCACCTCACTTTTATGTGGATGTGAGAACTTTCCCAGATCACAAATGGATACGACGAAGAGGAAATGCTTACGGAGTTCCCGCCTCGATCTCCCGATTGAGGAGCTTTAAAGAACACGGTATACGCCACAAACACTGACGGAATTAAGAGATCAGATTGAACATCCCATCAATGATATTCCATTAGCTACAATCCAATCGGTATGTCGCTCTGTTCGAGATCGGTGTTGGGAGTGTAATGTGGCAGAAGGTGGACATTTTGAACAGTATGGGCTTAAGGAAGTATAAGGAATAAAATACAACAAAGCTTACATTTCTATCTCATTTCATTGCTGAGTTATAACGTTTCAAAGAGTGTATACATCAATTTGTGACGCTCTGTAGTTAATTGGTAAGCTTTATCTGCTATTTAAATTTACTGCAATCAGTTTTTAACAATGTAAATCTCGGATATTTAAAGAGTAGAAAAACGTATGGAACTGTAGCAAAAAGTGAAACTGACAATAGCTTGATTGGTTGGGTAGTTAGGTGTTTGAGCGCTAGATCATTTTGCGCCCTTTCGCGTTACTAGTAACTTAAGACAATCCGTAAGCATTTCCACTACATGGTTATTATCTTTACGCGTTTCTGGGACAAACATCTATGCCCACGGTGGGATTAGAACCGAAAAATGAATGGTATTATCAATGCCCCGGAATTTCTTTCGCCTATTGGACCACAGTTGCCAAGATCTACAAGACGATCTTGCCCTCTCTTGTGACCGATGCTTATAGAACACACAACAAAATAAGACATCTTAACTATATTTATTAGTCCTATTATCTAGGCTCTTGGGGTCTTAATTTTTTTTCAGTTTTTCTGACCCTTCCCAGACTGTTACAAAATGAAAAAAATATTATTAAATAAGTATGTTTTGCAAAGGAATTACATTCCAGACTATCAGCGGAATTTGTACAATTTGGTGGACTTCAGATGACGACAAAAACCAAATGCAAACGAAGTATATTCAACTTCACAATGGCTCTCTTCATAAAATATCTAAATGTAACATGCATTACAATGGTTCGGTGAACAATGCTTATACAGTAAGAGCATTATAGGTTTCTTTCATGCATACTGTCAATACGATAGGCTCTTGCATTGAGTACTATGCTGGATGCAATTACGAGTAATCGAATCATATTTACTCAAGGTAAACGAGACGTGAATTAATTTATTGAATGAAAGTCTGGATTTAATCTTTGCGAATCTTGAAGTGGATGACCTGACTGGCAAACTAATCTTGCTAATAACTTCTGATTTGAGGATCACTTTTCGGATTATTTTTTTCAAAGATAACTGGTTAAGTTTCTTAATCAAGTTTTTATATATGCATACCATTGGCTATGAACTAACTTACCCAAAGTCTATGAGAGGATTCTAATCAGATAATTCAAATTCTAAACATCCATGTAGATATCTGGAAAACGTCATTGGGTGGCGGGGGAGGGAGGAATGGAGCTTTAACGAATATCAGCCTAACACTAACCAGCTCATTAACTTAATGCAGAATCGTTATTTCAAAACTCGAATTCGATTACACTGGAATCTCCACACCAGAATTGCAGGCGCCTACACTTTATTGCTCCTCTCAAATGGGAATCCGCTTCTGTCATCGCGAAAACACTTTTTTTTCTCATTTTTAATGAACCTAAATACGAACGATTACAGTCTTAATGTTTATTTAAAAAAATTTTCCCGCAAAACGAGCACATACGCCTTTCAACCACTTTCGACCTCATTTACAAAACGCTCGCCAACAAAAGGTGCCGTTGTTCATAATAGTAATAATAAATAACGCCAAAGTATAACAGGAAGGAAAAGGAAGAGATTAGCAAGTTGCAGCACGTGCTCTTCCTCGTCATCATGCATTTTCGCCCACACCCCGCGCCTATTTAAATCAAACACTCGCTCATTAGAAGGAGCCTAATGAGTCGTCGCATTAAGTTCACGGACCCTTCTTTAAGAGAAATAAATTAATATATCTAAAAGGGGTGCATGTGTAAGCTTTTTTAGATTCGAATTAACATAGCTTATTTTTAAAATTTAAAAAATAAAGAGCTCAAAGTGCATCTTGCAACACGACCTTTAATAGCGAGAGTGCTCCGCGTACACAAAGCCCTGTGTAACCAAGGTTGCTGAGCAAATTCTGCGGATTTTTTCTTCAGACCGCAGGGCAGGATCTCCACAGAGACAGAGTGGTTGGGGAAGACGAAAAAAAATATAATTTCTTTAAAAGTTCATTATAACGAGGTCTTCCCTCTTTTGAGCGCTTTGTTCCACTTTCAGACACCTAACTTTTAATTCATTAGTCTACACCGAATAGCGCGCTTTAAAAAAAAATAGCAACTCAATCACGACGGGAGTCACCTTGGCGTTCCTTCTCTCTCTCTCTTTTCTTTTTATTTTCTATCTAATGTCGTCCGTCTGGGGTGAATGGAGAGGGGAGTCAGGGAGTGAAGAAAGCCCAGCGGCAATAGGCGTCCCTCCCCCGCGCAGCTGTTTGATCGCCGAGAGGATACCCCGCAGGAAATCAGGAGTGTCTTCGAACCTATGGGTCGACGACTCCTTATTATGTTTACTTTCATATTACATAAAAAAAAACACGTGCGCAAGTATCTAAATTCTTCCCTTAATATATATACAGAAAGCTAATATTAATAACAACAACAACAACAAATAACATTACTACTAACTCACCCTATGAGTGGGCCGGTTTCATTTGCTGAATCGGGGTGAGAGAGACGTATAGAGAGAAGCCAGTTGCTACAACGTATAACACACTTACAAGTTATGCGTATAATGTATTTTCCTTTCTCAGTTGTACTTTTACCGTAGAACAACGGGATCCTCTACTCTCGACACCAAAAGTACGGAGGGTGAGTCGGTTGTTGCGGTGCCGGAGTACAATGGACTGACTCGGTTCACTGGCCTCCGCCGCTACTGCCTTCACACTAAGAAAAGTTTTCAGCACTAAAACCACACGATTTGCGTAGAGCGATCTCTACGAACAAACTTGGTTGCACCACAATTCTCTCTTTTTTTTTTTTTTTTGTTAAAAATTAATCCTCGGATTGCACGCGTGAAGCGAGTAAAAATAAATAAATAAAATCCTTCGGTCGCAGTCGGGCTGAGCGCAGCCTCCAACTCGTGACCCGCTCCGCTCACGACTGGAACTCGACTGAGGGGGCTTTTCCTCGACTCCGCTCAATGTGTCAGTGTGCGTGCGAGTTGAGCGCGGCATCATGGGACGGTTTCTACTCTCGAACGCAGGGGCGGGCTTCCGGCGAAACATTTTCACATGACCTCGAACCAAATATTTCTTTGCCGCTGCGGCAACAATGTGCGCTGTTGGATTGCGTTTCTCGACGTTCGCCCGATTCGAGAGCAGTGAGCGCAACTCTAAGAAAACATGAGAAGCGCTACATTTTTATAATTTTAATAAGATAAAATTCCAATATTATACATAACTATACAAAAATAATTATATTTAAAGAAATAAAATTTTTAAAAATTCAAAAATATTTCATCATCATGAAAAAATATATTGAAGAGAAACGCTAACTTTTTTAAATTCTTAAATTTAGTTGTAATTCTTAAAATGCTTATGTAATATAAAATAGTAAAGTAAAGAACTTTTAAAGTATATTCTATACATTCGACCCTCGTTAATACGACACTGCTTAATACGTAACCCCGCTTTATATACATTTTCACCTTGCTCACGTCTCCTTGAAACCTACTTCTATACAATACATCCGTGTAGTACGATATATTTTTCTCTCAAATCCTGGATAATTACGAAATTCATTCTCATGTTCCACCTGAGCTTCTATATTTGTACAACACTCTAATTAGATAATTTAAAGGAATGTAATTTCTAACAGTCTGTTTATATAGACAGACTTCGATAACGGAATTTTTTCCCTGAAAATAAATAAATAAATGCGTGAAAATTAAACGTCACATACAATAGTCTCAAATATATTTCTTAACACAACACTACTGAGAAATTTCAGCGAATCGTATTTCATACCCAGATAATATATATTTTTTCTCGGTCCCTTGAAATACGCATTACGAAGTTCGACTGTAATTCCGTGTCCGCACATTTTTTTAAGGTACATACGATATGTGAAATGAATGTGTCTTTCATTGTTGATTACGAATATTGCGCCCAAATTTCTGTGGGACGAACGATTCCCAAAATAGTGGTCAAAAACAGAATTTTCGAAATATGCTGTATTTTATAGCAAAACGGAACAAAAGTAGTTTAATAGATCGCATAAAATCAATAGACTGATATTAATCGAAAAATCATAACTATATATAATTAATATTCAATATGTGCCATATGACTTCTATATGTGCATAAAGTAAATTAAAAAAAATTCGAAAACAATGTAGACCCTAAAATATAACCAGTCAGAGTCGGATATGAGCCGATTATACCGACTGGACCCAATCAGGCCCCGTGACTGAAATTGCCAGTCCTATTAAAAACTCACAATTCTGAGATAAATTATGCCTAATTCAAAAAATAATAACACGTACTCCATGTATATGTAATGTAAAACGTCACTAGAGAGGCTCGCGAAAAAACAAGAAACTCCAATCGGGCCCTCGCATTGACTGGATCAGGCACCGAGTTCAGTAAGGTTCAACTCAAGAAATGAGAGTTACATTACAACATTGGTATGAAACAGGACATATCTCATTGCCAAATACCATTCGCATGTGATTTCGCTATTTAAACTGACGAATTCTAGATTTTTTTTCATTTATATAATTCATACATAAATATTCTGTTCTTATGGTTTCATGCTTTATACCCACGCACCTATTATTATATATACTCACTATCTTATAAACTATTCATCCGCTGATAAACGTGCTTATTCATACACATGCACTTACACATCACACTCAAACTTGCCATAAAAAATCAAATTCGCTCACCCTAACATGCCATCAAACAAATTTACTCATTCATATTTAAATTCACATTTAAATTCCTTAATCTTTTTAAATTCGTTTTGGTAATGAGAGCTTGCAAATTCTCATCTAAATTATAAGTATTTATTTTGAATTCCTTTTCTTGTTGAGATTAATTAAAGGGTTTCTATTAAGAATTTAAAAATATTCATAATTGTCGGTTTCAGTTACCCGCGGTTTAAAAACATTAAAATGTCAATTAAAACAAGAACAGATTATCAACTCGTGAAATAATAAAAAATTGTAAATTTATATGCAATGATAATTTCTTTATTTATGATCAAAGGCAATCTTAGTCTATCCGCGACTTTCACTCATCCGCGTAAGAAGAAAATTTCTAAAGAACATAATCAAGCTATTGAAAGTACAGGGTGTCCTAAAAGTTTCCATACTCTTCCTGAATTTATTGTACAAATATATCAAAGTTTACGGTAATAATATATATTGAATATGAAATAAAGTTGTGTACATACAGTTGAAAAGGAATTTGTAGGAGAATTATAATAAACGTTCAAAATGATCACCACTTTCTTGGCATAGCTCAACACGTTGGCGCCTATTTTGAAATAGACGTTTCAAGATGGCTAGAGTGACGTCTTGTGCCGTTCGTGTAAGTGCAGTTCTTGTACCGCATCTATTGTGTGGAGATTATCTGCATACACTTTGTTCTTTAATTCCCCCTCAAAGAAAGAAGTCAGGGATGGCCAAAGCTTTTAAGAATTTTTCAAATTTAGGGTATCCTAAAATTTCACGTACTCTGACTTTGAAAATTGAAAATTTGAAAAATATTTGTGTCCTAAAAGTTCCCGACGTCTAATTGTAATTCATAACAAATGTTCAGAAAGTTCTCCGCATGCACTCGCATGCACTCATTGGATCATTGACTGTCTGGAAATGCCATCTGATACAGTTCGTGTAAGTGAAACTTTTAGCTCATCTACTGTGTGGGCATTATCTGCACAGTCTTTTTTCATTATCCCCACAGAAAAAAAAGTCAGGGATAGCAAAAGTTTTTTAAAGTTTTCAAATTTTGGCTCTCCTAAAATTTCCCTTACTCTGACTTTGAAAATTGAAAACTTGAAAATTAGGTGTGTCCTAAAAGTTCCCGCCGTTTAATTCATAACAAATGTCCACACACGCATGAACTCTTCGGTTCATTGACTGTCTGGCAACGCCATCTGATACATAAAAATTCATTAACATTTGCGCGGCCGTACATAAAAATCCCATCTGCCTGTTCACGAAATGGGTATCTCGTCTTGGTTAAACGGAACACCTTTAAATTTACTCACTACTACACAAGTGAAACATCATCTGGTTAAAGACAGACTAACCACAAATGTACACAATGATAATTATAAACAAGTCTCCATGGCAACACAGCGTCATCTGGTTGGTTACATACTTTCGTAGATGGATTGTACCTCATACCGCGTTGAACGTAAACTTTCATTTAGGGATTTTCCGACATATGTTCCTCAAAGGGTGGATGAACCCGCCCTCAAAGTTTGTAAACATATTTTTGATACACCTTTTATATTACTGCTGTAAAAACTTAGATAATTTGTGCAATAAATTCAGGAAGAATGAATATGTGAACTTATAAGGCATCCTTTATTACAGGCAGATTATAAAAATAACCACGGATTTTGGCAAAGTCGGGTAAAAAGAACCTCATCTGAAAAGGAAAGAAAATGTCGAGTCTCGTCAGCAAGAAGGAAAAACCGCAGAATATGTGCGCATTCGTTCCCTAAAAGACAAGGACGGAACAGGGAATCTTTAGAACATAAGATGTTTTACCAGTATTGAGGATTAGGGGGGGGGGTATATTTTCGTATTATACCCATGAGACATCAACCGTGGTTAATTTTATAAAAAAGTATAGAGAGCTTAATTTTTTTGAGGGGGAGAAACAATGAATATATTTTTTAATAAATGTTTTCTTTGAACTTTCCCTAACAGTTTATATTCCAAGATTTTTAATGAAGACACCTTCGATCGAAGAAGTCCACATGAGAGCTTGTTTCCCAGGACAATGGATAGAAGTAAAATATCCTCAGTAATCAGAAAGTCTAGACGCTTATGGTAACCACAAGCATAATCACATCTGATTTGAGGTCTGTTGTAATTGCAGAAATCAAAGATGACTAATGGTATATTAATCTTTGAGATATGCGTACATTGTTAATAATACATTTTTTACCCTCGACAAAAATCTCGACTAGATAAAATTTAATTATACTATTTAAGAAAATTATAAAGTAATTTAAAGAATTTTTTATTTTAAATAGATAAAATAAATTTTTTTTAATATTTGTGTTTAAAATATATTTTTATAAACATTTATTTTTCAAAGAAAATTATTTTATCAATTTATAATGATCCCTTAAATTTATCATTTGTAATTTTTTTATATAATGAAAATGTTATTTTCCCTTTGCTTTACAATCCACTTACCCATTGTGATGATGATCCTTCAGAATCTTTAACGAAAATAATTTTCCTTTTTAATTTCATAAACGTCGACAAATATAATTAATGATGAATGAATGGCTCTTCCAATCCGTCTAAATTAAAAAGAAAAAAGAAAAAATAACATACAAAAAAGCTTAGTAAATTCAAGAGAATAAATGAATAAGTGGAAACGATCAAATCGACACGGGATGACGACTCCATCCTCAGGAAGTCGAGTTGACTTATTTTGGGTTGAATTGAGCGGGGATGTCAGTGTCAACAACTTAGCATCCGTCACTGTCCACAATCGAGGGTCCTTGTCGTCGGCAATTTAATGAAAGAATCGGGAGGAGAGGCACTCCATCAAAGATATTAAAAACAAATTCTCAGTCAGAACAAACAATCTTGAGTTAATGATTGAATGGGATTGAGGAGGATTTGAAATATAAAAAAATTATTATTTATTCTCTTTTATAGTTTATTAGCTCAATTAAAGTAATTGCTATAATACACATTTTCCTTTTCATTAACACTAAGCATTCATCATCTCTTACTAAATATAGTAATTTACTTTCTAAAATATCACAATGATTTCAAAGAAGTTTTCAATAGTTACCATTATTATACAATTCCTATTACGCTTACCTCAATTGTCGTCAGAAGCCTTATGATTCCTACAAGTAAGAGCAAATTAGACTAAAAGACGAGTTTTCGTTGTGAAGCATTTGAGATAGCAGCCGCTCTTTCGAATGCATTTAGGCTTGAACAAGGCTTTTTCTACTACTAAGATTTGAACTATAGTGGCTACTTTTTCTTCTAGCCACTATAGTTTGAACGAAGAGACCGGACTGCGTCTCGAAAGTAAAGAGGAGGAAAAACGATTTTTTTTTTTATTTCTTCTATCTTTGCTCCAAATTAAACTATTAGAAAATAAACAGATTGATTTGCAATTCTACTTTTACAGCTTAGAAATAATGAATACTGCTTTGAAGATAATGCAAACATGTAAACAGATAAAAATTGATGTATAAATTATAACAAAAAATTTATAATTAGAAAAAAAATAATCATTAATGTGGTTCAAAAGATTCTAACAATTTAAAAAAAAATTAATAATAATAATAAATATCAGGAAAATATTCAAGATTGTCCTTCAAGGCCCAGTAATAAGATGTTTATTAAAATATATTAAAAATAAAACTTCTTAAACAAAATTACACTAAAATGCACTAAAAGTAGAAAATTTTTTTTTACTTAATGTTTTTGGGGATAAAACTAAAATGTTGAGGTGCTCATTGAATATATTGAATAATCCTTTAACTTATATTTATATTGAATTTTCAAATGATTCCAATTAATGAATAAATAGAATATCCTTTTCAATGGGCAACCAGCCCATTGTTTAATTTACCCCTTAAAAGTGCATATATGCCTATGTCGACGATAATATCCTGTACACAGCAGATTTCTCCTTGCTTAAGTTATGCTAACAATGGGATGACACTTAAGAAACCCAAGACTCGTTTACTTAAAATCACCAACAGCAACACTATATAAGCATTTCGACGCCCAGAAAATCCTAGGCGTATTATTTGACAACAAGTTATCCTTTAAACCCTGCATTAAAGATCTTGTCATGCAACTGAGCCGCCTTAGATATCTTGTCAAGCGCCTAAAAAAGACCTTGAATAGGAGAGAGATCACCATAATAATAAAGAGTTTGGTGATTTCTAAACTAAATTATGCAATTATTTTATGGCCCTCTGCCTCCCGATTCTTATTAACGAGGTTAAAGGTTGCATACAACTCAATACTACGAGTGGCTTATTCAATTCCCCGCTACACTTCCGTTACCCCATCATGTAAAGCTAATGATATATTAACTCTCCCTGGTCTAATACAATTGGCCAAATTCAAAGAATTATACAGGGCCTTGTATGATCCTCACCACCCGGCCCACTTTATTTCTCAATGGATAAATAATAACTGTAACACCCTAGTAACCCGTAAATTTAAATTGGAATCTCCCTATATCCTCCAGTCAACACTAAAGAAGGCCTTCCCTTATAACACTATCGAGAATTTGAGCCTCCTCCCATATGAAACAAGAGCAACAATATTAAACTGTAAACTGCCAAACTGTAGTAACCATAAGATCCATGTTAACAAATTACTTAACTAATATGTAAAAAACAACCAATTGTAATTGCGATTTATGTTCCTTGTACCCAATACCCCTCTGGGGTGCTATAATTTCAAATAAATAAATAATTAAATTTTAAATTTAATAATATTTTCATTTCTTTCATTGGTACCACTGAATCACTGTACAACAAGCCATATATTAACATTGAAACTTTTTTAAGGGTGAGGCGATAAGCTAGACACTCGTGGTCCCTGGTTCAAATCTAGGTCCGGAATTTTTCCTTTCCTTTTTTTTAAAATCTATATTTAGCTATAGTAGACTTTAAACACCTGTTAATGCTAATAAGTAGAAACTCGTATATAATCATTTGAAATATTCTAAAAAAAAATTATTTCGAAAACTAAAACTATTTATAAAAACTTTATTTATAGTATTTTATTTTCTGCTTTTAGTTCTTCTTGCAAAAATTATTTATTATTCTAATTAATTAGTCATTCTGTCAAGAAAAATACCGTCAATCTACAAAACAATAAAAAAGATCCGTTTCATACATTTGTAATGCGGAAACATGGGCGTAGCCAGGATTTATGTTTGGGTGGGAGTGGGGCTGGGAGAGCAGGATGACAAGTCAAATATATATGTGAGAAAATTGGCCGCAAAAATGCACCAAATACTAATTATTTTCTTTGCAGGATATTAATAGAGTAAAAATAATACTCCTCCGAGGAGGGTATATGAAAGTAGCATAAGCAATGAGATCATCTATTTTTCCCTTTTTATCCGCAATTTTTAACCCACATTTCTTTTTTTTTTATCAGAAAATTGATTTTCTCTTACATAATATTGGAAAATCGAAAAGAACTCTACCTTTCGTTTCTCATCATTTCTGATCGAATGACATATCACATGCCATATATTGGCCTTAGAAAACGTTAGTAGTTCTATGGACCAGGTAAATGCTACTCCCACAACTCCGATCCATCTGAGACAATTTGACCCAACCTTCATAGTAAGGTAGCCTTGCCTAGAGGAATTTGTATACAAATGTCACTCCTTTACATGCCTATATAACGAGTGGCGCAAAAAAAGTATTAGAAAGTTTTTGTCTATTACGATGTAATATGAAGTTACCGATTCTTGTTATCATAAGCTTATTTATGCTATAACAGACATCCTTAAATTTAATGCAGAAGGTTTTCAAAGTAATTTTCGTCTGCTGCAATCAGTGTCTAGAGGATCGAACTCATTTCTGTGGTGACTCTCGGAAAAACATGATTTTCGACTGCACGAATCTCTCTGGAAATTGCAGTACGAAGATCCTGGAGTGTTGAAGATCCTGGAGTGTTGCATCTTTGAAATCTCTGTCCTTCAGATTGCCCCAAGAAATACCGTAGTCACAAGAGTTGACATCGGGACTCTAAGGGGGCCATTCCACACCATATCCAGTAAATGCTAATGCGTCCATTCTGAAATGTAATGACAGACATCAGTGAGTGAGCTATAGATTGTTCAGAACTGCAATAGAAAAGTATCACGAGAAAAATCATTTACGGCAAAATTTTCTAACACCTTTTTTGTGCCACCTGGTACCACATAGACCAGATGAAACCCTCGAACTCCCATCCCAGTGGACCAATCAAAACCAAACTAAATAGTGAAGTAGGATATGCTCATGATAAAAGGTTAAAATTTGGAATGTAGCCTAAGTCAAAAAAATAGAATATATAAAACAGACGGATAGAAAAACAGACGGACGAACGGACGGACACTGTCAAACTGTTTTCCCATTACTTAATAAAAGCCAACACCAACGCTCCAAAATTTCCTCATATACATCTTATTTCTGCCAAGAATCATGTATTTATATATAGGGGGGTGCCCCCATGCCTACGCCCATGAGCGGAAAGAGGCCATATTATTTCAGTGCTGAATCGAATTGCACCGTTCACAAATCATTTACGCCCGTCATTATATACTACAGCGAGCCCCTTAGATTAAGTGAGATGATTTTTGCCTCATCCCCTTCCCAAGTGTGTTAAGTAAATTAAATAAAAATAAGTTTTAAGTCTAAATTCTGAATTTTAAAAGTTTTTATACTGGATTTTACTCTCATCAAAAATACATCAGTTGCCAAATCTGGAGTCCTTTGAACAACGACAATGGGAAGTAGACGAAATCTTGATTGAAAGATTTGACTCAAACAACAAACAAATAGAAAATAGAGTTGAATATAAACTTGTAATAACAAGAAATTATCCCCCCCCCCCCCCCGAGGATATACAGAAAAGTAGCAGAAGCCTTGACCCCCCTTAAAAACTGGTGTTAAAGTATCCATTTTTCATCCCCTTTTTATTCCCATGTTTTAACTCCATTTTTTTGATCAGAAAATTGATTTTCTGTATAAAAAAAAAAGGAAATCGAAGAGTACTCTATATTCTTTTATTCCTCATTCCTGATCGAATGGCATTATACCACAGGCTGCCATTAGATGAATGTTAATAGTTTCTAAAAAAATCACGTGATCGCTATGCTCACATTGCATAATGCTCATTCAGACATTCTCTTCCTAAACCCCATTTATTGGACGATGAGTAAGTGGTTGCTATTTTTTCGCCGTCCAAAACTGAATGACCTCTGGTTATTATTGCTTGGACGCTACCATCTTGCACACTTCAAGCGTTCACTTTACCCACTGGTTGATTAGGACTATTAACTACCATTCGATGGTGGTGTTCTTGCTTCCGATCTTTTTATTTAACTGACCCTCTTAATAGGTGCTTAAGCATGGAAAGTCCTTGAGCAAAATTTTATGAAGTTAGCCCTTGTTAGTTGACGAAAATAACCATAAAGTTTGGTATACTTCATAGCGTAACACTTTCCAGTAGTATATATTCGACATATATCCTTCTGTAACCAGATCATATCTTGTAGAAATCAATTGAACAACTATCGAATGCAAATAAAATATAACTTCATTTCAAATAAAGTTTATGATATCTATAAACGCATACAAATCTACGTCACCACTATATCCAGTTTAATCATCATAATTTCAACGTTGTTTGCTTTGTCAACAGTTTATAGAATTAATTCATTGCACGTTCAGTTACAATTAACTCCGATTGTAAAATGAAGTAACGATCGCCATCATCGCCTGGGGGTCTCTCTAAAGCTTGGCTTATTGGAATTCTCGTCAAATTTTGAAGGACATTCTATAGGAACCTATAAAATCGAGAACATTATTTTAAAAATCTCAATCTCAACCTCTTAGAACATTTCAATTCCATAAGATCCAAAATGCGGCTCTAATATGCGAATGAACGTAGGGATGAACGTAACCCCATTCTAGCCTTTTTAATTTCATTGTCCAATTAACTTAATTGTGCTGGAAGACTTTAGAAAGTGATTTAGGAGAGTGCAATTTTATGGAGGAATCCAAATTAAAGAGAGTCAAACATGAGCCCGACATGAAAGAACTTTTTGAAAAAACGTTTTTACGATTTCTATCAAAAAGTCCATCCAATCTAAGGTAGTCTTGTAGAAAAAAAGTCTACTCCTAATACTACTAGTATTTCTGCCAAAAAGCCGTTTCTGTTTTTGTCTTAACCTTTTTATTGCCCATTAACATTTTTAGTAGCTCCACTTCGATTAGAGTAATTTGAACGACCCCCATCCATCAAAAAAAGATTTTTTTATATATCTGAATAGACTCCTTTAGGTACTACCAAAAACATTATTTGACGTCTATTGATCAAAAGTCAACTTCTACGAATCGCGTTCCGGTTTTTATTAGGTTTTTCTGGAAAAGTAGGAGTCGAAAGCTTTTAAAACCCAAGAAAAAGACTTGACTCCTTTTATACAAATGTCTTTATGAGCAACTTTCCAATTTATTGCCGTTCTCGCTAAATGTGCCTGGAGAAATCAGAAACAATAACATAAAATGGAGGGAAAAAACGCCAATCCTAGAATGGCGTAACATCAGAATTCTTTCTCCTTAAATGTTATGAGTAAGTGTTTATCGTGGTTTACCTTTCTGGTTTGTTATCAATGGACCAGAATACGACTGCCATTCCCAAGCAGAAAAAGAAGCCAAATAGCTTTAAGTCTTTTTATGCATTTCTGAAAGCAAAGGATCGTAACTTGAAAGCTACCTTCAAACGACCAAATCGAATTTCAATATTTTGTTACCTTATGTTCGTCCGTCTCTCTGTAAATTTATATTTTCGACATTCTTACACGTAAAAAATGAGATGTTTTATTTGGTTGCTGGTCCGATTTGCCGTAGGATCGGCTTAATGTGCCGCACCAATTCTATCCTACTATATTAGCTAGCCTTAATACAATGAATAGTGAAAGTTAGAAAATACTTATAAAATGAGACCAATAATAAGGAGTCTGGATATTGCACTATTCCTGTGATCGCCTCTGATGCCCGAGGATGCGGGTTCGATCCCGGCCAAGGACGAGGGGATTTTTTCAGGGGGAAAAACCTGAGATCACGCACTTTCTTCGGTAGGGAAGTGAAGCCGTTGGTCCCGTGTAGTCGTTTGCCAGCTGCACATTTAAAAAACCTTTGCGAGGCGAATTTAGTAGGACCACAGTAGTTGAGAGGGAGTTTAATATCAACCTATCTTATTTTATCTTGTACAGAGGGTAGATAATCGCATAACGATAATCTGCGGCACTTACCCCTTCGAGGGAGTTTTGTACCATCCCAGTAACTAACGACTGCTACGAGATGACAATAACAGTCGGGACCGACGGCTTAACGTGCCCTCCGAAGCACGGGGGTTCATGATGGAAGAGCTGCTGGCGGACAAACAAACCAGTGGCTATCACGAGCTGCTGGACATCCAGCAATGGTCACTCAGCAAATGGGTCAGACTAAAGTCCCCCAACAGTTGTGCCCCAAATAGCCGTCCCACCCAGCAGTGGTCAAGCCACTGGCTGTCACCCAGCCAGCAGCTGGCCGCGCCTGAAGTTGCTTAACTCCATCGATCAGCGAGCCAACCGACGAGACAACCAGGCCACGGCCACCCCCTAATATGAACCTAATCACCAACGCGGCAGTTTTGAAAATGTTGAGTCGGTTGGAAACTTGCTTCAAGGAAGAAATACGATCAGTTATTCGTGATTGCTTGAAGTTACTGTTTTTGCTGGAGACCAATGTAAACCTAAAACAATTGGTCGAGCAAAACAATAATCTGGAACTTGCAAAGTGGTCACTGCGGAGCCCCGACCTCACACCTTGTGATTTCTTTTTATGGGGGTGTGTAAAGGACAAAGGTTTTCATCCTACCCCTTCCCCGTGACCTAGATAAGCTGAAAGAACGCATTACGGTAGCCATACGTGGGATTGATGGAGACATGTTAATGCGGGTTTGGGACGAATTCGACTACAGGGGGGCATATTGAACATCTTTAACTGTGTCACAATAAACTTCAAGAGTGTGTCTGTATGTGGTGTGTCTATATTCTGAATAGCTTTGATGTAATAAATTTTTAAAAGTGTGAAGTTCTTTTGTAATCACCCTGTATACTAATTTGAGTTATTTAACTTCTTGAGGTTGTTCTGTTACTTACATCTGTATTTATCCTAGGCAACGCCGAGTGACTCTGCTAGTAAGGACATATAGCTTGCAGTCTGTTCTCGGGGGGGGGGGGGGGGACGGTCACTGCGAACTGGTTGGAAACCATTAGGCGTAAGTTTATGGAACCCAGTTGTCGAGAAGTTGAGAAACACTGGTGTACATCATCCGTTAAGTCCAAGAGTTGAACTATGTATCTTCAACTCAAAGACCGAGTCAAGGTTTCTATCATACGATCAGGAATATGGTCAAGGTTTCTTTCATTGGACCAAATATCATTTTTATTCTTCCAATGTTTGATTCTGTACGAGTCATGAATCTGACATGTCATACATAAGTCGACGTCATCTACTATGGGTAAGTGTCGAAAATTATTTTTTTTTATTTATAAGGAAAATTATCACGTGACTTAAGAGTTACCACTGAATTGTTTTCGTAACTTACAAGATGCAAAATGCTCTCTCAAAATTTTGACAAGTCATCCTTTCTTTTGTTACTAAGTTGCAAATTTTTGAAATGCATCATCCTCTACTTGTTTGCATCGAAAACAAACTTACCAATAAAGTTCAAAATTTTTATTTTCTTAAAAAAAAATATCGATTTTTAAAAGCCTTCATCCAAGACATGGTCGCCTTTCTTCTCATAACTCTTACCCACGCTCAAGAAGAAATATCGCGAGAAATGACGTCCCCTAAATTAAATGTCGAGCATCGATATAAAGAAAATTAATCTTGTTAAGGATTACAAGCGCAAAAATGCTTTCTACACAAAACATATTAAATGAGAGACACGGTCTTCCGATTTAATTTAAGTGGCTACGACACTTCTCCAAATAAACTATTAACCCCAACCGCCTCCTCTTAGAAAGAAATAAAATTGTTTTTCCTCCTTCGCTAAGGAGGGGCTTAAGGTCCCTTTTATATATGTGGAACTATAAATATATTAAGCATTTTAAAGGGAAAAAAATTATCTTCAGAGTTAATCGTTAAGCGACACAGAGAAAGTGAGAGAGAGAGAGAGAGAGGGAAAAAATAAAATAAAAAAGCTGCGAACTTATCTAAATCATGAGGTTCTTTAGGATTTAGTGGTTTCTATTACTTATCCGTTTACCTCGTCATCGTGACGTATTTCATCCTTCCGACCTTATTACCCCCGAAAACCGTAAATCCTCCCCCTCGACGACGGCGACGACACTGAATCTCCATTAGGAGCCGAGTGTCACCTGAGACAAGCGATTGCGTTTGTCGCACTTTCTCACACACACACACACACACACACACACACACACACACACACACACACCTTTCACATTTTTATTTCTTCTTCCTTCTTTTTTCTACGTTTCCGTCAGCCGATCCTCCTCCTTCACAGCCTCCCTCCCTCCCTCTCTGTCTTCCGTTTGTTCCTCGCTTAAACTGTTTCCCGAACGAAGATGACATATTTAAGGATTTTGTAATTCGTCTTGGAAAGGCTAGAATAAAAGAGAATACCCTAAAGAAAGAGAACGACAATGAAATCATCTTCTGCTTCATGCTCCAAGATCAATAGGACTATAATTTATGTAAAAGGAGGAACATGCGTTTGAAAGGATAAATGGAGGACGAAGGAGGGTAACGACGAAGGTTTTGTGTATACATTCCGCAATGGTGAACATGTCGTAAATTACTAATCTCTCAAGGGGTTTCCTATTCTAATTACATCCTAATTCCTCGAACGAAAAAAGAAATACAGAAGCAAATCAAATTTCGTAATCTTAAACAACGTAAGGTGCGTAAAGAAATTATAAGACCATGCAATATATTGAGAATCGGACAATTTCGGTCATATCCTACACTCGAGTCCTAAAGTTAGTGTAATTATAAAAAATAACATTTAAAGGTTTAGATCCAGAAAAACAATAAACAACATCTCAGAAATACACGTACATCAATTAGACGGTTAAACATCTCAGAAATATAAAAGACGTTACACGCCAACCAGTGCAGGGTTACAAATACTCAACAGGACCAGCATTTGCAATTAACTGCAAGACTCAGAGGACCCTATCTGTTGTCTAATCAGTTTGCAGCCGCCTCTGGAATAAGAGTTTCCAGACAAACAGTTTACCGGAGGCAAAATAAGCTGTCTTTAATTAGACGTCTGGCAGTTTGTATCCCGCTCGTAGGGCCCCTTTAAACTAGAATCCAGAAAATTCTAAATGGACTTTACACTGAGTGGCCAGTTTATTAGGATCACCCCCCTTATACTGTGTTGCGCCATCCCTATAACAGCTATAACAGCACGAATATGCGGTGGCATGGATTCAATTAACCGCTGGAAATATTGTTTCGTGATGTTTGTCCATGCGGATGCAACAGCTGTTCCCAGTTGAGGTTTATTGAATGGTGGTGGATCCATACCTCGAATAACCCGCTCCAGCTCATCCCAAAGATGTTCCATTACGTTAAAATTCGGGGACTGTGATGGCAAAAAGAGTAAGTTGAATTCATTATCGTGCTCCTGGGGGTCTAGGCTGAACTCATCGACAAGCTGTCGATCTCGACAAAATCTAACCGTCGATAAGTGGCATATTACACATTTATACACAAGTTTACACGTGTATGGCTAGATGATATACACTGATATACACAAGTTTACATAGTTTTACACATTTATCCATGTATACACATAAATACATACATAAACAGATACCTGTAGACACTCTATATTATTATTTTCCACAGTTCACGTTTCGTAGCACAAGAGAGTACTTCATGTATGTAAATATTTTTAAACAAGTTTTTGTTAATATTTTTAGAAAATGTGTATTCTTGAGCTATGTGTATTTAGCCTGCAGGCCGGAAACGAAAGAAAAAGGATTTTAATAAGAAATCTGTTGCTAAATTCTAAAATAACAATCGCCAAGTACATAGTCGACTGCTAGACAAGAATAAGGCAGTTGTCGAATTGTCAAAGTCTACACTAGAAAATCGACGGTATAGAGTCTGTACACTCTAGACTCTGTAGACAAGTAGACACTGTAGACAAGTCGTGTTCATGCTAGCTCGAATCGACAAATGCATCATTAACCACGTAACCATCGACACTTGTCGACAGTCGACTGCTTGTCGATGAGCTCAGCCTAGATCCCCTGGAACCATTCAATGACGATATGAGCTTTGTGACACGGAGCACTGTCCTGCTGGAAGTATCCTTCCGATGGGAGAAACACAGTAGTCATGAAGTGGTCGGCAACAATGTTCAGGTCTGCTGTTGTCTCCAAATTCTGCGTCGGCCACCTGCATGGTGCAATAGAAAACGGGATATCCGACCAGGGGACCTTCTTCCGGTCATCGACGGTCCAGTGTTGGTGATCGCGGGTAAATCGGAGATGTTTTTTGCGGTTTTGGGTGGAGATCAAAGGTACCCGGACTGGCCGTCGGCTGTTGTAGACCATCCTTGCCAATGAACGGCGTGTAGTGCGTTCAGAGATGTTATTCTGCGGTCCAGTGTTGTACTCGTTGGTTAAGTGACGAGTCTTGGCGTTTCTATTCGCACGAACAAGCATTCCCATCCTAGTTCACCTCTTGGATCGACGAATCGTTTGCGACCACAGGCTTGTCTGTGGCTGGTTGTTTTTTGATTGTTTAACCAGTCCTGGTAAACCCTTGAAATGGTTGTTCGGGAAAAGCCTAGAAGACGTGCGGTTTCTGAAATACTTAGTTCACCTCGCGGGCACCAACTATCATCCCGCACTCGAAGTCGCTCAGATCCTTTGTTTTCCCCATGGTGACGGTCAAACCATTTGCAGTTTGCAAGTGTGTTCTCGCTATATATTAGCACCGACTGTCACGTGACCAACTAGTACGTAGCAATTGCTATGCCAACGGATTTACATAGTCATAGATGTTCCTAATAAACTGTTCACTAACATATTAGTGAAGCAACCAAATTCAGCTCACAAAATGAGTGTCATCTGGAGAGATCATAGAACCCATTATAATCCCAAGATCATCAGTATGGCGATGATGGAGGCATCATGGTAAACGGACTCACGGAGCTCCACATCTTTGACAAAGGTACAGTTAATGCTCGGAGATACAGAGGCGAAATATTGGAAGGTCATGTTAGAGGTTTCAGATGTGTCCTGGGCCCAGATTTTATTCCCATGAATAATGAGCTCTGCAGGTGAAGGACTTTCTGCAAAGCGGGAATATCCAACGCATGGAGTGGCTGCAATATCTGCGGATATGAATCCGATTGAACATGCGTAGGATGCACTTTCTCTCCTTCGCACAGTGCCCCTATCCGATCCGAGTGGTGGCGATGAGCATGCGCCACAATTCCCGGTTCTGGCAGAAGTGCAGCAGTTCACCGGTTGACTTGCTTGTTACATCCTTAATATCCTCCATCCAAGTTCTCCGTGGTCTACCTCTGCCCCTTCGGCTTTCCATCTTTCCTAGGAATATAGTAGGGACTTCAAATATCCTACCGGCCGTGTTTTAAATGTCCTAAAAAACGCATTTTCCTCTGAATAATTGATGTCAACAATATTTTTTCTGTGTTTGCTCTTGCGAGAACCTCAGAGAACTCGTCCTTGCCGTTCAAGGGATTCGCATCATTCTTCTTAGAAACCACATCTCCACTGCATCCAATCGATCGCGCATAAAAAGTGTCCACATTAAGCAAGCATACCGGCCAAACGTAGCATTTCTAGCATTACAAAACGCGCATGCGTAGCTCAAATTTTAGCTTCCGTTCAGCGAGAATCTTTCTCATAACCTAGAATTTCTGTTTTGCAAGAGATATACGCCTTCTTATCTCAACAGTATGGTCATTTGTCTCCGTAAATTGTCGTACTAAATAATAAATGTGGTTGTGTGTTGTAGTACCGACTTCCACACTCTATATAAGTTCTTCTGTGGGTAATTTACTTAACTGTCATCACCTGTGTCTTTTAACAGTTTACACTAAGACCAAGTTCCCTGCTTTCCCTTTCAACTGTATTTACAAGGTTCTGGAGGTCCTTTTCTGACGATGCTATAATTACCATATCAGCGGCGTATCGTAGATTATTAATATTAACTCCATTCATACGTACTCTTTCTTCATGATCCTCAAGGGCTTTCAGTACCACTAGTTCCGCATATATATTGTACAGAAGCAGGCTAAGCACACAGCCCTGACGGACTCCACGTTTCACGTGAACTCAATCAGTATACTCATCAATATCAACTCCCACTTTAGCAGTCTAATTATAATACATATTTTAAAGTAACATCATGTCCTTATTATCCAATTGGCATTCCAGAAGGATCTTGAAGAGCTCGTCATGTCTTACACGATCAAACGCCTTTTCATAATGGCCTGGTGGGCTTTCGCTGAAATACAACTTCAGTCCATCCGTGATTCACGATCATTACCCCCCCGGCTGCTGTGACCATCATATAGCAGTCGTTGATCCAGGTCCATCCAGAGACCCAACTCGTCAGCCTCAGGCCATACAGGTTCTGGATGGACGTATTGGATAACAATGAATAAAATAAAATAAAAATAAAAAATAATCAATAAAACATAGAAATACACTTTTGTTCACATCCAGGGATCTTTCAAGCAGTTGGGACAATGAAAAGATCCCCTCTCGTGTTCCCATATTTTCCGAAATCCAAATTGCGTATTTTCGATCCTACCTCCAAGTCTATTATCAATCCTATTAAGAATAAATTTAAGAAATACTTTAGCAATATGATTCAGGATACTAAGGGTACGATGTTGGGTGCAGTCGTACGTGCCTTTCTTTTTAGGAATGGGTATCATGATTGCATTGCTTCATTAAATTCCAACGGTAAACTACCAGCTCGGTAAATAACATTAAAAAGTCTCGTCAGGTGTCGAGTTCCAGCCTCGCTTAAGCATTTCAAGTATTTAGCAGGAACGCCATCTGTTCCAGATCAGTTTGGCATAGATCTGGTCGCCTTTACAACTTCCTCGATCAATATAGGAGGGCCAGTAAGTGTGTGTGCCTTATTAATCATCGTGATATCTTCCTTATCATCGTTGTACAGCTTTAGAATATAATCATGCTATATTTGTTTCCTTCCATCAGTATTAAGTATAACAATATTATTTGTTATACTGGCAATGGGGCGCCTCCTACACATTTCCTTTATTTTCTTAGGTAAAATGCGGTCTTTATGGGACCTCTCAAGCGATTCCATCTCTTCTCATTGGCGTTTGAACTAGTTAGATGTAGCAGTCATAATATTCTGCTTAATCATTCTATCAATTCGCGCAGGATGCACTAGGAAGATGAATTGCATCCCGTCAGCCTGCAACAATGACCAACCCGGAGCTCAAAACTGCTCAACGCCAGGAGTGGGACTTTTTGCCTACCGAGCTCTTGAACAATCTCGTTGAAAGCATGAAACGTAGGTTTACGGCTTGGGTAGCCGTCAATATTAATGGAGACATACCTTGTAAAAAATCAAGAAACACATATTTAAATTTATTACAACTACTAGTACTAATAAAATAAAGCTTTTATTCACTTTTTAAATAATTTTTTATTTTAGCTTAGCATTTTATAATTTATTTTTATTGCAATTTTAGAAAATTAAAATAAATTCTTAAAAAATATAAGCTCTGATTAGTAGGGAAAAAACTAAGCAGGTAAAAAAGAGAAAGAATTCTTAGAAGAATACAGGCTGAATACATTATGATTTGAAGCACATGAATATTTTTTTTTGCATTATCTTTGGTCTATTGATACTCCTGAAAGGCACTCTCATTCATATGCTATCCAGCCTTGCGGATCCGATACTCCCACACATATTGACTATCTTCCCTGGGGCGATGGGATATTCAGCATAACAGAATCATCGGGGAATGGTTGCAGGAGCACGACTTACAGTTCCAAGTATTTCGCCTGCCCCCTTGGACACCACGAACAACGGTATAGCAAATTGTCTGCGGTTAAGTGAAGGCTATGAGCTAGATACTTGTAGACATGACTCGAAGCCAGGTTGAGGAATTTTTTTCCATTTGTTTTGTTATCTTAACATGCTTACCTTTAAGTTGTATCATTATATGTATTACTTTGTTAATAAAATGTCCAACATGTAAGCACACCGGCTATTGATTCAAAGATCAATTGATTCAAAGCTCCTCCTCTTCTAGAGAGTTCTATCATGGATCTACGTACTCCAGGCACTCAAAACATTCTTCATTCTTAATTTTAAATTGCCATCCATTATATCTTCTCGCTTGCTCCAGTCTTCTTTCAATAACAACACAAAATGGAATTTAGATGCATCTTTCATCGACAATTTCCAAAACTCATTCAATATTAGGACACCGAAAAGGGTAACATCTGGTTCAAGCGTTACCGCAATTGGAAACTTATCAACAAATATCCACGTCATAACAAACTGCACATTACCGGAGTTGACTATCTCCCGAGCTGTGTTTACATTGTATCTCTCTCTCTTTCTATTTTTCATAATTGAGTCATTTCAGCCAAACAGTACTTTTCAATGTAGTCGACGGCTCCATTGTAATCATTGTAATTACTCTCGAAACCCCCTCCCGGTCACCCGGCATTAATCATTCACAATGAACGATTAAACGATTCCATCGACTCGATTAATGTTGATTGATCTACCTTTGCAGGATTAACGTATTACGGGTAATCGATGGCCAATTGACAACAATGCCCCGACGCACGCGTCCACCAATATAAACATAGGACGCACGCGCGAGTCGCCCCTATCCATAATGAAGCGTGTCACACAATACTATATTAAATAATCGCATTATTTAATTTTTCAATAAAAGTTTGTCTTTTGTTTACTCGTTTGAGCTCTGCTAAATCAAGTCGCAGGCGTTAGCGAAAGAGAACCGAAACCACGGTTTGTGTAAAACGCAAAGTCTAAGAGACTAAAAATCTGGTTCCATGCTTGCTTAAGAATAAAAAGAAATAAATCAAAACACACACACAAAAAAAAAGATTGAGCAGAGGCAACTGTGAATTTACACGCCTCCTAAGGGAAGATGAGGGAAACGAGGAATCGTATTTTCTTGTTCCCACGCATTTTCTTGGCAAACATCGAACCGAGGATGTTCCCCAAGTGGCCCTAAAATTCCTTTTTATTCCCAGCGTCAAAAAATCCTTCGCGAGCGGATAGACCTTTGAAAATATTGCAAGGTAGCTTTTCAAAGGGTAATCCCATTATCACAGTTCGCACTTTTACATCTATCTGAGACCGAACTACAAATTTGGAGAATTAGTTCATTAAGAAATAATGCCGTTAAAGAAAAGTTCTTTTAGTTAACTTTAAAGGCTTGTTCTCTATTATAAGCAGCTTAATTGAATGGATTAGTGGCGGTATCAAAGGCTTAGCATCAGTTGCATTCGCTTCTAATGCGTTTAATACTTGTTTCTAATCTTTTCAATCGCTGGTAATAAAAGTTATCCTTCGTTATTTATTTAAGAGCTGATGTAAGTATAATTACGTACAAAACTTTTCACGAGTAGCAGAAGATTTAATATAAAACTATACACACACAAGTTTGACAAGAAGAAACAAGGAAAGACGAAAGAAAGAAAGGACGAGGAAAGAAGAGAGAGAGAGAGAGATCACATTAGGTAGTAATCCGGAAAGGAAACACTGTTTATATCCTCAAAATTAATATCCAGGACATGCCTCAGCTTCCCTAGTATCTACTTGTGTGACTTCATATCCATGGAGTGTTTCAAAATTCTTGTCACCAGGTCATTGCTATGACAGTTCAACTTCTCCAGCATACCCTGTGTTGCCAGAAGTATCTGGACCTCCTTCAAAACGTTTTTCTGCTAATTTACATAGCAAATATGGCTTATATATAAACAGCACTTTCTTCAGTGTTAAACAGGCAGTTAAACTTATGGGGGAGTGGAACGCAATTTCTGCAGAAACTTATCAAAAATTAGTCGACGAAAGCTTCCCCAGCAGAATGCACGCTATTATTGCAGCAAAAAGAGATCCAAAGACATATTATTCACGGCATAATAAAACGTTGTTTCTTTATGTGCATGTGTCCGGATACTTCTGGCAACTTAAGGTATTCGTCAGAAGGTCTTGAACAAATCTGCTCATGTGCGTCACTTCAAAGTCACTGTGGATAAAGAATCTCTGAAAATAAAACGAGTACTGACACGCCGCCAATTTGGGGACATAAAGCAGCCATTTTTAATTGAAAACGGCAAATTTATAATTGAATTTTTTAAATTACCAAGGGAAAAAATCTATTTTTAACGATTTATAGAAATTCGATACCAAATGAAAATTGTTAAAAAAAGTAATTTGATTAAATGCTAGATGGATTTCTTCGAAAAATTCACATAAGAAAAACTGCTCTTTTTTAAGAATCATTTTGATCAAATACCAATTTAATAATTCAATATGAATGTTTAGTCTGTCATTTTTTAATCTTAGAAAGCAATAACTATTATAAATTGTTAATTATGCACTTCTGTTATATTTTACCTTCTTATACGTAGTATAATGAAGTATTGTAATCACGAAAAATTTCGATCTCGAGATTATCACTGATCTTCACGTTTTCAGGTACCGAGGTTACGAAAATGTTATTTTTGGAAAATGTCTGTCTGTCTGCCTGTGTTTCTGTCAGACTGTGTGTGTGTGTGTGTGTGTCCAGACACGCACACAGACACACAGATATTTACCAGAAATCACTTTTTCGTAATCTAGGGACCCTAAAACGTTAAGATCAGTGAAAATCTGGAGGTCGAAATTTTTCGTGATTACAATACTTCCTTATACCATGTATAAGAAAGTAAAAATGATACGAAGGGCGTTCAAATTTGACGTGGACTTTATATTTTTATAAAATCAGGAAACTAAAAAAACACACACACCAGTTATTTGTCAAAGAACTCTCCTTGCTTCTCTACACATTTTTTCCAGAGTTCTGGAGCATCTGGATACCGGTTCTGTAGAAATCTTCCGAAATCACGTGAGGACAGCCTTTTTCACTTCCTCATTGGAGCCGAACCTCTGCCCTCCCAAAAACTCTTTCAATGGTCCAAAAAGGTGAGAGTCGCAATGGGAGAGATCATGCCCGTATGGGGGATGTGGTAAGATGTCCCATTTGAGTTCCGTCAGTGTGTCCATAGTCAGTTTGGCTGTGTGTGTGTGGTCTGGCATTGTCTTGCAGAAAACAAACACCACTGATAAGGAGTCCTGGTCGCTTTTTCCGTAGTGTCCGCTTCAGGGACGTTTTCAAAATGTCACACTAGTAGGGTGCATTTATGGTTCGATGTTGTTCCAGAAAATCAACATGAATGATATCCTTAATGTCCCAGAATACAGTCCATCACTTTTATTGCCGATGGTGTCATCGTGAATTTCTTGGGTCGCGGTGACTCAGTGTGTCGCCACTCTATGCTCACACGCTTGCTTTCAGGAGTATGGTGATGAATTTATGTCTCGTCGGTGGTCACAACACGCCTTAGGAAGCCATCACCTCCCCTGTCCTATCGCTGCATCAGCATGGAACAGATTTCCGCCCGGGTGGTTTTGTGGTCCTCGGAGAGTTTCTTAGGGATCCATCTGGTACAGATCTTGTTGAATTTCAGCTTATCGTGGATGATGGTCTCCACTACTGCCAGAGATATGTGCACACACCAGAGAATTGAACTGGTGGAAGGTTTTATAAGGGAACATCAAAGTGCGTGAAACTGCTCAACAAACTGGCAAGAGATTCCAGGACCAAACTGATTTAAAAACCACAGTTCGGCAGTACTTTACAAATTTGGACAAGGAGCTATCGTGGTGGCATGCTTAAACTTGTGCAACGCTGGGATAAGTTCCTGAATACAAAGTCTGATTACATTGAAAAATTACCATTACCTTGTTTTTTTATAGCTTGATTAAAACGTTTCTAAATAAATGTGTTCCTATAACTTTCATATACACCTTCAGTATCAAGCTGCTTCTAGTTTATGGTATTCTAACTTAATTTGGGTTGATACGCGTTGTTTAAGAAGTCACTCTTGGTATAGATACATGAGATTAAAGTGCTGACAAGCTATTAAAAATTAAGGGATCTGCCTAATTAAAGTATTGATAAAAGAGGAGTTTAAATTATCTTGATCAATTTAATGTGTATATTTATTAGTACCGACTTTAAATAAATAAAATTTACTGCTTTACACATGTTTACACACCAAATCCATTGGCTCTGTATGTGTATTTCAGTAGATTTTTTTAAGTATTTCTGCATGAAGAGTGAGATTATGGAAGTTGTGCTTCAGTTAAACTCGAACACTGATACACTAAACTGTTCGATTGTTGATTCGATTGTCATAGCAATGAATCAAGAGAAGCATCTTACGAAAGCCGCATAGCCTCAGCGGAATTCCTATGCGCCTCTTGAGCTCCGTCTCAGCAAGTTATCCAGTGAGAAAGGAAAGTAAACTCTAATAAATTTGGTTTCAAAATTGGCAAAAACGCAACTGTATCTGTGGAGATACTGAAAACAGCTTTTGCATATGATACCATGAGACGTTCACAATATTTTAATCAAGAAACTGGAACTTCTGCCTTAAACATTTTTAACTGTATCCACACATATTTAGAGATACTCGGTTAGCCAACTTCTTACGATCCACTTCCTGAACATTCACCAAAGGGATTCATTCAAAGCCAAGTCTGCCAAATACCTCTTTATATTTACGTACACACTAGCTCATTCTATGCAAAGCCCATAAAACAACTTACTTAATGGTGAGCTGTGCTTTAAACCGCTTCATTTGGATGCATTTAGCGATTTTATAGTCGCCATTATGGGCTCCTCCCAAGAAACTCAGTCGCAAATTTACTACACGAGAGCAAATTTCGTTTAGCGCATGTAGAACATAAAAACCGCGTAAAATGAAGAACAGCTTTTACCTTCGAGAGAGGCTTAAAGCTTTTGTATTATTATGATGACGATGTATTCCAAGCAAATTGAAATGGAATTCACTAAGTAGCTCGGCTTCCTTATAATGAGATTTTGTTTGCGCAAAGCCCTGCCACTTACACTCGTACGTCTGGAAACAAGATCGCGAAGATTTACCAGCAAAAATTAGCTTTGTGCATAAATTTACGAAGATGTTTTCGAGATAATTGAATTAGGTGCAGAAAGGAACTTTGTTCCAACAAACTTAACAGACTTCAATGACAGAAGGAAGTAAATCAGCAGCGCGTAAACATTAATCTTATAAAAAATAACAGTAACCCATAATAATACAAATCATTTCATATATAACTATATATATATAAATAAATTTTTTAAAATAAATCAACGAAATTGTGAAGTGGAAGAGAGACACGAACAAGGAGGGAGATCGGGGAAACAACGAAGAAGTAGAAACTTCTCATTTAGACTAATAGTTGGCTTTCGTCCAGTTTGGGTTCTAAATTAGAAAAGAGTTGGGGGTGGGAGTGGAAAGAAGGAGGAAAGAGCAACGAGGGAAATCATGTCTTATTTGCATGAAGAATGACTCAGAGAGGAAAGGAGACGGGAGCACCCGTAGAAGTAGAGAGCTACGTTGGCGGAAAATTAATACACGAAAGACCCCGACTCGAAAAAATCCTCTTTAAATCATTTCGTATGACTAGAAAAAAATAATTGTGAAGAAAAAATATTGAAATTCTAAACTGAATTCAGATTGGATATACTTGATTGATATTGTAGATAATGACAGCGCACAATGTTGTGTAAATGTCGCAAAATATGCAAAACATAAGATATGTTCATAAACATACACTTGAGATCAAATTCTTTTGTAGAATGGAATTCTTAGTCAAAAATGACTACCCTTCTCCTGGAAGTGCCTAATTTCCAGCAGCATAAAAGGTTTTGTCTTGCTCTCGCAACAACTCGTGCACGCCCCTCATGAATGATTGTATATACAAAACCATGACTTTATCTTGACAGTATACACAAATAAAATTTTTACAAAGCTCGCAGTCAATTCTTTGTTTTCCGACTCGAGCCCTAGAAACAGAATGTGCATTTTCGAGTAGCGGATTAGTGGCTTTACTGAGTTTCTTTTGGAGTTAGTACGAGGTAAGCTAAAGTTAGAAAATGGGATTTATTAGAAAATGGAGCGAAACTTAACAAAGCTGATAATGGCATTTCTCGGTGGAGTCTCTGCCCTTCTTAATGCATTGCCTGAAAGTGCCCGGATTCCAAGGAAAAAAGATTTTGTTTTATCCTCGCAACGACTTGTGCACTGCTTTCTTCATGTCGTCGCATCTGTGATGAACACTTCTCACGCTATTTCGCTAATTGCTTTACAAAGATTTTTCGGAATCAGATTGTTCACGGCTTCATTATTATCCAACATTACTAGAGTAGTGTGCATCGTTTACGAAAGCAAAGCCTTTTTTGAATTTTTTAACGCACTTGTAAACCTGAGCCTTACACACACAGCTTGAATATCTGTTGATGAATTTCTGTTGGATTCCTACCTTTAACAGACCACTAATCGCACTTCTTCTTGGAGTAAATCTCCAGCAGAAACCCGTCATTTTCGAAGCAGCCGCTTTCTCATTATAACGTCAGAGAAAGCATAGGTCAGGGTCAAAAGCACTTACCAAACAGCGCGTTACAAGGCATTTCTACTTTTTCTACGCATTTTTTACTTTCCTGGAATTATAAATAAAATTACAGGATGTTCCCATAGTTGTGTTCAAATGAGAGTTCAGTTCCTAATTTTACAACTGTTGCCACCCTTTCATTGTCTTTTTCAAAGTCTCCCTTGGATGCGAGGTGTTTGTTCCAGCGTTTCCGTCAGTGTTCAAAGATATGATTTTTTCAGCCACATCTTTTAGTAGCCTTCTCTAAAGTATGCGTTTCTTGAAATAGAGAAAGATTCGCACGGACCTAGATTTGGGCTATTGCAGAACTTCCAGAGCATCATCTATAATAGTTTTTCTCAATAGAGCGATATCGCTCCCAAGAGGAAGGGGGGGCACAGAAACGATCCATGGGTGCAGAAGACAATACAACTATTATATTGCAATTAATTGTTTGCAAATGTGGTGAACAATGTAAATAAGGACACAAGGTGTGATAGGGGCTGCAGCAGGTTGGGGGTCTTTCAGTATAAATCTATGGAAATAGGGTGGGGTGGTTCGAGAAACTTTGAGAAACACTGCTCTATAATAACGTCCAGTTGTGATTCAAATTCGGACAATATGCTGGAACTCCGGGCCCATCTTCCTTTGAAATTGTCTTCTGTACAGAAGAACAGACTCTTCATACACTTCCTGTAGCATTGCATAAGCCTCAGCAAACGAGTTCTTCAGACGAAAAAGCAAAATTTCAACGCAACGAACTGTTCTCGCGGATTACCCCCATGGTTACTTCAGCAGACATGAGCCGGACTCCGCTGACTCTAGCTCACGGGAGTTAAAGTAACATAGCAGAAATGAAAACAATGTGTACAATTCCACATTATCTCGTCAATGTAGCACAAAATTAAAGATTAGTACAAGAAATTACGAAAATAAAAGAATCGTACCGATCATACACGTCCTGTAGCATGTTTCATACCAGGTATTCGCATAGCGCTTAAATAGATCTCCTTTAACACTTCGCATAGTGCTAAGCGATTGCTGTCAGCAGCACGCACTTCTTCAGTCCAATCAATACAGAAGGAGCGTTTAATTTTTTTTAAAGAAATTAAATATATTTCAAGCCCACTTCATGTACAAACAGATAGTAAGAATACGAGTATCTTATCCTTCAAAAATTATTTTTAAATTTTAAGTTCTTTACGAATTCTAAAAGCGTAGGCCTATGACAGAAGCTAAAGAATTTACGATCTCTTAAGCTCGTTTTCTCAAAGAGATATATCCCCTTTGAGAGTAGAAATATATCTTGAACATTTAACAAAAATAAATGTCTTCAGCTTTTTCAGTCCGTTTTCAGAATATATTACAATACAAAATTATCGAAACGTCAGCCTCCATTAGGCTCTTCCTGCTTTCGCTCTCTGAGTCATCTTCGAATACAGCCTTCTCTTTAGAGGAAAACTTTAACTTAAATTCCGTTCTTTCAAAACTTCTCTCAGACCTTTTCAGAAAGTTGCTTATATATTTTACACCTTAACAGCATAAATGGAATACTCTCCCTCTTTTAAAACTTCCTAACGAGTTTTGTGATGATAACGTATGAAGAAACTGCACATTTGAAGGGGGGGGGGACTTCTTTAAACCACTGACGAAATCTTTTTCTTTTGCCCAAATTATTCAAACTATAGAATCGGATAATTTTTTGGCTTGTGGTCATCTACAGTCACTGCAGAAGGAAAAATCGATTCTTATATAATTTGGAAGATCTTTAAAATTAAACCGATTACGGACACTCTGCTCTAATTTTTAAAATCTAGGGCCACAGGAACAATTTGGAACTGCGTTTTTACAAGTGGACTAAAAGTATATCGTTAGTGAGCGGAATCTGGAAACAAGAGTTGATAATTAATTTAAGTGTAGCCTATAAGATTATTTGTCTTCGAAAAAGCATACGACAGAGTTCCTTGGGAGAAGCTTTGGCAAGTGTTGCAAGAGTACGGAGTGGATGGGCAATTACTGGTTGCTATCCTGTCTCTGTACGAAAGCTCTGAGATGTGCGTGCGGATAAATGGCATTAAGTCAAGACCGTTCACCGTGGGTGATGGACTCCGCCAAGGGTGAGTACTGTCGCCCCTCTTGTTCATTATCTTTATGGACTGGATAGACAGGGGCAGCCGAGGCGATGAACAGGTGGGCGACTGCTTGGTGGAGAGGTTGCTCTTTGTTGACGACCTTGTCCTCCTAGGGTCTTCTCACACCAACCTTCAACATGCACAAGACCGGTTTGGAACCTTCAAAATTATCTCGGGATTGCATTCACGAGTGATGGGAGGCAGGATAAAGAATTGGATGCTCGTATCGGTGCAGCAAGCTGTGTCAGACGTGAACTATGGTAACGTAACGTGAGGTGGGAAACAAAGCCAAACTCTCCGTTTTCAAATTTATCTTTGTCCCTATTCTCATCTATGATCACGAGTCTTGGGTAATAACCGAAAGAGTGCGATTGCGGGTACAAGCAGCCGAAATGAGATTCCTGAGAGGTGTGGCAGGCGTTATCTACCTAATAGAGTGCACAGCAGCAAAATAAGGGAGTCTTTAAGTGTTGAGCCGCTACTTCTCCACATTGAAAGATCTCAGTTTCGCTGGTATGGCCACGTGATACGGATGCCGCAAACTGGTCTTCCTAGGCAGTTGTTATTTTCCAAGCCGGTGGGTAAGAGACAAAGGGGTCGGCCTAAAACCACGTGGCTAGACTACATGGTGAATCTGGATTCGAATCGCTTGGGTATTATCATGGAGGACATGCGCCTAACGGATAAGCGGGTTTGAAAAGTAAGTAAGCAACATTATTTGTAGAACGGAATTGGGTCAGGGATATGATGGTTAAATGAAAGCAAAAACGAAAGGAAGACATTAAAAGTAGTAAATGAAAAACGAAAACATAAAAATAAAAATAATTTTGTATTTAGCAGTCATTCGTTCGTTTTGCTTTCTATTGTGTTCAAATAATTTTTGAATTTAACCGTCATATCACTGGCCCAATCAAAGCATAAGCTTCCTCGTTGTTTTCATTTATTCTTTAACCGTTCGCTCATTTAAAAATTTTTGAAAATAACGGCCTCTTCTCTGATTCAGTCAAATTCCATACAATCTTATTGTCTCTTCCTAATTATATAAGAAGCGATTTTTTTCCTTCTGTAGTTGACTCTATAGATGGCCACAGGCCGAAACGCGTTAGTCCATATTAATAAATTTGTACTGTACTTCTACCTAGTCCTTATTTCAATAAATAATTAGTTATTATATAGTACTAGTCCATCAATCTTGTTAAAAACCTTAAACCCCAAGAAATAATTTAAATAAATTTTTTTATAAGCTTAAAATGTGAGTATTCGTGGGGATATTGCAGTTGAATGCATCGAGTCAAGGAGCATACGTGTTGACTTAAATGGCGAAAAATGACTACGACGAACTATGTAATAACCTAAGTATTGGCTGGCTTCAGCTTACATCTGCAGCCAACTAGAGTTTCATGTTCAGTTTAATATCATGAATCTATGTAGCAGTTGCAACCAAAGTTTGAAAAATGCGAAATCGCGAAATATTCGCATTTTTTCTTGGAAATCGTTTACATCTCTCCTTAGAAAATAGCCACTTTATCAAAGCCTTCCATTTTACCAATCATAAAATACGAAATTAATATTTTCTTTGAATTTGCAAAATAACAATTCCTTCGCACGGAACTTACATGCAATTCTTATTTTATTATGTGGAACCAACTATTAAGAAAAACTTTTCAACATATAAAATGGGGAGAGGCAATATTTTCTAAATAACTTCCTAATTAAAAGATGACCCAGTTTTAATCTCAACACGAGTTAATGTTCCCGCATTTTTTTAATTAAATTTTTTTCTCAGTGGGAAAATTTCTCCCGCATGGATTCGATTTAGTGAAAAACCCGCATTTAACTTCATAGTAAATGACCCCGTATACAATAAAGAAATTGGATTAGTAAAATGAAGGAGAAGAAGAAAATATATTAATAATAATAATAATAATAATAATAATACATGTAATATGAGAAAAAAATCTAAATCCAGTTAACTAAAGAAAAGAAGGAAGCCAAGGGAGTAGTGAATCGTGTCCGTCACGCTTGTTGGTCGAAAGCTGCAAATGACATCAACGGAGCGTTATTACGAGGAGAAGGGCGTCACGAGCGGCTGCACACCATTAAAGAATAAGATTACGACACGAGACGAAGGCATAGAACTCCAACACCCACGCCAACAACAAACAAACAGCGCTTCAAATAAAAAGGAATTATTATTATTATTATGCAAATGTTATTTTCTTTCCTCTTGACCGGTGTCCCTTTCGAGAGGCGACGTCCGCATTCCGTGGCAATGCGCATGCGCGCTAGAGCGACTACAATCGAGGATGAGAGTGGCGGACAAAGCATCCTACTCAATTTTTCTCAGAGGATGAAATTTATGATCAAAAATGCTCAACATTCTAAAAGGCTCAATATCAATGCGCATTTGCACCTACGAGATCCGAGCGACGCCGATCGGACATAAAAGAATTAGTGTTTTATCATGGTTGGCATTTTTGAAATAGAAAATTTGAAATTTAAAAGAACCAATCACAAAAATCGCTGTTTCATATTTTCTGGCCCTCTTTGCCATAGAATCAATAAGCTGTTGAAGCATTTGTAAGTCAATGGAATACCAGGCGTTCATCAAACATTCCCTTAGTGCTCACAGATTTGTTGGAAAAGGAGTTTCGCTTCCAAACACGTCGTTCCAACGTTTTATTCTCCATTCCCTAGAGGTTTGAGATCTAGGTTCTGGGGAGGCCAAGATAAGAACTAACCATGAAGAAGCCGTCACATGCAGGATTAAAATGCAAGATTGTAGGATGAACTTGAATGGTAACTTTGTTTAGATAGTCCATGGAATGCACCCGACCTTCAAATGAATATCAGCAGAAGAAGCTCCATACAACTACAATCATGAAATATCTGGAAGGCATGCTGGATCCATTGCTTCATCAAACCCTCTGCCTCGTTAGCCTCGGCCCTCTGCCTACTGTCGACACAAAACAACAGGTACATGATTCGTCAGACAACATATTCCAGTCTTTACGCGACAGTCAGATAACACTGTAGACGAACTTTCCTCTTTTCAGAAATCAGGAGTTCGTATAGGCATGCGCCTGCCGATTTGGATACTCTTCAATTCCCTATGCATGGTTCTGCCAGATATGGGCCGAGAATCGCCTTGGCTAAAATTAATTAAAAATTGTTGCTCATGATTGATTATCTTTGAGTCGCAGTTGCCCATTTTAGACAGACTGAATATTCTGGAGACCGCACCTTCAAGAATCCAAATCGGCCTCGGTGGCTCAGTGTTTGCGTGATCGCCTCTGATGCCCGAGCACGCGGGTTCGATCCCGGCCGAGGACGACGAGGATTTTTCAGAGGTAAATCCTGAGATCACGCACTTCCTTCGGAAGGAAAGAAAAGCACTTGGTCCCTATATTCATTTGCCTAATGTAAGTTAACGAGCCCTTGCGAGGCAAAATTTGCGATCCCTATAACGCCGTCCTGATATAACCATAGCAGTTGAAAGGGAAGTTAATACCACACAAACCAAATCAAGAATCCCATCTGCTTGTTTCAAGTGTGGCTCCAGCTAGAGGAGGAACAATACTGAGTTTCTTTTTTGAAGTCAGTTAGGCCCTTCTTTTTCCTTGAATGCTGATCAAGTTCAGTGATTAGATTCACCAACTTCTTAATAAGTAAGCACTTGAATCTTGCTTCACACGTTTATAAATCATTGGAGAGTATTTGGAACAATAAACGGTACAACATTCTGGAACCGTTATTATCTTATTGAAATTTGTGACTAAGTAAGAACATTTCTATCTGCTTTTGTCGCAAATATTTCCTCGAATTCGTGAATGAGCCGGATCGATCGAACCAAAACGCCGTCGAATCTAAACACAAACACGGGGGCTAAAAAGCCTATTTGCATTGACAATAAATCTAAATATGCGGGTAAAAATCAAACAACTTTCCTTCATCACTGAAATCACTTTAAGCAGAAAGCAGCCATCTCAATTACCCAAACCCATTGAATTAAATCATGATACACAGAACTTCAAAAAATCCCCGGAAAAACGTACTCGTGTTCAGCTGCGTTCCAATTTAATTAATTAACTCTTTTAATTTTTAATTCTTTTATTATAATGAATTAAGCGAGCTCTTTAATATCGATGGCAAACACCGATTGCATTCCCCTTCGGGAGATTATTATTGTTCTCGGCCATCATCAATTGGAGCCTTCGATTCGATTGACCACTTGCAATCGGACATTGGCTGCAAATTAACTTATTATTTTCATTGTTCTTAACTGATTAATTAAACACGATCTGTTGAAGCCCACCAATTTTCAAATGAACAATTCAATAATGGGGTGTTCACTATTAACTAGGTCTGATTTGCTGAAGGAAAGTTAATTAATTTGTTTTTTTATGAAAGTTCATTGTCTTCTCATTGATGCAAATTTGCTGTCTTTCAAATCAACGACAGTTTGGTTATATAACTGTCCTTAACCAATGAGGATATAAGCTTGAAAATAAGCTACGTGGGAGAGCCGCGCAATGTCCGGGAGACTGCATAGATCATGCCGATAGAAGTTATTAACGGAAGACGAAAAGCACGGACTTTAATTGACATGCCATGCCGGGTTAAACGCATCCAACCGCCGCTGGAAAGAGCGCGCATCTCCGTGCTTGGACTTTCGCCTACTCGGAAACAACTTCAGCCGAGGAAATTCGTTTGGAACTGCCGAACTTTTTTGTATAAAAGTACCAAATTTAACAAATATAAAATATGATAAATATACATTGAAGTCCGAGAAAAAGGGTTCTGATATACCCATACAGAATAAATATCACTGCCATCTATGCATAGTTTCGTTCGTCAGTGTCTGTCTATCTATCTGTAACTCTAATTCCTCCAAGGCTATGAAAGATTTTCAAAATCTGCATTCGTCAGTCGATGAATATGGTTCATGACACGAACCAATCACGAATATTATCTAAATCGGTTCAATAGCACTTGCACAAACGGTACCTTCACGATCTAGAAATTTTCAATGGTAAGATATAGTAAGTAATACATCAAACAAATCGTAATGACGAGATATAAGCGGAAATTAATTACTATTTTCGTCAATTGATAAATAAGGTTCCGCGAATGAACCACTTTGAAAATGGTTGTAATCTATACAATGGCATGTGCTCCAATGGTACCCTTATGATACCCTCAAAAATTTTCAATGATAAGATACGGTATAGCAAGTAGTATATCAAACAACTCGAAATGATAAAATAAGAGCGAATAAAACGTTATTATGTACGTTTTCTCCCATGCATGCTCAATAGAGTTCATTTTCGGAGATCTTGCCGGCCACTCGATGCTTTGCATATCCTCACTTTGCAGAAAGTCCTCCACCATCAGAATTCTGTGGGGACGTCAATTGATAGCATGCTTCAGTGCATGAATTAATTTGAAGACAGTCGTAATCGATACAATTGCAGGTGCTCTAATGTTACTCTTATGACACCCTCAAAAATTTTCAATGATAAGATATGGCATGTAATATATCAAACAGCATGGAAAGATGTGTCTTGAATGAATAAAACTTAAAAGTAATGATAATCCAAATTGGTTCAAAGGTACATGGTTTAATGGTATCATTATGGTCCACTGACACTTTCAATGTTAACATAAGGGAGCTGAAAAATATGGTTCCGCGAATGATTATGTCATTCCTTAATGGTTTATTTAAATTAGATTAAAGTGCAATTCAGAATTTTGTTTTTCATAGAATAACCAAAGGTCGGAATCTCATTCACAGGCCTCTACCAAACGTATAGTCCGAGAAAAATTGTTCGCTGGGCTGTCACTAGACTAGAAGAATGATAAGCGTGACTCTTCACTCTAAAAACCTCGGAAATACACATTTTACAAAGAATCACTGATAACAATACAGAACACGGAGAAATTAACAATTCGGGTGAGATTACCTTTCAGGTGTATTAGTGGACCCAGTAAATGCCACCACCATCTTATGTTCTTCTGACAGTGGTTGCAGGCTGGTTCTTTTCAGCGGTTTCCCGCCGAATGCGACAACGTCCATTCACTCGATGGAGCAGAAACTATGACTCATCGAAGGAGGTAATCTTTTGCAAACATGAAAAGCTCAATACCTTATCTGCAATGCAAATTGTAGTCGTTTTTGGCGATAGCTCTTTGTCAGCGCATGAGTGCAGCGACCATCCGTTTGCTTCGGAGTCCGATACCAAACAGGGTTCGCTGTATTGCCCTAGTCGACACACTTTTATCAGCTCTCTGATTCAGATGGACTACTATTTATTTTATTGGTTTCGTGTGCGGACAGTCATATTAATAAAATAGAATTAAACTTTCTTGTGTAAAATAGAATTCTGATTTCTTGGGAATAGTGCAGAGAATTTTATTTTCAGACCTTATTCTCCATATTCATTACAGTTCTTCTTCTTCAGGCACTAAATGCTGAGATAGCCCCTGGCCTGATTCAAATAGTTAGGAATTTACCCTAGCAGGTGATTAGCCTACTGCGGCTTAGCTCGTTACGCAAGCTGTTATTGTAAAGGACAAGCACAAACATCCATGCTCAGCGGGATTCTAACCCGCGACCCGCTGGACTTGAGAGCGACCAGCCCTCCGCCTCAGTGCTTTCGGCCGCCGGTATCCACGACAATTGTCTTCAATTCAGAAGTTTGCTTAGAAATCCATTCGTCTCTCGTTCTCTTGATTCCAAAATCTCTTATTTTTCCAATATTCTTCATTGCGAAGAGGAAAACACATCTTTAAAATAACATTGGACTTTGATGAATTCTAATTGAAAGTAAATAACAGAATTGAAAGTTCTCAGAATTTTAGCCTTCAGGAAGACAAGACGATACTTCATGTAATATTAAAACTGTTGACAATTCGAGTATTAAATGGAAAATTCCATCTTCTAAGACCAAACCATAAACTAACCAATTCTAAACACAGCTCTTCAAATATTTATTAAAAATATTTATTCCTCAAATTCCGTTTAGCAACAAACCTAAATCAAGACCGATCTCCTTCTTCGGCGACACCTGGCAACCACAAACGTAAAGAAGAACGAAGAAGAAAATTTAGAGAACAAAGAACAAAAGTGGGGACTCCCGAGTCCCCTCAAAAGTCATCTGTCACCCGAAGCGAGGCGACAATTCATCAGAGGGCGAGAGACACAGAATAAACAAAAATGGAAAAGAACGGAACCATTTATCTAGTCCAAAAGCGAACACGAGATAGTTGAAGTCAGCCTAACCCCAAACACCCCCGTCTACCTTGACAAACGTAACGATCACGTGGTCCCAAGTCGTTCGTCACGTGACGTCAGAGGAGAGGCGTATCGCGATGGGAGAGATTAAAGAACACATAATAAGTGCGTTTAAGGAAGGGGAGGATAAATGCATAAATTATGATTTTATGAAGTAAGATATGAATAACCCCATATTCAGGCTCCCCTCCTCCCATTCGAAGCAAATGATGCCACTAATAAAAAACTCAATCACATATACCAGGCTGCTTGGAAATTAATATTCTACTTTTCCCTTTTTGAAATCCATCTATTGAAAGTCTATTTTTCATAGAACTTCCAGTAACTTGAACGACGTAGCGCGAACGCGAAGCACCACAGACTTGACAACTAAGCTAAACACACCCTTATTTGTCTAAGAAGACTTTCCTCAAGTTTCTTAACGTTGGACGGAGTGGGCATAGATGCCGTCAGAAGTCTGTAAAGGCCATTCGAATTCTTATATCCCAGTTACAGATCTTGATTTGCGGTGAAAACATTGCCATTTTGATATACAAACAGGTCCAATCCCAAAATGTTGATATAATGTTCGCAGTACACAATTGTCCAAAATGTCAAAGTAATTACGAATGTTCGTTCTACTAGGACAAGTTGGCTTAATCCCCCCCCCCCCCAAAAAAAAGATGAAAATCAGCTCCATACTATGACACTTGCGAACTTCATCTGTTTCCTATCAGAAAGTAACTTATATCCTAAACGAATTGCATTATATCGCAGTGTTGCAAACAATTCATTTCTGAAGATTTACGAAGTTTGCTACTTTTGTAGAAGCACTTACCAGGCGATCGATTTCTATGAATACTACAAACAAAATAAAATTATTCATATGATTTGAGACTAGTTTCTGACGAAGGCCTGAAATATTGATTGAGAGACGCTCTTGCATACTCCTTATGCATACTTCATCTGAGAGACACAAGTCGCATCTACTTAAAAGTAAATAAGCTATGAGACAATGAAGAAATACAAAACACTCGCAGAAATTTTTCTTTCTCCAAATTCTTTCCCTTTCTTAAGAGACGCGCAATTGACTCGGAGGAATTTTGACTCACATGTGCAAACACTGAGTCAGGAGGGGAAAAGACTCGAATAAACGCTTTCTTATGCTATAGAAAAAGAATGCTGCAGTATGAAAAAGAGAGAGGGAGGGAAGATTTACGACGGGAGCTTTTATATTTTGTTGAAGAAAACTTTAAGGGAATTCATGTAAAGTTAATAGCCGCGGTATTCAGTTTCGAGTCCAGACGCTCATTCTCCAAAGTACATACATGAGAAATCACTTGAAATATTCATTCAAAATATAATGTCTTGTGCGCATAAATCTAGTTTTAACTTTACCAGAACAATACAGAAATCTAACTATAAGATATGGTGGTCATCAACGCTCTTTCAATTGTGGAAAGAGAAAACAACTGCCTATAAAAATTTCTGTTTAAATAAGACACCTGTAAATTTGTTAACTTACAATATTGTATAAAGTAGCGAATAAGTCTTTTAAGAAGAGGTTACGTGTTTGCAAAAGGCATAAGGCCATTTCTAGTACGAAAACCTTTTCTCTGTGGAAAATTATTAAATCCAACTGTAACGCACAATCTCAAAAATTACCTATAGATAAACATAAAATGTTCCTTGAATGGCTGAATAATCCAACGGGTGGAATCCAACATCTTATTTTACTCCAATTTACCCCCGGTTACCGACTCTAAGACAACTGGCTCGAACTATTAACAATCTTAAAGTAACTGATGTTAATATGTTTAGCCTAATTCCTGGTCGAATATTAAAAAATCTGGACGGTACATGTTTACAAAAGATTTTGGACTTCTGCTTAATCACCATCAAAACGAGGAGATTTCCTGCATTACTGAAGGGAGCAATCATCACCCCCCTTTATAAGTCAGGCGACGGTAACATATTAAATAGCTATCGCCCAATTTCTATGTTACCCCCGATCTCTAAGTTAATTGAGAAGATTATTTTTAAGGATCTCCAAGTTAATCTGTGGTCTCGAATTCCGCATCAGCAACTTGGCGGTCGTCCAGGATTTCGAATCCAGTGGATTCCAATGGATCTCTATATAAAAGCTGCGAAAGCCATTGATCAAGGATACCAGTATATAATTCTTCAGAACGATGTTTCTAAGGCATTTGATACCGTTTCGAGAACGCAATTATTTTATGATCTTCAGGCCTTAGGTATTGTTGATCCTTATCTAACACTACTCAAAAATTACTTCATGGATCGTTTTAATAGTATATCAGGTAGTCCCCAATTAATGGTTCAGTCTAATAGGGGAGTCACCCAAGGCTCGAGCTTAGGCCCTTTGCTGTTCGCTGTTGCTTCCTCGTCAATGTATCAACATGACTTCAACCTAAAAATTAAAAGTTACGTTGACGACAACATTCTATCCAAATCTTATGATCCTAAAGACAGTGCGATGATCTCTGACCAAATTGAATCAGACATTAAATGGCTAGAGTCTTGGTATAATGAACATGGAATGAAACTTGATAAAAACAAATTTAGCTGTATTACTTGTTCTAAATCTTCCTCCTGTAATAAATCAATAAAGATTCTTGGGTTTATTATGGATGCCCGACTTCGTTTTAACTGCCAAGTGAACTATATTATAACTTTTCTTCATCGCCAAAGTTACTTAATGAAACGTCTGCGGACGTTCTTATCCAAAGCCGAACAGTAATTCAGTCTAAGGTGATTTCAAAACTTTTCTATAATCTTATTATTTTGGCTAACTCCTCGAAAATTAATTTATGTCGCATAAAAGTCGCCTATAATCAAGTTATACGTGCGGCTTTCAAATTAAACAAATTTACCTCTATTAAGTATGTATGCAGGGTATACCGGTTACCAACTTTAATGTCTATACGTCGAATAGGCCTTTCAATGGAATTGGTCAAGAGGCTGGTTTATAACAAGTAGTCATTTTAGATCGACGAGACAAATGAAATTTGAAATCCCGTTTGTGGTATCTTCTTTCCTTGGCGGTAATTTTCTTTATAATGCCATTTACATATGGAATGAATTGCCCTACAAAGTTCGGTATAAATTAATAACCATTTCTCCTCATGGGATTATCACTAGTTCATTGTATAGATCCATAATCACCGACTATTTTATATCAATTCAAGGGAATATGGATTAATTTTCTGAGCAAGTCCATTGTGTGACTTCAATGGTAATGAGACTGTTTGAGACTATTCACCAATTTAGATTATTCAGTATTGTATGATTTTAGTTTTGTGTTTACTTATGACTGAGTAATTCCTCTAGGATGCTGAATTTAGTTAATATTTGGCTGGTTTGTTTTTCCTTTTTTAAGCATTATACATTCTCATTTATCATGTATTATTTTAAATGTGTTCTGTTTCCCCTAATTACTCAAATGTCTTTTGATATATTTACCATGCTTACATTGATGTACTTAATCCCACGGAGTGCTTAGCCGACAAATAAATAAAATTAATAAATAAATATAAATTATGGAATTTTTAATGTGCATTATTTTATGAAATAAGTATTTTAATTTCATATGGAATACATAAAATAGAACAGAATAAATTACCATAACCCTCCCTTGATATCGAACAAAAAATTGCTGGCATACACAACGTTTCGTTCTGAATTTTTTTCCTATAAAATAGACTATATCATCAAAAGACTATATCATCAAAAGTATTCGGACATCTCTCCAAAACATAGCCAAGGAGTGGGGGCCAAGGGGCTGCACCCCCTTCATGGGTCGTAATTTGGACGAAGGAGTTATGTGTCATGTCATTTTCTTTTTGGTTTGGTTGGCCAAATTTTGTAGGGAGGGCGATAATTTATCTGAAGCTTTCCTAGGGGTGGATGCCGAAAAAAAAGTTGATAAACGCTGCCTACTCTTATCGTCTTCAATATAACTTACATCGAGGCTTACGAGAGAGAAGTCAATAATGCTTTGCTTCGGTGTTATTACTTGACGTCTATCATGCATGGTGTCAGACAGATAGCACCTATTACCAATATATTACACTTTTAACATGAAAAAGTCTGAAATGACATGTCTCTGATAGCCATTGAATGTAGGGTATTATCATTATCAGATTTCTGCTAGACAAAGAGCAGTGATCACGCAAATCGTCTGAGGGCGCCATTGAAAAAACTCAGCTTTTAAACAATGGAGTTGTCTCATCATGTTATTAAGTAGCTTAAGAATGGAGAAGTACTTATTGGTTTTTGCAATGTCCGTCTGTCACCTTCATAATTTCTTCATTGAGGTAGAAGGTTGAAATTCGGAATGTAGCTTACTATGGGCATGTGCACCTTCATTATTTAGTTTGGTTTTGATTAGCCCACTGGGGTCGGAGTTTCGGGGGTGGGAATTAGAGGGGACCAAAACGTCTACGTTTATTTAGGTATGTAAAGGAGTGAAACTCGGTATGCACATTCCTCTAGACAAGATCTACATTACTCTGAAGTTTGGGCCAAATTATTCCAATGGGGTAGGAGTTGTGGGGGTGACAGTCGCTTGTTCTTTAGAACTATGGCAACATATAGCATGTGATATATCATTCGATCGGCAATGATGAGAAACGAAAGCTGTTTTACATTTTCTAAATACTACGTTCGACAAAATCAATTTTTCGATTTAAAAAATTGGGGAGGGGGGGGGGTAAAGTGCATATAAAAGTGCATATAAAAGGGTAAAAATAGATGATCTTAAGGCTTCTGCTACTTTCCTATACCTTCCTCGGGAGGATTAATTTCTTGTTAAAAATAAATTTGCACCTTTACTAAGGTTGTTTTCTTCAGGGTAAAGAAAATATAGAAATAAATTTTTGTTTTGTTTTTCTCATATTCTCATAAATTTTATTTTATTCGCTCTTGAAGCAAAAGATCGATTCCGCTCTTCTCCACTTCATTTCTACTCTTTTATTATTTTCTTATTCATTTAAATTTCTTTTTCCTTAATATAACTTTTCCCTTCTCATCCTGAGGGCATGAGGGTTGGAATGGAGAGAGTAGAAGAAAACAAAAACAACAGCAATAATAATAAATACATGTTCAATTCTCATTATAACGAATCGCAATTAAAAAGAAGCTATTAATTACGAGGTAATTTCTTTCAACGACGTATATAATATTTATTGATATAAAAGTCTGAAAGAGTTATAGAAACTCAACACAGATACGAATAGGAAAAGCTCGTTCTAGCAAGTTCGCTCACGTTGAAATGAGGGGGGAAAGCGACTTCTAAAAAGTTCTTTTTTGCATAAATAGTCGTCGAGGAAGTCTTCTAAACGCTCGTACGAAATATCAGTCCCATCGAGAAGCGATAGGTGAAAGCGCGCATGCGCATACGCCTCGAACGACTCCCTCAGTTGCGTATTCACGAACGAGGAAACAGCCGTTGATGCGTCACTGATTCCGCGCGCCACTTGATGAATATTTAAACCGCAAGAGGACAACGGTGTGTGTAAACACATGAGCCGAGAAACGAGGCTGTCGTTTGTAAAGATCTTCCCAACCCCCTTCCATTCCTTCAAAGGTTCTTGTTTATCCCCCTCCTCCTCGTTTCCTTGATTATTACCATATCTTAGCGAAACCAACAAAAAAAACTCCTCCGTTATCGTGGCATCCCGAGGGGACAGCAACGACTCTCTTCTCAAACCCACCCTCACCCCCAGACCCCCTTATAGCGAGGATGAGGGAAGAACCCGTGTCTCACCCTGTTGAAGAACACTGTAAATGAAAAGCAGATGCTTGCAAAAACGCTTCTTTTCCACACGGAATAAGATAACAGTGAATTGCCAGTTTGCATTGAGGTAATGCTTCACACCTTTGATCCCATCAACATGAAAATCCCACTAACTGAAAGTCAGAAGCTGACTTCTTATAGAATCAACTGTTATAATTTAATAACACAATTATATTAAATAAAAATGCGCGAAATTCGCCATGCTATCGTAATGTAAAGGAAGGTTCAAAGTTTTAAAAGCCCGCCTAGAAGTTCCACTAAATGCCACACACAAGATTTCTTCTCTATAGGAAAAAGGCGACCCCACATGGAGAAGGCGTTTTATGTGCTGCATTTGCGATGTGTGAATCCATTGTTCAAGAATTCAAAATTCAATGCTTGTTCGTGTTGTGGATTTCCTATGACTATCTACGAATTTTGTCTGCCACTTGTAAATTTGCCTATGAGGAGGCGCATGTTTGTTGAACCGACGGCGGAATTTACGTTAAACTTGAACAATGGATTCACACTTCGCAAACTGCAGCATGATGACTTCTATTGTGGCACCGCCATTTTCCTATAAATAGCGTTAAAGGCATAATATGGAACTTTCAGGCGGGCTTTTAAAATTCTGAACCTTCCTTTATCCAATGATGTGCGAAATATGTTTCTGTCTTTTTACTGTTTCTTTGAAATATACAGAACGTTCTGCAGGAGTCAATAAGGGGCAGAATGACTTGGAAATTTGCATAATGTCTATTGAGTCTATGAAATTTTTTTTTAGTGAAAGACAACAATTAGTTTTCATACACCCAATAGGCGGCATAATTGGCGCTAATTACATTCAAAATGATACAAAGTTCAATTTTTAACAATTTCGATCGAAACATTTACCGTGTACAGTGAAATACTTTTCTTAAACCTCTTTGGGCCTCTTTGTTAAGTTCTTTAAACTTTTGAATTTTCGCAAAGCAGATAAGACACAACTCTTGATCTGATAAAACAAGAAATTAATCCCCCCCCCCCCCCCCCCGGGGAGGGTATAAGAAAGTAGCGGAAGCCCTGAGATCATTTATTTTTACTCTTTTATCTGCACTTTTTAACCCCACCCCCAATTTTTTTAATCGAAAAATTGATTTTCTCGAACGTAGTATTTAGGAAATGTAAAAGACGCCTACTTTCGTTTCTCATCATTTCCGATCGAATGATATATCACATGCCATATGTTGCCATAGTGCTAAAGACCAAGTAACTGCCACCCCCACAACTCCGACCTATTAGGACAACTTGGCCCAAACTTCATAGTAATGTAGAACGTGCTTAAATGTATCTGCATACCGAATTTCACTCCTTTACATACTTGTAGACCTTTGGTCCCCTCTAACTCTCACCCCCCGAAACTCCGTCTCCAGTGGGCTAATCAAAATCAAACTAAATAGTGAAGGCGCACATGACCATAATAAGCTTCTACCTCAAAAAATGCAGAAATTATTAAGGGGACAGACGGACGGACATTGTAAAACCAATAAGTAGCTCCATTCTTCCACTACTTAATAATTCAAGAGAAATGCACGATGGTTTGGTAATATAGTGTATCGACATTAGGCTTTAAATCTCTGTCTACAGTGAAATAACTCATTTAATAGATGTGTGCTCTTCTTCTCGGAAGCAATTTTCGACATTTGATCTTTGTATCATTCCTGAATATAATAAAGCGCCAATTACGCCATCAACTGGCGAAGAAGAAAATTTTCATTGTATACAAAAAGCCAACCAACAATCGGCGAAATTGTGTATTACCTTCAGCTATTGTAAGCCCACCAATCAGTGTTGACTCAGTTCACGCTGATTGGAGGGCAATACCCATACAACCAGGTGGCTTTCCGCTGCCTCATTTGTATGCGATAAATAGAGCTAAGAAGGCAAAGTTCAGTCTAGTTGCTCTTCTAGGGCGAAACAGCGCCCTTGGAATGGATAGCAAACTTTTGCTTTATAAGATGGTTATACAAGTCATTCTTCTTTATGGTATGCCTGCCTGGGCTACAATATGCAAATCCAGATGGAAGGATCTCCAAACTTTCCAAAACGTTGCCCTGAGGACTATCGCCCAACTTGACAGGAGAGTCGCAACAAATATTTCTATTTCTGAAAATTTCCAAATACCTCCAATTGGTAACTATGTCGCTGAAGAAGTTGCTTCCGAAGATTAATGATCATCTCAATCCTCGCGTTGCAGATATTCTGGAGCATCCACTCACGTTTAGAAGTTTCCTTAGGCATCGCAGACCTCGACACGTCCTGGACATCAATTTCGACGACATCCAAAGGGCCATCTTTCCCGAATACTGGATCTCATAGCACCTCGTGCCCCTCGTCAACCAACAATCAACTTATTCGTCCTTACAGGAAAGGACCCCATCTTATCCTCTGGATGACTTAACTAGGTTTCATCTGGCTTCTTGCCTAGTTCAGTGTACTTCCCCTAGTTACTTCCTGGATGAGTATGGCAGTGAAAGCGTTGCTTTCGGACCGCTCGTTTCGTTTTCCCTGCGCTGTTCGATTGTCGATTGTCGCTACCTCCTTTGTAGTTGTTCAGAATCCTGATAATGAGAGTTCCTCGAAACGCGTAGATTCGCAATAAAACACTAACATATTGCTATTCCTGGACCTTTTTTTCTTTTGTAATTACAGCAATATTGACCAAATGCAACCGATTGATTTAATATAAAATATTTTTTCTATCTGTGCACATGGTCTCATACAAACGCAGAATTGTTGGATGTAAATACAAAGGCCATGAAAATAGTATTAAATCCTTTGTTATATCCGCTTCAAAGTCCCTTTGGATTTCGAAATCTATCAAGCAGTAAATAGCTGCACACGAATAGTTCACAAAGCCAATGACTATCCCTTTTAACAGATCATACAAATCGCTCGTTTTACCATGTCACGAGAGACTGATATTTGCAGAGCGCAAACATCTCGCCTTTTATATCCACCAAGCAAGCTCGCGCCATGTACCGTTTTTAATTGGCTAAACGCTGTTGGCGGCAAAGTAAAAGGTGATCCTATTAATGTGGCTCGAACTGTGCATATTCATTTATACTGCGAGGAATATTCAAACATCTTGAATAAATTATTTTCGGAGATAATTAGTGCGAGACATTACTTCCTGAGCAACCCTCTTAAATATCCAGGATACCTCAAATATATAGAACAGACATCATTAATAACAATATTAAGCTTATTAATAATATTCCTAACTTTAGCACAACTAGCCGACTCCGTCACCAATGAAGGCGAGGAGAACGCTAAATCTCAAGTCAATGGCTATGCAAGATTTAAAGAAGGCCTGGAGAATTGGCAAACTTCCTTCCTAAAAAATTCATGTCGACCACGGTCGATTTTGAACCTGCGACCTCAGAAGCAAAGAGGCAAGTCACCTTTTCATGCCGACGAAGATTAAAAAAAAAAAGAGGGCATGGCCTGAAAGTTTAGTTTTATAAAAATTTTCATAATCGATGTTGGTATATCAAATAAAATCAATAATTCAGGGTGACGGAACGGCTAAGGCAACTTTAAAAGGACATGGATTAAAGCAAATATATATAGAAACACTAGCTGTGATTAAGAAACATGTGAGAACATATATAAATTTGTTTTAATCTATTTTTACCCAAAATAGTTTAAAGTCATGTGATCCTAAATGAAAACCTCTGATTTCGGCAAAGAACAGAAAAGTTCGTCTACAATTGTGTCTGGAAGCGAAGATTAAAAGAAATGTATGTGGTCTGACGAATTTGTTTTCTGCCGACGGCGTTGGTAGCCCCATGAAGCAATGGGTCCAGCATGCTTTATCAAGACAACTCAACGTTCTTTTAGTGATGTCATGGTACCGTATACACAAGGTGGAGACAAAAATGAGCCCACCACCCCTTTCATTTTCGTAACCGAAGCAAATATGTCAATTTTGATGAATCCAATGAAAAGGAAGTTGTGAGTGACCTATCCCATGGTGCACTTTTCATCATCCCAAATATGCAAATTAGGACACATTCAAATCTTATCTTAAAAACCGTAACAGATACACGAAAAATTCCAATTAAAGACTTGTTCAGTACGGAATTCCAAACAAAAACAAAAAAGAAAAAAAGTTTTTCCAAAATCCGATGAATGGATCACCAACAATCACAATTATTTGTAATTTACAAACAGCCACATTGCATAAATAATTTTACTCCAAAGTTAATCATAAATGTGCTCAATGTGAAGACCACTGACACAATAAGGCAATTGGGCACGGAACTTAACTGATGCCATTACAATGGCGAGCACGGTTGGTGCCACTCCTCGGCATGCTTCTTCAATACGTTGTACCAGATCCTGCAGTGAGGTGCGATGCGTGGCATAAACTTTCTCCTTCACGAAACCCCACAAGAAAAAGTCAAGTAGTGTTAGATCAGGTGAGCGGGGTGGCCAATGAACTGGTCCTCCTCGGCTAATCCATCGTTGTCCGAACATCTCACTTAGACGCTCATGAACGACCAACCCGTAATGTGGTGGAGTCCCGCCTAGCTGGAACCACTTGCGCTGATAAGAGGCTAATGGCAAATCATCAATGAAATCTGAGACCACAATGTTGAGAATTTCAATCCTGCACCGTTCTGCTGTCACTGTTCCGTCAAAAAAGTATGGCCCTACTATGGAATCATTAAAGAGCCCACACAATACATTTGTTCTCCAGTTCACAGACATCGAGGGTTTTTTCAGCCCAGTGATGACTGTTGTGCCTGTTGGCAACTCCATCCTCGTCTGACCACAACACCTCATCTGCAAAGTTAGGATTATCATCCAGGCAGGTAAGAAACCAGTTGCAAAAGGTGGACCTAGCAATGTAATCCAATGGCAATAACTTCTGGTGGCAATGATTGTGGTATGGATGGAAATGATGTGCGTGTAGGATATTGAGCACAGTTCTGTGATGGCGTCCAACATCTGCAGCTTATGTGAGAATTTTAGCAACTCCTGCCAAAGCTACTGTTGTTGTTTCCTCGTTGCCTTGTGCCTTCGGTCGACTTTGACGAACATTCACACTGCCTGTATTCTCGAATCTTTGAACAATGCGACGCATTGAACGACGAGATGGATGGCGTTCGTTATGGTATCTGTCTTGATACAACCTAACCGCACCATGTAGGTTTCGTCTTGCCTCTCCAAAGAAGAAGATCATGGTGACCATTTCAGGAACAGTGAAGCTTGCCATCCTGGAGTTGTTCTGTCTTCTGTATGCTGACACATACCTTTCATTTGCTTTTCCTTTTTATGGTAGTTTTTGGTAATTTCTTGATTTGGTAACGCCTTTTCAACACCTTACTAACTCTGTGCCAAAGAGGGGAGGAGGTCCAAAAAATTTTTAAACATATGTTTCTAATTCATTGGCCTGTATGTATACATATTAAAGATCCGGAATAAAAAAATCTAATCTCTTTCAGCATTCAAAACAGACGACCATCCCTTGAGACCTAAACCTCTTAAAAGCGATTGTACCACTAAACAAAACTGAAACCCAACCAAGCAGGGATTAATGCTGTCCTAAAACGAAACGGGATTAATTGATTTCTACTTTGACCATTTGCACATACACAGTATATCAGTCTGAAATGGGCTTTCAACAGGATGCTTATCAAAATTTTAACGCTTAGGGGTTTGAATAAGTAAAACGAAAGAGGAAAGCTTAGTAATTTGAAAATTCCAGTAATTCAGGATGGTCTCTTAAGGAAGGTGATTAGTCTGTAATGTTTGTAAATAAACAATAAACCATTCACTCCTAAAAACCAAGTGCAACCATTTTCATTATTATTTCATGGAGTCATCATTCCATCCGTTTGAAAAGCTCGACCTTACCGACAAATGGATGTAAAAAAGAATGAAAGTGGAAAAGCCCCCTTTGAAGAAACCCATTTTTTTCTATATTAGGTCGCCATCGTCTTGATCTGCACTCTCCATCTTCTTCATCTCCTCTTTTCACTCATCTCAAATGGAACACCTTAAGAGGCACCGACCTATCTACCTATCACCCACAATACACTACTCCACACAATACACAGAAGTCTCTCACTCTCTCTTTTTCCATCGATTGGCCCCAAGCCAAGTGAGGTGTCAGCATTGATGAACTTAATGCCAGCCTCCTCTGCTAACGCGGTGACGCCGACTCTGATAGGATTACCTGCCACCGAGAGAGAAAGAGAGGAGAGAGAGAGAGACCAAATCTTGCGAATGACAGCGGCCACCTAATACAACCAGATATACCCCCCCCCCCCAAACTCGAGAATCAACTACGATATATATTAAGGCACCTCCTCGATACATTCCCTTACCACTCCAAACTTTACTTTTATTAATTTTTTTTCTTGTGTTCGTTTACTCTCCGAAGCACGGATTGCGTCTCTAACAAAGAAGAGATGGTCTATCCAACAAAGGAAGAATTAGGTGTGGCTAATTAAATTTCCGTTTTCAATTGTTATTGTTGCAAGGATAAATTAACAAGGTCTAACGATTAAAATCGGAAATTTAATTGCCATGCCCAGTTATCTCAAAGTAGTGTCGACCATTCTCAATGAACTTGCTTGCACCTGGAAGTTACTTAGATCCAGTAGAATAAAAGGTTTTGCCTTGTTCTCGCAACCACTCTTGCACCGCTTTCTTCATATTTTCATCTTTGAGGATCGTGGCTGATGAAGCCTTCTGACGTGCATTGTCGTCAACTGGACGAAGGTTACCAGAAATTCAGCTTTTTTTAAACCAGAAAAATCGTTTGTGTTCCATACTCTTCCACGAGGAGAATGCTACATTCGACGCATATAGAAAATCAGTGCCTTAGGTACGAGGAACTGCGCATTTAGCTCTCTCCGTTCACCATTTGCGCTATGATGTCTTTCTTAAACCTTTTAATTTGAAATGGACTGCGGATCTTGGACTGTAGATAGATGTCGTCCCTTGATTCTTCTCAAGTGTAACGTTAATGCACTGGATCGTCATCCCGAGTCTCCAATGCTCCCGGCGCTATGTCGTTGCTGTTCTTGACTGCTTCCTGACCGCCTTGATCGAACAGTAAGCCATCCTTTTCTCGCTGAATGATAGTTTGTTTGCAATGTATCGGTTTTCTCTTACCTTGGCCAGCTTTCACCCCGACACCTACGGAGTCATCTTGTACTGCTATTCTTCCGCTACGTCATTGCATTTTGTGCCACGTCGCCTTCTGTTCTGATACTACTATCTAACTTGATGCGAATCGTGAATTTTCTTCGGTGCGTATTAAGCCTGTCGCCTTCTACCTTTCTTCGTGATCGTTGTCAGTCTGGATTCTTCACTGTTGAGCCGTGGAGTTCCTTACTCTGCTGGTATTAGTATGAGTAGTTTCTTGTTTATTACTTCCCTTCCTTGAGGTTAACGCTGTGCTTCACGCTCTATTGGTGTGGTCTTGTTTGTTTTATCTTTTCCAGATTCTGACGCCCTTTGCTTTCTCCGACCGTTGTTCAAACTGTTCTGGACTACCCTGTGGAATTCTTCCACAGATGCCGGGCAATGGTTGAAAAGTGAACCTTGAACTGTTTTGCGAGTTCCCTCGTTGTTACATTGTGATCTTCATCAATTGCTTGGCGTAGATCACCATCTGAAATTATGATTGGCCGACCAGAGAGGTGTATCTTGAAGAGTGCTATCTCCGCGTCTGAACCGGCGATACCATTCTTCCATTGTACGTAAACTAACAGTATCATCACCTAAACGTTGGCAAATGTTTCGATGACATTGCGCAGCACTGATCTTTTCAGAATGCTCGTAGAAGATTATTGCTCGAATATGCTCGCGTGAAAGGTCCATTTCAGACCGTTGATGGCACTCACAGATGTATAGTCAGAAAGTTGATTCTTGGATGTAATATAGCAAAGATATTCAGGAATCGAATGCAATAATTTGTTTGAAAACATATGAACACCCCCCTCGGAGAATGAACCCTTCTTGGGCACGGGTTCTAGAACCGGAAGAAACTTTTGCAACAACCTGATATTTGGTTCCTACTTAGACCATGAGGGTGTAAGTCCTTGGATTTTAGATTAATATTAATTTTGACTATAGAGTCATTGGCTATAAATAAATGTGATTGGATCCCAAGTTCTGGGCTTAAAGAGCAAATGACATCAAATCGAAAGTTGATTTCACATAGTTTTGTCAAAATCTCCCGCAAGAGCGATTCACAGGCTCGGTTTGGCTAAGACGACGTCTCGCGCAGAAAACCTTTTTGACAGGCTCGGTTTGTCAAAATCTCCCCAGTTCGCTTATTTGTTTGTAACTTCTTCCATAAAAACTTGTTTTTTCTTTTTGTATGCTACATTCTTTCTAGATACAGCTATCGAAATGGACTTATGATGCAAGTTAAGCGATACTGAACTGGGCAAGATTATTGGTGCCCAACGATTCTAAAAAGTTCCTGATATCACGGGAAATGGAAACGTGAGGAAGTTTTAAAACCCACACTTCTATGACGAAACCAAAATACGGACAGATCCAGATTGTCAATATCTCCATCGTACATGTAGTGAAGCCAAATCGATGTTGATATCGGAAAAAATCTGATAAAAGTGGCATTTTAAAACACTCTCCCAAAATATACTTAGAGGAAGGAAGTCGTCAAACAAAAGTAAACCTTGCTCATTAGGTGTTGGAAAGACGACCAACCCCAGTCTTTTTAATAAAGTACTCATGTTATTTTAAAAAGTTTTTTTTTTACTTAATTATACTTTTTTTCACTTAATAATTTTTTCATTTGGGTTATATTTACAGTAACCCATGGCAGGGATAAAGTTAGCTAATTTAACCCCATCCGTACCCAAAAACTCGATTTTGGAGCGGAGGCACATGGTATTGCCCCAGCGGTATAAGATCTAAAAAGACCTTCAGATGGCATAATGCTACACCCAACTTAAAAAACTTAAACACCTTCAAAGAGGCAAAAACACTTCAAACGAGGCAACATGAACTTGGCCCACAGCTTTCGCTGGTCGGAAGTTAACTTCCAACACCTACCCGCTTTGGCCACCAGGTAGGAAAATGAAACACAATCAACCAACTCAAAAACCGCTCGGGTATGAGCAGCTTTAAGGACCGTCAACAATCCGTATCCAAAAACTCACAACCAAATACAAAGGATTGGGATTTTTACTAAAAAGTAATTAACGTGTTATTTGAAAAATCAAGTGTTTCTGGCAACTTCTTTTTGGCTGCAGTCGGCATTTTACTTGGGCCTTCTATTAATTAATTAACATTAAAAATAACCAAGGGGAAATTAACTGTGGTTGATCACTGTAAACGTATTTAGGGAATTAATGTAATGTGATTTTATGTGAATGTCCGAAAACATTTATTACAAGTGTGCAAGTTATAAGAAATAAAACTCTTAATAACTGAAGGCTGTGTAAAAACGCCCATCATGCCTGGTGGCAAAAAAACTCAACTCACTGAATATGATGCACTTTTTAATCGACAGTATTTTTAAGCTGGAGGCGAATTTTCATTTGAATTTTCTTACATTTCTGGTTCAATATGATTGCCAAATCTGAATTTCCCTATTGATTTTTAACGTACCTCTTTGTATGCCTTCTTTACTGAACAACATCTTACAAGGAGACTCCACATATTCAATATCACTGATTTGGATAAAACACATTCTACGAGTAGCTTTCACCAAATTAAACGCCCAAGCAAAGCCATTCGATGCATTTCTCAAAATTTTCAAAGAAAAAAATCCATAAAGCTTATCTTCTTCTGCACTTTATAAATGCCCGAATTGTAACAGAGATTTTTATCGCGTTCTGGTGGTGCAGTGGTAAGACACAAGCATTCTGTTTTGCATGCACAGGATCAAATCCCGTCTTTGATAATTCTTTTTCCTCTTCCTAAATCTACTTTAGTACTAGCCGTTGCCCGCGATTTCGTCTGCGTGGATGTTTAAAAATTCTAAACCGAAACATAGTTTGCGCGGGCAATCAACGTTTCGCTTAAGTACTTTCACGGTAAACAAAACCATAGCACGTTTTTATTAGAGTCACTTTATAAGAAGAGTATCGCAATCGTCTTAAGCGAAGCCATTTTGAGTTTAATTCTTCTCTGCATACAAAGGGCAGTATGGAGATTACGTTGTTTTATCAAAGTATTCACGCCGCAATTTCATATTTTACGATTTGTAAATTCACTTAATACATGATAAATAGGTTTTTAATATATTTTCCGTGGTTAAAATAAAAGAAAACTCTACTGCTCAAATTAAATTGTTACATCACTTTAAAAATTAAATTAAATTGTTACATCTTTTTTTTAGGTCATCAATAACAAAATATAATCTGTATTTCGTTAACTTATAAAATTTCAGAAATTTAATATTTAATTCAAATGAATGTAAAAAAAAAAATTTAGGTTTTACATGGTATTTATTAATTTGAAATTAAAAAAAATAGACAAGTTAATATTTATTTTTTCTATTTTTTTTATTTTCATATCGTTTTTGCACTGTTAAATTAAATCTCAATGATATATTTCATTTAAAGTGGACAGAGCCGGCCCGGTGGCCGAGAGGGCTGGGGCGTAGGCTTTCCAGTTCTCGAATCCGTCGGGTCGCGAGTTCGAATCCCGCCGTGGGCATGGATGTTTGTTCTTCCCAGCTGGAATGTAAAACATTAATTTCATTTTCTACTGGATTTAGTGCAGTTTACCTCGCAACAATTTGGCATAATGGGCCGAATAAAGCGAAAGCTAATTGACGAAATTATTCATCTCTAAACCTTAAGAAAACTTTGTTTATTATTAATACATGCAACTGCTATCGATAAAATAGTTTCTGTTTATCGATTGAAACTTACTATTTGTTGATTAAAGTCTCAAGTGTTCCCAAGTAACTTTCAAAGCTCACTGAAGTACAATAGAAACGATTATCAAGCATTCACCCGGAAAAACTCAAAATGGCTGCGATCATGCCATGTGATACCGAAAAGCCAATCAGAAGCCTTGCGTCACAGTTCACTCAAATGCGGTACTCTTCCTATAAAGTGACTCTAGTTTTTATTTGCTTGTAGCGCCATCTGTTGTTTGGTTTGTGCACTAAAGTATACCTTGACCGTATATCAGCTTGTATACAACTACCATCTTAAGAGAGTTTAGCATAGAACTCGGCTTCTAGATGGCGTATCATGATAAATCGTACATTTTTTTTATGTTACACTTAAAACAATGCAACTGTGAAAACAGCGTTAATTTTCGTGTAGTAATTTTTGCGTGATGAGGTAACAAACAAACATACAGAGAGACAGATAAAAATTCTAAAAATGATTGTTTTACCTTCTGTTAGTGTTAGTAAGACCTCGCGCAAAAGATTTTCTTAAACTTTTTCTATGTACACACACCGGGTCGGTTACAGTTTTAATATAGGTATAGATACATATCTCGATAGCGACATTTTTGTGTCATTTGCCCTTTAAGTAGAATCTTGAGACATCAGATTCAAATTTCATAAACACCTTACATTTCACCCATGACTCTATTTGCACTTGAAAGTAACTTGCTTTTCCTGTTAAGTGCAAACGTTATTCCTACAACCTTGTGGAATAACATTTGCTGTTTATTTGAAATTTACCTCAAGAAGTTAAGTCTTTCCCGAGAGACTGATCATAATTCGCAAGGCCTTTGACCACAAAATGACAGAACAGAATCATGATTTTCCAATATTCGAATAACCAACGTTCCGTTTTATCCCTGACGATACCGCAAAAATAAAAAAAAATAAAAAAACTGACGATCGCAAAAACATTCTAAATGCCGCGTTGCCTTGACCCGTTAAGAAATTACTCAAATGATGTATCGTCAAAGAAATAAGCATATTTAACAATAGACAAAAGGAACCTATGTAGAAGGGACTGTAAGTCTGATAGCGACTTTAGTACACACACTATTCATTTGTAATTAAATTTTAAGTACTTTAAAATAAATACGTGTTTATGTTAAAATAATACATAACAGGGTGTATCAAAAGTCTTCAGCCGATTTCTAAATTCTTTATTTCTTTTTTTAAAAAAATCAAAATACAGAAGTGGTTTAAGTTGCAAAATGCTCTAAATATACTCACGTTTTGACAAGGTAGCTTATAAGTCTTTAATGAACTTCCCATCCACTAGATACTCAGATTCCCCTCATATTGCTGAAGTATGTCTGGTGTCACTTCATTTCTTTAGTCATGGTCCCCTGGACTAGGTGGGCTAGGGCTGAACCCCAAATCAACGCTGTCACTGTATTTGATGCCAACGTCTAAAGCTTTGAGTTGTTAGGGCTTCAGTTACGAAATTGTGGCGAAAACCGTGCCGTACGATACCACTTTTTCAAAGCGAAGGACGGAAAAGGCTTGTGCTGCGGGGATCATCACCTCGACATAAACTGACGGGGGCTCACCTTTAGACGCGCCCGGGAGACCTCTAGCGGCAGAGAAACAAAATTTGAATACCCCTCTTTCCAATGGAAAGCACCTCATTTACTTGCGATCAATGGTTGTGAAGCTATAGAAATTTAAATCGGATGAAGATTTTTGTTACGCCCTGTATAGCCCAAAAATTAAAAATCTAAGGGTTATATAATTCCCGTTTATCCGACATTTTCAGTTCTCCGACACCGTTTGAGTCGGATAATCGGACATTACTATATTTCATCATAATCTAAGACTTCTACTCGGAATCCTCATTGGTATTGTCAAAGTTTCAAAAATTGGTAGAGGGAATCGCAGTCCCGGCCGCAATTATGGTTGTGTCAAAAGCTAGAGCAGCTTTACGGTTTCCTTTCAAACAACATTTGAATGTTAGAATGAAACACAAACATCTTGTCTACAAGGAGAAGAGGTAGACAGGAGACTTTTATTTCATTCTTATCGTTTATAGCCACAGTATTTAGTTCTTCAACATTTGAGGGTATAGTAAGCTTTACTCGGTCCACCGAGAAAAGGAATCCAATTCACTTCATATTCAATGATGCATTCATTGTTATTTAAACACTTTTACCTGCGATGTGATTCAAGTTTAAGAGTAACTATATTACAGCACTAAGCCAATTAAACTGTAACTTTAATTTACACCAGTATTAGTAAGTTACATTAGTATGATACATTAGCATATGGATCTTCTAAAATATTTTCAAAGTATAAGCTGTTACCTATACGCATTAAGTACCATCGACTTTCTAGCAATTATCATAGATCAAAATCAACAGCTGACGAGACTATCTTCCTTTCTTCGAACGCCTTTTTTCCAACAACAAAGGAAAGAAACTCTGTACGCAGCTAATGTAAACAAGGCCATTAATATTAATTATATTTCAATGCGAGGAGAGTGAAACGTTAACGGAGAAGATTATAATTTCCTCATTATCATGCAAATGGCCGCGAATAATATGACGACTCGATGGGATTTAAAGGGCGGGAAGAAGAATAAAAAAAGTGAATTCACTTTTGTTTGTTGCATTCTATAAAAGAACAGATGTTGCGGTCTTGGGAAACTAAACAAAACTTTTCTTTTTAAAAGTTTGGAGGAAGTATATAAACTAAGAAAATTCAATAATCGACCATGACATCGGTCATTTTCCGCTACTAATCAGTGGTTTTGTGTGGGCTGGGTCCCTGTTTACCATTTTTAATTAAAGATAATGAGTCTGAAAAAGCAAAAATTGCTAATACTAATCATATTAAAAAAAAATGAGTCAAGAAATGCAGGATGTAAAGAAAGAAACCCCACAAAAGTCAGTCAATAGGAAAAGTTGCTGACGCTTCGTTTACTTATTATTTTTCTTTTTCTCCGGTTGATCACCAGTTGACAAAAAACAAGAGAATGGAGAAAAAATGGAACTAATCGAAAGGAAACGAACAGCAAAACAAAAACTCTCCAATCCAGCTTTCTTTCTTTTTTTACTTTAATTCATTATCTAAAAGGAAGGAAGCCAACACAATACGCAATCTCTGAAGAGCAAAACAAACAAATATTTATTTTCCTAATAAAGCTAGAATTTTCTAACTTTTTTAAGGAAAAGATTTCCTAAGAAGAAGGAGCGAAGAAAGTAGCTGCCAATGATGAGAGCAAAGGCGATGGTTGCATTTGTTGATTTCATATCTATCTACTGGAAAAGAATCAGGACTCTGAACAGACCACTCCAACAATTTCACCAAAATTACAAGAAATGGAGTCCATCGATCGTTTTGAAAGAGGCGACAATCATTTCCATAATTTGTAGTCGTGATACATTTCAGATTCATAGATCTTGGTAGAATAATCACTCCCGAGTTCCATGCGCGAAAAACAGCTCGTACGCGTATGAGAACCTCATTAAACTTATCAGTTGAAAAAAACCCATTCCATAAAATTCGTTTGATGGGCTGTTGCCAAATCTGAGGACATCCATCAGAATGGAAGAGTGAAGCGTCACTCAAAGAACAGTTTTCCAGGTGACGGGAGATATATTTGTCCAAACAGCGCTTTGCGGTCTTATCAGTAATATGTTGCGCTTGTGCAGCTGATCTAACGAAAGAATCAAATATGCAACTCCTTAGTAGATGGAATATTACTAATTACCAAGACGAATATCCTCTTGAGTAGGGTTGGAAACGATGGAGCAAGAGCTAGATTTTATCCAGAACTCTTCAGCTGGCGGAGCTTTTCTGAAAGCTATTCAAAATCAGTTCTATTCCAAGTCTGGGAACCAACGCTTAAATTTAAGCACCCTTAACAATTTGGCCACCCGTGGCGCTCCAGTCAGTAAGAGGGAGATCAAAGCATAGAAGATAGTTAATATTTTCAGAATAATACATGTATTTAAAAACAGTTTAAAATTTATTTTTCTCGATTTTCTAAGTTTATTATACAATTTCCAACACTGATTTCACCTGACTAAAGATAAAATAGCGTTCGAAGAGCGCTGTATCCAATCTGACAGACATCCTATGTATTTCTATCTCGTTGGTTGAACCAGATCATTGTTAGTTAGTTCACTATTGCCACACACAAAGAGAAGAGAGAGAGAGCTACAGAATTATTTTTAATGAAAGAGGAAATTTGAATATTTATTTATAAGACTGAAGTTCTGATCCTTTCAAGACAGCCTGCTCAGTGCGCTCTCCATGTTAGGGGAGCCCCCATTGAGAGAGGTGGAGAAGTTCAAGTATCTTGGAATTGCATTCACGAGTGATGGGCGGCAGGAAAAAGAGTTGGATGCTCGGATCGGTGCAGCAAGCTGAGTCAGGCGTGAACTGTGGCGATCCGTGGTAACGAAACACGAGCTAGGAAATGGCCATTGAGTTTTCGATTTTTGAATTTTCGTGTACGCCTTATGTTTGGGGCGGAAGCTAGCCATGTGCGGATGAATTGCATGGGATGTCTTGGTTTAAACCAGGGACCGATGGAATTCCTTTAATTTAGCAATTTTCAGGATCGAGTCGAAAGTTGGGAAGGCAGTCTCGTTACAAGCTTGCGTGATGGAGCGATATCTAGTCAAGGAAAGGGCTGTACGCACAATCTGGTTGTATGCCGTCTTGGCTCTGGTTATTACGAATTTTGATGTTGTAAACCATATAGGGGCCGCGTATGTAATTTTCGGGATGACTTTCGCCCTGACTACAATCAACAACTCTTTCTTCGTTAATACTTTCTTCAGGTTCCTGATAAGGAAACCTAGTCTGTTGAGTTGTAGGATTAGCTCATCTATGTGATGGTAGAAGTGTAGTCTTGATTCGAAACTTAATCCTAAAACTTTATGTACTTTCGTTTCCGTGGTGTTTTCTTTTGAGCATGTAATGACTACCGTTTTATCTTCGTTCAGGTTCATTGCTCTTAGACTAAACCATTCAGTTAGCTTCTTGATGTCAGAAGTTATGTGATCTTGGGCACGAAGTATTTCAATTGCCTTATATTTCTTGGTTAAGCAAATGTCATCGACGTATGCTCTCATATTAAAGTCTAATGGAAGATTGAATATAGGATCTACGAGGATACATTTAAGTTTAGCAGGAACTTAATTGGAAAAAATGCAAATAGATACTCAAATTGGAGAAAAATATCATATAACATGATATCAGGTGATGATAAAAACTTAAAAAAATATAAAAACCAAAAAAAATATGTCATTCGTGCCTGGATTTGAACTGTATATTTGCTTTATTAGGATTCTGCACGGACGGATTTTCTTTGTTTTCATGGCACTGATGCTCCAAATCATAATTTCCTTGCAACTATATGAAGAATACGGTACTCCTCATTTAATGCCGCTTTCATATTTAGCGAACAGTTTGCTTCTTTATTAAGTCTGGCGATCTCAGATCCATCGGGGACAGACGTATGAATATATACGCCGAAATTTTTTTCTGATTATACAGTATAATTACATGCAACAGATTGCATTGCATCCCAAACAAAAATCTTTCTTGTGTCCTGCAAAAAGCTATATCTACCCATTACTTGGATGAAATTTCAGCATTCAGATTGTTTGTGAAAATTAAAAAAAATTGTTTCGTCATTAAAGAAGTTGAGCTCCATAACAAAACACGAACGACCATGTGCTTCTTTACCCTCAGATACAACTCTGGGTCAAGTGTTTTACCCTCAGACAGTTTTGAGCGCCGCCCTAGTGGTCAAAACTTTCTGGTGCCAAACTCTCTCATACCCTTCATTGGATTTTTCTAGACTCTCTAATTGTCAAAACTAACGGGACAAATCTCATCCTGATCACAATAATGTGATAACTATTGATAATAATCGCAATGGACTCTCTTTCACATAAAAATGTGTATATCCGCTACATTATGATTATTTTTCCGCAATACTTCAAACAATTTCTAGTATATCCCACGCAAGAACAATTTCAAGATTATTTCAGTTAAATAAAACAGACGACGAAGTCGGTATTCAATATTTATCGCTGAACCCTTCTCTTCGACTTGAACAAAACAATGACAGAGCCATTAAATCCCTTGAATGATGCTTGGGATTACGTTAGAATCAGTCGATTTTCCTTCCATCAAATGAAGAATCCGATAAGGCCAATCGCAAAGATAATATATCTGGCAATTTGTCATCGTTAAGGGTAGACAGCGACACTCAAAACCAATATCACAAGCTTATGATGTTTTCGTAGACAGGGTTCTAATAAGTTACACAAAGCGGTTTCTAATTAGTAATGTCTTGTTTTTGATTTAAGAAAAGAAACACCCGAAGGCAAAAAGAGGAAAAAAAGGGAGGGTTTCTTTCAGCTTCATAAGGAGACAAATAATGAAAAACAAAATGGAGAAACACAAAGTAAGAATCTTTCGTTTCTAGAGGGTTAACCAACAATGTTTTTACTTGTCTCGAGAGATTAAAGTGCAATAAATGCGAATGAAAAGAAGAATCAATGCGAAAAAATATTCGCATAGGCAAAGTCATAATGCTAACGACTTATAGCTCTAATTATAGAGCTCTAATTATAGTTCACCTCAAATTATATATGTATACTTATAAATAAATTATTAAACTTCAACTTTCGTTTTAATTAATTCAAATTAATAAATTACTCTTGAATAACCGGGCAAACTACTGGACTGGAAAGGCAAAGCCACTTTTACAATAGTGTAAACAAATTCTGAAAGTTTCAGCTATAAATTATAACAACAAAAGTAACAATCGAAATATCTGATATAAGATCAATTATATAGATCAACAGAATCCATTAGATGGCTTAAATTTACAAAATGCGCATTTTAATTCAAATCATACACCACGTTAAACACAAACGCGTTTATTTCTGATCATTATTTGAAAATGCCTCTGATATGTACATAAAAGCCTTATTCATATTGCTTAATGGACTCCATGGTCTTGCGCAGAATCTTCAGTGGACAGTTATTAATCTTACTAGTTCTTTAGATTTTGTCTAATAAGATGATGGCTGAGATGGAAAGAAGCCCCACTAAAATCAGGAGATCGATACTCGTATACCGTTTGCATTTTATATGAATAGTAATGCAAATTCAAATGGAAATTCCACTTTACATGTTCAGAGATAAAGCATGTAGAGCAGCAGAACATCAGCGATTAACGAGGATAGAGTGCATGCCTTGATTCCAATTCCCCTATGAAAATAATATGATGTAGAAAAATAGATAAATATATCTGTGCTATTCTGTAAATAAAATTCCCTAATTTTATCCCGATATTAATAAGAACCATAATTTTTTTAATATTGCGATCCATATAATGTTATTTTTATCAAAGTAATAATGATCAAAGTACAAACACGTTGTGACTGTTTACATAAACACTGGAAGAAGGTTATGTGGTCTGAGAAATCACAGTACATGTTGTTTTGTACAGTATCATGATATGGAGCAGCTTCTGCTTATATGGATCTGGCCAGATGATACTGAAAAGAGCAATTTTTTAATTGAGGCCGATGTTAGGAGTGTTTTTTCATAGTCTCTACTTTTGTGACTTTAATCATATGACTTTTGAGTGCCCTGGCCTGTCTCTCGTTGGCCTCGGACTAGGTCGTAGCCGACGAAAAAGACAGGCCCCGGCACTGAAAAGTCACCTGAACTTACTAGTCCGAGTAACAATCCAACCTTCATTGTTTCTAACAAACGAAAAAACACCGATTGTTAGAATTCAAGATGGAGACAATGAAAGTTGGATTGTTGCTCAGACAACTATGGTCAGGTGACTTTTCAATGCCGCGGACTGTCTTTGTCGTCGGCTGCGGGACTAGGTATGATGATGTAACAATGTATGAAATTTTCGCGCTCAGGCTTTGAGTAGAGGTGGTGTTGATAATATAGCCTTGTAAAATTACAAAAACAACAGGCCACAAACAACTTCTTATAATCGTTTCATACACCTATAGACTTAATTCTTAAACACAGGCCTGAACGCCTTAATCATGTCTATTTACCAAAAAAACACTGAACTTCAACGAAAAAACTTTATTAAAAATATTTTTTAGATTTTTATAATAATTTTATGTACATTAAAAATTATAAATTAACCTTTTAATTTATCAAATTCATTTCAAAGTCGGATTATCATTGTAGATTTATCATAAAAAAAATAATCTCTATAATATTAAAAAATTAAAACTTTTTTTTCTTACAGTCGCAAGGAAATAACGGGATATGCCATTTTATGCCTTAATTATAATCTCAAGACAATACCCAATTACAGAGCTCATAATTACACAGTCAGTGAAAATGTGAGAGGCGTGTCGCGGATAAAACTTCCTCCAAAAAAGTAGTTAGCTTCATGTCGTTAAAAGGTTAATTCAATTTTCTTTAACTATTGCCATTGTTCCTTTAAAAAATCATTTCCACTTCTCTAAGGAAATTATGTATTAAGAAAAAAAATATTTAATTTACCGGGTATGTAGTTTCCGCCTTTATAAACACAAATTGAACTCTTCTACACATAGAATTCTAAAAAGAAAATTAGCGCCACAAGTTGAAGAAACTCCCCTTTGATTTATATTTTATGAAGAAAATTACAATAAAAAAATAAATAAATTTTTTTTAAAAAAAGGAACCTTGTGGCTTCGGGTAGAAAGATTGCTTTGGCCGATAAAAGGCAAATTTATTCGACATTTCTGGCCTACTTTAAAAGGAAAAGGGGGGGGGGGAATTCTCAGCTACGGGGAAAAGAGAAAAGTATTGGATTTCCATACAAATCTTTCACAAAAAAACATAAAATAATAATATTAATCTTAATAATTAGTATTGTCATGCAGGCTCTCTCTTTAAGACATCGTTTCAGGATATTAAATTCTTAAATTTGTTTATTCATCCGTGAATTGGAATGTACATATTAAAAAAAATTAGGTCGTTTTGTTTGTTTTCCTTAAAAAAATTTTTCTTTTTTAATAAAACGAAATGAATCTTTTCAACTCAATTATCTTTCTTAATATTTTAAAAACTGCATATTAATCTCATTTAAATAAAGCAATTTCTTATTTTTGAATGCCTTTGAAATATATTAAATTCATAATTAAGTTCTTGTCCCTGCAATGATTAATAAACCCTACGTATGTATTTAAGGCACCTTTCAATAAGGAATAATATATGGACACACATATCAATATTTAAGGATCAGAGAACTCATTATTGTAGAAATAAACGGCCGTAAAGCGAATGTTTAACTCGACCTAATAAAGTTATTGGGCTTTCCTTTTAACTAAGCCCACTATTTCAGCAAAGAGAAATTCCCATTTGCCACTGGGATTCCCCCACAAGATTACAGCTCAATGAGGCACTAACTAATTAAGCAAACGCTTCTGAACGTAACGAACCAAATATCAGAAGTTTGGTCGAGTTGAAGCTAACATTGTTGTCTATGGCAGAAAGTGCTTTTTTGCAATTTACTGGTAGTCGGACGCTTTCGGGTGCAAAACGCTTTTCTTATACAACATTTGAGGTGCATCTAATGACACTATAGCGGTTTTGGGGAAATTTGCGAAACATTGCCGAAATTGGGATCGAAACAACATCAATATTGCTGCAGTTTAACGCGATTTGATCAATTTTAAAAAAAAATGAATTAATTAATAGATTTTATGTTTTAGTAGATATTGTATTAAATATTTTTTAAAAATACAATTAATATTTTGGAAATTAAAAATTATGACACATACCATAACAGGCTATCAATATATTATTCGTTATCTTTCCCTTCAAAATATCTGCATGAGAAACCGTCATCTAACCTAACCTAACCTAACTTTCCATTGGCGTATATCCATTAAAATCTTGTGGAGTAATATCCAGCAGAAGTGATGGTCACTGTGTTAGATTATCCTTATCAATCCTTGGTTTGGATCCCCCCACAAGTTTACAGCATAACGAGACACTGTAACTAATTAAGCAAACGCTTCTAAACGTAACACACTTCTATTAGGTATGTCTCGGCTATAGAACAGGCCTCTATTAATAGTTACCTTCAAACATAACTATATTCGGATTTACGAGGGTTGGTCGAAAAGTATGCCTCCATGGAGGGTCGACAACAACTCCGGAATTCCTCTCCGACGGGTTCAACCGATTAGTCATGCTTTGGCGCAACGCGTGCAAAGGGATGGGGACTATGTCGAAAAGTGAATAGTGCATTACTTAGAGGACAAACGTAAGTATAGATCGGTTAACAAATAAAAAAATTATAGCCATGGAGGCATTACTTTTCGACCAACCCTCGTAGCTACCAGAGGAAGGAGGGAATGAAGACCTAATAGCCAATTTCCATTGAATATTACTAATAAAAATCAATTACCATTATGCTAGGAAGGCTATTTGGCAAATATAGAACGGTTTATGATGACATTTAAAGGGCCGGGATACATTAATATGACCACCTGCTAGTATCCGGAATATCCACCTTTGGCGGCAAGCCAGCAACTAGTCGACGTGGCAGAGAGTCAATAAATCCTCGGAAGGTGGTTGCAGGTATCTGGGACTATTCGGCGATCAGTGCATCCCGTAATTCCATTACGGTGCCTGATGGAGGGTCCAGCTTGCGGACACGGCGATCGAGATGGTCCCACAAATGTTCAATGGGGTTGAGGTCCGGGTAGGTTGGTGGCTATGGGAGTAGCTTGAATTCATCCTCATGCTCCTCGAACCAGTCGTGTACAATTTTGGCAGTATGGCAGGGAGTATTGTCCTGTTGAAAGGTACCATCAGCTTGAGGAAACACTGTCGACACGAAGATCGTCAGGTAACGAACAGCATTCAGTGTACCCTCCAGCGGTATCAGTGGACTCAGACCTTACCACGAAAACATCCCCCAAACAGTCACACCTCCCCCACCAGCCTGTCGTCTGCCAACGATGGTGTCGGGATGCCTGTTCTCAGATGCTTCCCGGCGAATTCTCCATCGTCCGTCCACTCTGTTCAACAGAAACCGCGACTCGTCAGAGAAAGCAACCCTTTGCCAATCGGCCGAGGTCCAATGGCGATAGTCCATTGCGAATTGGAGGCGTTTTCGGCGATGCACACGAGTCGACATGGGTGCTGTTACCTGCTCCGGAGCCCCAACCTCAAGAGGGATCGTTGCACTGTCTTGGTGCTGACACGCCTAGTGGCTCCACTGTTCATTTGCTGTGTCAGTTGCTCAACAGTGGCACGCCGATTTGCTCTGCCCATGACGGCGACAAGTGCTGTGTTAACGGATGCTACTACACGTCTGCTGTTGTCAGCTTTTAATGATATGCAATGATTTTTCATCTGCACACAATGGGACGTTCCAACATATTCGAGGAGAGGTGGTCATATTAATGTGTCCCGACCCTGTAAGTATCCTTTGTTAATAACAAGAGAAAAAAAGCAATTCCCAACCACTAGAATGGTAAGCTTTTCCAAAACGAGCATCTATACGTATAGCGAAATTCCAAATTCCGTTTGTCTGTTCGTCCCCTAAAAGCTAGAACAGGTCTGTAAGTTTCTAGTCTGTTCCTATAAGTCATACTATCAAATCACTTACAAAATCAGTTTCTAGGAATAAATTATTTTTATTTTGCTTTGACTAAGGATAGTCTCTATCCGGAACATCAGCTTTTTTCAGGTTTTCCTGTGTCCAATTTCTAGGAATAAGCTTTAAATAAGCACCAAGATTTTTAAGCAATACGAAAAAGCAGATTTATTGCGAATGATGCATTTAGATTGATGTCATAAACAGAGCTAAATAACAATAGGTGAAAGAAGCTGAAAATACAGGGTGTTCCAAAAGTCCGGAACCAAGGACTTCAAACGAAAATGTTTGAAGGACTCAAAAATAGTGCCAAGTCCAAAGGGATTCAAATGGTATTATTGTCGGAAAAGATTATTATAACTATGATTATTATAAGTATGATTTATCACTATTTTTATTGATTAACTAATAATCTGTTGTGTGGTCACTTTATTATTGATTCATATTAGTTTTGTTCAAATTATATTCAATAAACTGGGAAAAAGAGGTATGGTTTGCAGTTATATAATAAATAAATTATTAATCATAAAAATTTTATTTTCCTTTCTTTAAAACGAATCTTAACGACTTATCTAATTAAGATGATAAAAAATAAAGAAATTTAAAACTCTTAACAACACAAATGTCAAGAAAACATGAACTTTAAAGGGTTATAAAGCCTTTGGGGAAGATCGTAACAACTTTGAATGGTCGGATGTCCCAAGTCAACGGATATTTATATTTATGATTATAATGTTATATTATTTGTTCTTTTCCTCTACAAAAAGTGGATACAAAAAAAACCTTTACAGCTAAGTCCAAACGGAAATCGTTTCTCGTCGGAATTGGAGACTCCAGTAGAATAAATGATCAATTTGAGACGGACGAACTTTCGAGAACCAAAAAAAAAAAATATAAAAAAAAAAATTGGTAAAGTAGACTTTACTTTTTAATTCCAAAATTACGAGTTGAAAAGCCACAAGAAAGCTAAATAAAAAAGTTCCTAAACATTATTTAATTTTTTCCTCTCTCTTCACTTTTCTTTGCTCAACCGGATAAATGGCCGCTGGCGGAAAAAGCGGAGAAAATTAAGAATTCGATTGAAACCCTAAGGAAGAAAAAAAATAATAAATAAAAAAAAATTCGGTCAATACTTAGTGTGTGCCTTAGGCCGACCATTTCGTCTGCTCATTTAAGAAAAAAATCAACTCAAAAAGAAAAAATAACAACAACGAAATCTTAAGAAAATTTATAACTATAGTGAGAGTCTAACCTAACCTCCACAGGCAACATATGTCTTGTATCGATTTACTACTATACGCATACACATTCGAACCACATTATTAAGACCATCAGCTAGTTATAAAAATAACGGCATTGTATAAGACGGACAGATGCCACTGTTATCTGCAGGCCGCAATGTGTTCGAAAGATACTTGCTATAGAATACATGTCGAAGTGATCCTAAAGACGCTTGATTGAATTTAGACCTGGGGAATTAAGGGTAAAAAGTACTCAAATTTCTAGTTTTGCTTCTCCAAGCATTTCCGGACAATTCTGGCTGTATGACATGTCGCATAGTCCTACAGGAATACCCATTCGCCCCAGGGAAGATAGTCAACGTGTATGGCTTTACCTGATCCGCAAAGATAGATAAATAATCAAATCAGGACTCAGACAATGCCGATCCACAGATCATAACACTGTCACCGAGTGCTTTTCTAACAATAGTTACAGGGCATTTCTTATGGGAGGTTTCTCGTCGAGTACGACAACGCCCATCCATTTGATAGAACGGAAATTGTGACTCATCGGAGATGGAAATATTTTGCCAATCACGAGAGATAGAGGGTGAGTTTAAAGTCGCGCACATCAAAGTTTAGCTGCCCGTAAAAGTTCCAGTTTGAGAATTTAAATGAAAGTAAATGCTGAAATGTTGGATTTTATTTTTAGCAGACAAACTTTAGGTGTTACAATAAATGTTCGATACGACGTCCAACATTTCAATTAATTTCTGTGATACTTTACTTTCATTTAAATTCTCAAACTGGTACTTTTATGTGCGCGACTTTAAACTCACACTGTATAATTCTTTGTGATTGTAACCGTTTCTTCCGATGCACCTTTGTCAGTGTGGTGGAAAGTGAGCGTACATCTGGCGGTCCCTGGTTCATTTGGACGGTTTGTTGCTCAATTTTGCATGTAGGTAGCCTGCATACATTTTCGCAACCGACGTTCACTTCAGTTTTCGATGAACAGCAGTTTCCATGCCGTTTTATTTATTTATTTCTTCGACTACACTCGATTTTTCATTGTTTTCAGAAGGAGGAACTTTTATATTTGTACAGAACTTGTCTGTTTCTATGAACAATATACGGTTCTATAACCTACATAAAAGGCAAGACATCTATAACCATCCTTTTGTCTTTCTCTGCATAAACAAGAAATCAATAGGGGCAAGAAAACCTTAGAAAAAACATTGTCTTCTCCTCTATCTACTCGAGGCGTGTAGAATAATAAAAATAAAATGTTCACCTCTCCCATGTAAATTTTGTGTCGTTCTTGATATTAAGAAGAATAATAACTCACGGAGAAACAGGGATCGATTGCCGCGGTGCGTGCGTTTAGCATCACGTGACACGAATAAATAAAACTATCGGAATTTTTTTTCTTTTTTTTATGATCCTAAAATATAAGGAGAGTAGGAAGCGTACACTTTAATCATATCGAATATCGTTTTTTTTCAGCATATGTACATGTATAGGTAAATACATTGAGTAAAAGAAAATTCAGTAAGTAAACTAAAGAGGTCTAGCTTCTATTAAGTACATAGAAACACCACCATCCTATTTCTAAGGGAAACACTACAGACAAATATAATTCCATTCTTATGTTGTTTGAGGTACAAAAAATAAAATTTTAAATTTATAAAATTTTGCATGAAGAACAAGAATCTCCGTTATGATAGCATGCTTCTAAAGTGAATATTGTATGCCTGTATAAGAAGGAAAAACATCTAACCAAAAAAAATGTAAATCGATATATGAAACGCAGAATACGTATTTCGAGGCCATGCCTTTATTCCCAACGGCAAGATTAAGACCGGCCAAAATATTTATTAACAACGGATAGAGTAGGAGATTAAACGGGAATTCTCATTGGTTTAACTCAACAAGAGGAGCCAAATAGTATCTAGCTAATTTACAGAGACGGCATACAAAGAACGTAAGGGATAAACATACCAAAGAGGAAGAGGAAAACTAAAACCTAAATTTCAACAGACTCTGGGCTCGGCCTATTTTCAGCATTTAGACTCCTTTATATGAATTTCAAAGGTCTCAAAGCTGTTTAGTTAATTTCTTAAATTCGCAGGCCTAATAATAAAATTATTTAATGTAATACTGTGACCTGTTTCTAAAAATATGTTTGGCAACCTTCGATCTCTCCGATTTACCATATAAGCAAAACAGTTTTTGCACGTTTTGGTTAAGTTTTCGATCTTTGTCCAATGTAGCGCCTATCACAACAATCACAAGAAAGTAGATATACAAGGTAAATGGCATCTTTGATATTTCCAATAAGTGCTTTTAAAGTATTCCAACTCTTGAATGCAATGTTGCAAGCGCTAAAAGTTTTTATAAGGTATCTAGAAGATCGATAAAGCCTGGCGATAATTGTATCGGAACACTGTTTTCCTATACTGTATGCCCCATCCGCAAATCCACAGTCATTTTTTCAAGGATTTTTTTAAAACACATGAGTAATTTAATAATACACAAAATTCGCCTACGTGTTCATTTTTTTATCCCACATTTTAATATAGCACACAAAAAACTAATACCCCTTGAATAAGATTCAAATTTATTATGTGACTATCACCTTCAGAAGCCTGTGACTACCACCACTCTTAAGAAAGCTTTCTATGAATTCCACTCTCTGGAGCTTGCAAAGAGTAACGGATTGTGTTTTCTCCTTAGAAGCTAAAACTACTTCAGGAAGCTTAAAATGCTTTCTATTAAGTTTTCACCCCTTCCATACCCTCGACCCACATCCCTCAACCCATTTTCTCTCTGTTCACCGAAACGGAGTCGAACCCACTAAAGCCACAGGATTAGTTCGCAGACACACAGAATCCCTCAACAAAGATTGCTCAATGGCGTGTGGCTTAAATCTTTTCCGCTTTTAAAAAATATGCAGAATTTTAAAGGAAACACTTCACTATTTGGTGCGGCGAGCTCGAGACTTTCAGTATTTGTGTTCGTCTTTATTATCTACAATTCAACACGTCCTAGATTCATACATAATCGTGATTTGTTTACAGCTTAAACGCGTTTCAAGTTTCACCGACAAATATTTATCTACTATAATAATTCCGAAGAGCAAGGTCACCATCTTAAGGACAAAGCTCTAATTTTATAATAAAAAGAAAAATACGATCCAAGCTGAGTGATACGGTAAGCTGTTTTAATGCCGACGCGTTTCGGTATTATTCCATTTTCATAAAAACATGATAGAAACATTAACGAGAATTTAATCATCACCAATTGTAGATTGCTTATTAATCAATGTATGAAGTGGCGGACTACATGTAGAATCCCGAAGGCGGACCTAATGGAGAAGGGGGTAATGTCACGAATTATTGATGATGGCGTTCCTTTAAGAGAAGTCCATGGATCCTTCAGGTTTCTTACCTACCTCAATTTCTTATCTTTGGTATTTGTTGAGGTAGGTGAGTTTTGTGAACGCACTGCCTCCATCCCATCCGAAAAAAATTTACTCATAATATTCATGATGTTAGTCGCTTCTTTGCCTTTGATAATGCCGTACCACTGAAAAACATTGGCATTAAAACAGCTTACCATCAAAAGTTGATACCAAGCGACCATATCAAACGCTTTTCTCTGATTGTCTAATTTAGAACTTCTGGGGCTGGACCCAAATAAACTTTAGCTGGACAACTATTGACAATAAGTACATCATGTGATTATAATTTTTGCCGATACGAATTGAAAATGGTGCTTCCAGAAATACTGAGCTACTTACTAATAATCACGGTCATCGAGCTTCCGCCATTTTCCATTGTTTTGAGAAGCTAAGGGAAACAGATCGAGCCAGGTGCCGCATAGATCGCACTAGGGCCGACCGCGACCTACGATAGAGGCCTCTCATTGAAAGTGAAAGTAAAGTTTCTAGCTCCCAATATGGCGGCGCTGCAGGTGCACTTGGGCTGGAGATACTGTATCTATACATACAGGATCTCTAAGTTGGGCCGATTGTACATGCAGCGCCACTTTTCAAAGGAGTTCCCGCTCTATCGAGAGTTGGAAAGTCTAGCTTTTTTTTTCAGTGGAGCTCGATGACCATTTTCATCTATAGACCGTGCTAATAATTAAAATTACGAACCAGTCTTCTCTGATCATGCTCACTGAATAATTCGTTTCTTTCTTGTTTCAGTTAATATTTGATGTTCCTGAATAAAGAAAATTTCTTGTAACTATTTACGTCGAGACAAGTAATTCGTTATGATCCAAAATATTCAAAGGTTTCTGAGGATCAACCTTCAAGAAAAGAAATTTGTGGGAAAAGTCGACCCCACGAGAACGCCTGGAAAAGCCTATAACAACCTTGATGTAGCTCTACAATGCTCACACGATTTTTTTTTTGGATCATGTTTCTGTATCCAATATGATAAAATGTGTATACTATGAGTTGATCAGAGCTCTTACACATGTTCAAGGAAATCACCAAAACTTTTCAAAATGGCGGAAAAACTGTAACGTCACTCAATATTTTAGAGATAATAAATTAATTGCACCTTTCAAGCCATAAAGAACTAATGTGAAAGGAACTCTCTTTATTCAAGAATATTAATTATGAACAGAAATAGAAAGAAACGAATTATTCGATAATCAGAGAGGACTATAACCTGTCTGGACTGGGTGTGTCCAGTTAAACTCCCGATTTCAAATGTTAGGCATCCCATTGCTGCAAAGTAAAATTAAAAACGCTTAACAATGAAATTGAAAATTTAATTGGACACGCTAAGTTTAACTTCAGTAGGAAGCTTTCGCGAGAAATGCCACTATCACCATCTACTGGCAATAAATATAATCCTGTCTAAAGCTAGGAATTTTTATTTCGTCGTTATCATAGTCGTCGATAAGGCTTGGATCACTGATAAACCTGAACATGCGTAAACAGTCATGAATAATTGAAATATGAATACAGTATTAGCGAGTAATGGCGTTCATCCAATTCAACTTAAATTGCCTTGTCGGCCCCAAAATGACAGAAATGATTTTATCATTTTTTTATTAATAATTTCATTATAAGGAATAATTCATAAAAACTCTTTTATCCTTTTTGATATCCCACTGAGCAATTTGACAGACGTGTTTCCGATTACCTCACCCTCAATTCGAAACAATTTTTCTGCTAGTTGCGACAGAATTTAATTTATCCATTAATATTTTTTTCATTTTCTATCGATATTTTTTATTCTTTGAACAAGAAAAATAAAAAAAGTTTATAAACTGAAATAAAATAGAGACGACGAATTTTTTTTAAAACCTAAATAAGTTGTAATTTCCTTTAATTTTTTAATTTTTCTTTAAGTTTTTAAAAAAAATAAAGTGAAACTCAATATTTTATAAATAAAAAAAAATATTTTTTTCTGGAAAATAAGAAAGAAAAAATTGACTTTATTTTATAAAAAAATAACTTATATTAATCAAAACAAAAACCACAGACTGGTAAAAAAAAATACAGTATAGTGAATTCTTTTTAAACTCTATTTTTAAACGATATTAAATTACTGATTATTCTGCATGGTTTACAAACAAAAAAGACGTCTGATTAATTATTTATTCATAATACAACAAATAAATAGAGTGAATAGAGTAAAAAAAACACAGAATAGGTCCATCGTTCGCTTTGAAAAACTGAACAACTTTTAAACAAACATTTCAACAAAATTCACGTCTTGCCACTGTTGCTCTTCGGAAAACTTAGTAGCAAAACAATAACCTTCACAAATTGCTCATCGCTTATATAACAAGAAATTAACTCCCTCGAGGAGGATATAGGAAAGTAGCGGAAGCCCTGACTGAGCTTATCTTTGTTTTACCCCTTTTATCCGAACTTTTTAATCAAAAAATTGATTTTCTCGCATGTAGTATTTAGAAAATGGAAAAGAGCTCTATGTTCTTATGTTTCTCTTCATTTCACATCGAATGACAAATCACATGCTATAGGTTGCCTATTGAAAACGTTAATAGTTCCAAAGACCATGTGACTCCTACCCCTACAAATCTCAACCCAAAGGGAGAATTTGGGCCAAACTTCATAGTAATGAGGATCTTGCCTAGAGGAATCTGCATACCAAATTTCACTCCTTTACAAACCTACATACTGGGTGGTTATAATTAAATTATCCCGAGGAGTCATACAAGGATCAAGTATTGCACCGCTATTTTATGCAACTCCTCGATATACCAGCAAGAATTTAATCTTCAAATATGTAGTTATGTAGAAGGATAATCAAGAACAAGATAAAGAAAAGATCGGACATTAGTACAACAAGATTTAAATTGGTTGGAACAGTGGTATCAAATTCGTGGCATGAAGTTAAATGACACAAGACAAAAATATTAAATGTATCACGGAAAGTGGAAATCAAAGATACTTTCACTAATAGTCTTCAATTTAGCGATCAAAATGATAAAATTATTGCGGGTGTTAAAAGCCGAAACTATTTAATTAAAAGACTCCGATCTATATTATCCCAAAAAAGAACTGAAAGTGGTAATTGAGGCAAAAATACTCCCGTTTTTATATTACACCGCAGTTGTTCTGCAGCCCGCGTAGAAGTGGGGAACGATAAAGAGAGATAGATCCCTGAACTCCCAACCGCGTAACTTCGACTCCAGTGGGCCAATCAAAATCAAACTAAATAGTGAAGTAGCATATTTAATAGTACTCTATATTTCGAATTCCAATCACCTGCGTCAAAAATGTAGACAATACGAAGGGGACAGACGGACATGGTAAAACCAGTAACTCTATTCTTCCGCTATTTAATAAGTTATTAATAATAACCATTAATAACGGTCATGCGCTTATAATTCTTCCGCTGCTTATGGTCATGCGCTTATACCTTTCGACTAAAGATGTTAAAATCTGCAGTGAATCAATGCATTTGAGTTGCCTTCAGACTTAACCGTTGTCAGTCAATTTCAGAACACTGTTACAAAATTGGTCTGTTGCCCATTGAGGCCTTTGTTATTTATTGTAGATTGAAATTGTTGGCCAACTCTTTACATTATCAAGAAGACCCTAATTATTTTATCCTATAGTATTTCAATAGCGCTTTAGATATAACCATTGTGAACCTGATTGTTGTTCTAAACTTAGTGAATTTATGATGTAATACTCCCAGAGAGTGCTTATAAATAAATAAATAATAATAATAATAATAATAATAATAATAATAATAATAATAATAATAGTGCGTAACTCTTTCCCTCCCTTGCATTTGAGTCCCTTGGACTTGACCCTCTCTTGGGTCCGCCTCTAGGATTGGCTTCCGGACTTGATCCGAGTTTGGCTTCCCCAAACAACAACAACAATATAATAATAATAATAATAATAATAATAATAATAATAATAATAATAAATAATAATAACCATTCAGCTGCAAGCTAATTGATATTTGGCTTTCAAACCTTTAATAACATTTTTTTTAAAATCCGACAACATCTCTCCATATAACCCAACACGACGCTGGACCGTTAATGGCCGTTTATCCATCATAATCAATTTGATTGTTACATGTCATAAAAAAGTGTTAAGTTAAAGCTAGATTCCGTTCAATAGTTCTATTATATGGAAAAAATCTTCTTATGAAATTGCTAACGATCTCTGATTGTTCTTGACGATAACCAATTTGCAACAAAGTGACTAGGATGTCTTATGTCAACGAAAGCTCTGTTTAGTTCATTTAATTTTACGAAAAGTTTGATACTATTCAACGCCAATAATACTTCAAGAAAGCCTACCATTTGTTTCCTTTTCCGTTAGCATGCTCTTGTACACTTGGCAAAAGTTACCATCATCCAGTGCTTGAAATTTGAGATACTATATCATTCTCTATACATTTGAGCATTACGAGGATGAGGTGAATGAAACAGTGTGTTTCTAGCTTCGACTACAATCAAAAATCTTTTGGTCTACTGAAACAAAACTCGAGGAAAGATGTGAGAGTGTATTGGAAAAGTAGGTGACTATGTTGAAAAATTCTTAACATTTGGATTTACACTGAACGACCAATTAACGGAAAATGGATCGGCCTCCCAGTGACACCCAAACAATGGAACAGGCTGAAGCGGTGTATAAAAGGGATGCATTTGATCACAAGTTGCAGTTAGCAGCAGAAGTGGACTGAATATGGGTAAATCCAAGGATTTGACCGACTTTGAACGAGGCATGATCGCTAGAGCTCGACGGGCGACAGTGTCAGGGGTATTCCGTGAATGGCAGTTATGCCAAAAAAAACAACCTCCAACAAACACAACTCCGGACGAAACAGGGCCGTGGATGAACGGGGCCAGCGGCGACTGGCACGAATCACCCACAGCAACAGCATGGAACAGCCCAACAAATTGCAGCGCAGTTCAATGAGGGAGCATCCCAACCTATTTAACAACAGGCGGCCAGTACGGGTACCATCACTGTCACCGCAAAATAGGAAAGTGCGCCTGCTATGAGCACACAGGCATCGCCACTGGACACTGGATGAGTGGAAGAAGGTCGCCTGGTCCTTTAGAATCGCGGTTCCTACTTCATCATGCGAACGGCAGACTGCGCATCTGGCGCAGACAGCACGAGATCATGGACCCATCCTGTCAGCAGACAACCGTACTGGAGAAAGAGTGCTGGTCTGTGGTGTCTTCTCTTGGGACGGGTGTCCTCTGACATCCGTAGACACATCCCTGAATGCGACACACTACCTGAACATTGTTGCCGATCAGCTGGTGACAGACAGTTTCAGCAGGACATCGCTCCCTGTCACCGTGCTTGAATAGTCTTGGTCTGGTTCGAAGAACATGACACAGACTTCCATCTGCTTCAGTGGCCAGCTCGGTCGCCCGATCTCAACCCGATGTGATGTCAGCCTGGGCTGCTATTCCTCTGCAACGGTTTCAACCCCTTGTTGAATCCATGCCAGCACGTATTCAGGCAGTTCTCACCGCTAAAGGAGGCGCAACACGCTATTAGCGGGGTGTCTCTAATAAATTGGTCGTTCAGTGTATATCTCAATTAATGCATTTTGTACTTTCTGAATCACTTTCGTATAAACTCAAATTACTACGTTTTAAAATAATAAATCAACAAACCTTTAACACCATCAAATCAAGTTTCATATCTTCTTTGAATGTTCATTGTTCGTTCGAAAACTTCCCCTTTGGTGGATAGAACACGTCGAAACATCTAAAAGGAAATGAGAAGCAAATTACCAAGTAATGGATATATATAAATACGTACAACTAAAAATAAAACGCGACCCTTCTTATCGAATAGTTCATCTCCACTCATCGATTACTAATGTCTCGACTGAAAGAGTTTGATGATGGCCAATAAATTTCATGCTCATCAGAAACCATCAAAACTAGAAGAGGAGCTTTCGAATAAGTTTACAACTCAGAGCGTTCTTTTGAGAAATCATGAATAAAACAAAATTCGGATAAGGATGGAAAAAAAATTAAAAAAGAATAAATTGCCTAATTAAGTGAATGGTAATGAATTAAATTTGTCGTCGTTATAAAATAAAATAACTTTATCGCCGTCCTTGAGTCGAACGAACATCAGCCAACCAATCGATGAGAATCTCTCCAAACCGTTTCTCATTCCATGCTCCTCCTAAGCCTAATGGTTATATACCTAACACCATAAAACTCAGTGAATGTATATTATTATAGAGCAACAGTGATTTGGGCTTCAGTTAAGATTCCATTATGATCTTATGCTAAGCTCCTTCAACACAGACTGCTTTTTAATTAATATTCGTAAAATTCAAACCAAATTCTATTTACCCGTAAAAGAAGACTTTCATCATAGTGGGTGGCCAAAAACTAATTCCGTTTTTTCTATGTAAAAGAACGGAAAACGAAAACTTTTTTCAACAATGTAAAGGCTGCATTACACTAAAAGATTATTTCCAGCAAAATGTGTTTCTGGGCTTTAAATGGTACAGTTATTCACTGGTATTTGTGTGTTGAATTCGATAGAGAATAGGTTGAGACCGCCCTGTGCAATAATTATCAGTAACCCATCTAACTGACTGCATTGCTCCGTTAGCTTAAAAAATTCTTTGTTTTCAGCAAAAACAGTTCCAAGAACGATTTCATATTCTCATGAATATTGAACGTTCATGTTTCAGCATCCTTTGAACCACGACCTATACAATAGGTGGTGAGCAAGCAGTGTTATAACTCAGACTTACTGAATTCAAGCATGTAATTAGCAATAACAGAAAACCGTGATCTTAAAAAGCAATACGGTAACTTTATTAAGGGTCGATACATTTTCATGGGCAAAATTATAAAGAAATCATATTGTACACAGGAATTTATACGGGGCATTTTGAAAAGTAATGCCTCCATGGCTGTAACTTTTTTATTTTTTAACCGATTTTCAAAATTCTTTTTCTGTCTGATACTTACGTTTGTCCTCTATGTAATGCACTATTCAGTTTTCAACATACCGTATTTATCCGTGTATAATGCGACTCGTGTATAATGCGCCCCCTTGTTTTTATGCCCAAAAATGGGGTAAAATTTTTATCCTCGTATATAATGCGACCCAACATTTTACAAAAGACATACCGGTAGTTATAACACAAATATGAGGTCAACATTTTTTAATAACTGAATAAATATCAATAATACAAAAAAAAACAATTTTATACACATTACATATCAAAAACCAAATAATTCCTTCCAGGTTTCTTCATCTAAAGGTTCATCTGTATCCCAGGTAGATCCTTCTTCTTCCTCATGCCAGTTTGTATCAGAAGTGGCATTTTCTTCATCCCATAGCAGGTCATCTTCAGTGCCATCCAATGTTACTAATGCCCCCTTTATAAAAACTCCGGAATACCATTGTTTCTGGCAGTGATTCACAACTTTCTTTCACCCATTTGGCAACTATAGATAGTTCTGGTTTTTTAGATTTCCACCTTTCGTCTTCTGAACATTGTCTGAGGACATCCAAGAGATCCACTGCTTTCTTACTGCATCTTTAAAAGGTTTATTAAGGACTACATCATGTTTACCTTCACGTTTTCACGCTTTTCGATCTTTTCCAAAATGGCAGATATGAAAACAACGAATATTGTAACAAAATGGCGGATGTGCAGGCATTGATCAAACTTTTTAAATTTTTACTCCGCTATATATAATGCGACCCCCTCATTTTTGACCAGTTTTTGGTATAAAATTTTTCGCATTATACACGAATAAATAGGTAGTCCCCAATCCTTTCCACGCATTACACCAACGCGTGGACGAGTTGGGTGAAACCGTCGGAGAGGAATTCCGGGGTTGTCGACACGAGGATTGAATGGCCGCTTTGGATCCTCTTCTGCAGCACGATAACGCCCGTCCGCACACGATCGTCACACATCAGAGGGGGTTGCAGCATCTACAGTTCAAAAATGAAAAAATGCAGTTCAAAAATGAAAGACTTTGCACCTTGCGACTTTCACCACTTCCCAAAGAGGAAAGAGCACCTTAAGGGTCATGAGTTGCGTTCTGACGACGAGGTGAAACTTGCCGTTCGGTCCTGGTGTCGACAACAACCCCGGAATTCCTCTCCGACGGGTTCACCCGACTAGTCACGCGTTGGCACAATGCGTGGAAAGGGATGGGGACTATGTCGAAAAGTGAATAGTGCATTGCATAGAGGACAAATGTAAGTATCAGATATAAAAAGAATTTTGAAAATCGGTTAAAAAAATAAAAAAGTTACAGCCATGGAGGCATTACTTTTCAATATGCCCTCGTACTACATCAATAGGGCGTGTTCACCAATCATGATTATCACCTTGGACTAATGCATTATGTTGATATAAATGGACACGTCCAGTTTTTTCTTTCGTGGAAAGAGTATAAACGAGAATATTCTCAGGGAAAATTGAGGAGCTAACCCTACTAAGATATTTGATGAAGGTCTCAAATTGATTGAACATAAATACATGTCTGTCAACTCTAAAAGTGTAATTCTGTTAAGCATATCAACGCGAACACAAACACGTTTTGGTATAGGCTTACTTGATGTAGATGCTCTAGGAGAAAAATAAAGCTATGACATAGAGTAGTTGAAACCATTTATCTAAATCAATAAGCTTTTTTTCATCGCTCAATAATGATTCAATTGAAAGTGAAAATGGAGAGCGTTTTCCCCTTGATAATCCAGGAAGAACCGGAAAAATATTTCTAATTGATTTGTCACTTGCCCAAATTCATTCACAAAAATGCATGACAAAGAATATATACATCACCAAGTTTTTTTTTTGTTTTTTTTTTTTTAAATTTTTTATATAGTATAATCCAATACGTCCATCCAGGGCCTGTACGGCCAGAGGCCGATGAGTTGGGTCCCTTGGATGGACCTGGATTAACGACTGCTATATGATGGTCGCAGCAGCCGGGGGGGGGGGGGGGTAAAGA